>JAQHUG010000005.1:3236812-3265388 GCA_028555095.1 Dicrostonyx torquatus
CATTAGCTCAGGCTTCTTATTAACTAATTCTTATAACTTACATTAGCCCATAATTCTTGTCTATGTTAGCCATGTGACTTGGTACCTTTTTTGGCGAGGCAGTCGCATTTTCTTGCTCTGTGTCTGACTTTCTCTGCAGCTGGGTGATGACTGCAGACTGAAACTTCCCTCATCCCAGAATTCTCGTTGCCCTGCCTCTACTTCCTGCTGGCTACTGGTCAATCAGCATTTATTTAAAATACAAGTGACAGGGTACAGACTACTGTTCCACAAGACTTCCCCCCCCCATTTTTTTTAAACAAGAACTCTGAATTGAATCTCCTTTGTTTAGCTTTTCTATTGATCATTATCCATAACAACTTGTAACCAACATTCTAAACAAGGACAAACATCCATGATCCATTTTTTGGGAATGTGGGTGTAGTTTTCCAGGCTATTTCCTGCTGATTGGGGGTGCTGATAATCTTATGGGGACCTAAAGAAAATTTAGAATTATCATCAAGTCCTGACTGGAGTGTCCTGTGAGGCTTGATCATCTCAGGCAGCAGTCTTGACTCTGTTCTGGATGTAGAACTCAGACATCTGGGCCAGTCCTCCTATAGGAGATTTCTCAGGGCATCTTCCTTGGTCAAACCCGATTTTTGTTAAGACAGAATGAATCCACAGAAACCCACTTCCTGGTTTCTGAGTGGCGATACACAGAGCAGACAAGTTTACAGACAGAAACTAAGCCACTGGTCACCAGGGGTCAGAGGAGGGGACCAACAATGAGAGGGTCTGCTTACAGGCTGCTGTGTTTTGGAAGCCAGCTGAGGGGATAGTCGTACAGTGTGGCCAAGATACTGAAAGCTGCCTGACTCCAGCTCAGATAGGGAAAAAAGGCGAAGCAGGAATAATGGCTTTCTCAGACAAACACGAAGTAAGGGACCATGTCCCCAGGAGGGGCTTGGCCACCTCCATGTACTGCTGTCAGACGCTAAGCAGATGTCCCTGAAAGGGAGATGTGACAGCCGAGCTGCCCAGTTTCTAGATGCACATGGGAAGGCCGTGAATGCTCCCAGACTCTGACCTGAACCTTGCTCAAAGTTCTACCAGTCGCCTCACCAGCTGCGTGTCTTTAGACAAGTGACTTGCTCTCTCTGAGCCTCAGTTTCACTACTCATCAGGTGCAACAATGGTCAACTCTGCAATCGACGTGTTACCACCTGTATGTGCCTGGTCTGTGCAGGGTGACTGGCGCATGGGGATGGTCACGGTCTAGGCTTCAAATCCAAGTCATCTTCTCTCTCTGTGATCCATCCATCATACTAGTAGAGAGGCCTCTGTGTCCTCAATACCCTGCTCAGAGCTGATGGGAACCTGGGTGGGAGGCAGCAAGGCTCTTACCAACCTGGGCCAAGAGCAGCAGCTACAGACCTTTGCCCCAAATCCCAGATGACATTCAGATACGCTCACCTTTCAGCCTGTTTGTGTAGGGAGGTGGAGGGTGCAATGTTTGGAACAAGGTGACATGAGGAGAAGCAAAAGCCAGCTCTTGTTTTAGGGTCATGTGGCCAGAAGACACAAATTATGGAATGAAAGCCCCTGTATGGCTAGGCCTTCCCACTAAGCAACAGCCCCGGCATATGCCTTCCTTCAGTGACAGTTACAACCAAATGTCCCATCTACTGTTAAAAAAAAAAAAAAGACTGAAAGGCTGCCTCTATGGCCATGCTTTTCAGGAAGGAAGAAGCCTGAGCTGCAAATGCAGGCAGTCAGGCCAAGCGGCCTTTGTCTGTTGAAAGCTAAATGCAGAGTGGCTAAAAATAGGGCCTGTGGAGGCAGGCAGATCTGGGCTCAAATCCTGACTTTCCTTCTTCCCGGTTTTGAGACTCTGGGCAAGTGCCACAACTTCTAAACTTTGCTTTCTGGATTTGTCAAGTGGGAAGAATAAAAACCCCTCACCTGGCAAAACTGGGCAAAGATTAAATAGAACAGCGCACAGCCCCAGGCCAGCCATGAGGTAAACCCTTGCGGTCTAAGCTAGTCCCCAAGGGGACCAGCCTCACTGACTGCTCAGGGAGACCTGGCATTCTGTGTGTCATCCGCTTCCTGGATGGTCTTGAACTTGTTCTGTGAACCGTCACTGGCACCCGGTTGCTGTCAGAATTTTAAACATCTGAACGCTCCATCCTCAGCTGCATTTTCCTCCCGAAGACCAGCTGGGAGGACAGGCAGCCTCCAGCCCTCACAAGCAAGGCAGACGCTGCCAAATCTACTCTAAGAGGAACTTCTGGGGGGCACGGCACAATCCTCACACACATGACCATCTGGCTGTGAACCTCACAGAGGGAAGGAGAATGGCCCTGGGGCTTAGGAGCCTGGAGGCAGCCTTCTTACAAGGCAGCCCTCTCCCTAACCTAGAGCTCATAACAACTCTGCCTCCACTCCTCTCGTGTTGATGCACACACCCTCACACATTCGCTTACTCTGATACACACACTAAAATGCACACTCGCACACACTTGCACATACACACTCAGAGCTGCCCCCACCCCAGGGCTGGTTTCTCTGAGTCTCATTGCCTCTTTCAGCCTTTACTGTCCATCCCTTGCTGTGCTGAGTTCCTGGAGAGTTGGGACCTGCCATATCATTTCCATTTGTGTTCCTGGCCCTTGCTCAGTCTTCTGCATATGACGCTAAGTCCCAAGTCTCAGCTCAAGGCAGACCTCCATGTCAGCATTTCCTGACAGCCCCCAAGAGGTCAGAGAGCACTCCTGAGAAGGCCCTACATTTTAGCCATGACCCTCAAAGCCCCAAGTCACCTTGCCAGTCACCATATGCATATGAGGTGGTTGCTCTGAGGCCTCGGTGACTCTGTTCTTCCACAAAGAATGAAAGCCATGGTGCTTCAGTAGCTACCTGCTTGCTGGAACCACTTAGAGCTGCTTCTTAGGAGTTGGTTCTGGGGCACTTCTAACCCTCTCCGCCCCAGGTACATGGGACACTGAAGTAAATGGGCTGCCCTCTAGAGGTGACCCAGTGACATCAGCATCTGATCACCCATGGCTAGGGGCATCATCAATGCCTGCTCGTACAAACCCATCGGGGACCTCTGATGGGTGGCAGGAAAACAAAGCCCAGGAGTCCTGCTCCTGCCTTCCCAACTGGAGCATCCTCTACCACTCTCCCTGTCCCCTGCTAGAAGCTCCCCACATTAAAGAACACCATCTCCTACCTCAAGCTCTTCGGGGGTCTGCTCTCCATATGAGATCTGCTTGCTCCCCATTTTCACTGCCACCTCATTTCTGTCTTCCATGGCTCTCTCCACTTTCCCCTGAAAGATACTTGGTACAATTGCTGTTAAATAAGCAAGTCTAGCACGGCTTCCAGGGTTCATCCCTACGCATACCCCAGCCTCCATGTCTGTTGTGTTTGCTGCTCTGTCCCAAGAGCCCAGCACAGGGTCTGCACCGGAAGGCCCTCAGGAAATGGATGACACATCAGGGCTGTTGGGCCCTGATGAAAGTGCCATTTTGTGTGGGGTACGCTCAGGGTTTCAGTTCCTTTATGCTCATTTTGATACCATCAACTGAAGAAGGAAGTAGTCATTCTGGGACACCTTTGTCCCTCTGAAGAGAGCACATCAGAAGCAGAACTCACATCCATCAGGGTCAGAGTCCTTTTTGACTTTGGCACACCTCTATTTCCCAGAATGCTTTTCTAGAATGAGAATCAGTCCACTTACATCCCAGGAAAGATGCCCAGTGACCTCCATGTTCCTTGCCTACTATAAGTTGATGCTGGAGATACACACCATTGAGCCTTAACTGACCCCCACCCCATCCCCAATCTCTGGCTGCCTGTAGCCAAGCCTGGCTTCCTACAAGGTCATGAGGTGATGAAAACACATGTTTCACAGAAGGGAAAACTCTACTTACCACAGAGGACAAAGCACTGAGCCCAGCTTCATCCAGCGGGACTACTCCAGCCTGTCCCCCAGCCCATCTGCTTTCCTAGTCATTTTTCCTGGGTTAGTATCAGTGAGGTAGAAGCTGGGACATCCAGACCAACCTAGATTTGCCCCCCTTCCTTGTTTCCAGACATAGTGAAATGATGTTCCAGACATCACCCCAATTCAGTTCCTGAGGAGGCAGTACAGACAGTGAATTACCCCAGACTGCCCCAGGAGGAACATTCTCACAAGGTCCTGAAAAGCATTAGCTGGGGCAGGAAAGGAAAAATGAGGGGTTTGGAGGAGGGAAAGACTACCTCCAAGGACCAGGAGGTGATAGGGGAACAAGCCTTGGAAGAAGAGTAAGAGTAAGAAAGGGCAGGAGGGTGTGCCAGGCAGCAGGAACAGCACCTGCAGTGGCATGGGGTCAAAGGGGCTCTGGCACTTTCCAGAAGCAGGAAAAAGTGAATCCTGCCATAGCTGTGTTCCTCAGAACGCTGGGAGACACAACGGGCGTTCAGCAGGCAGGAACTGACATTGACGATAGGAGACTGGACCAGATCACAGAGCGTCTTGAATGCCCAGCCAAGAGCCTAGACTAAGAGACAGCAAAGGTAGATCATGGGAACCGACCAGAGCAGACCTCCCCACACAAAGCCCAGCATGGCGGGCGGGTGTAACAGGTACCCAAGAGATGCACTGGGGCCCCAGGCTATGGTTGCTTCTGAGTATTGCTTATGGGGACCACCTGGGATGAGAGGCACACAGTGAGTTTGTTAACAGGGTGGCAGTGGTTGGGGACACCTATAGGTAAAATCAGAAGCTTTCCTCTGTGTGTGCTGGGGACGTGCTCTGCATGGGCACATTCAGGAAGCCCCTCCTTCAAATGTGTGAAGGCAATTATGAGGAACCTTTGAAAGGTGATATTTAAATGCACAGCTGAAATATTTGTGGGCAAGCTGTGAGATGGCAAAGGAAATGGCTGAGTGAATAACACACATCTTTCTCACACGTATGGAGAGGTAGAGTCAAAAATAAACAAGATGTCATGCATACTATTTATTTCAGTTTTACACAACTACTTTGGAATATTCAATATAAAACAAACATATTCTCACCTGTCCATTCAGGCATAGTCATCAGGCCCAATGAGCCCCAAAGATGAGCATTCAGGTGGGGAAACAACATATAAACACTTCACACTGTACACACTTCTCCTATGAGCAATGAGAAAGGATGTGGATGGGTGGATGGATGGATGGGTGGATGGGTGGGTGGGTGGGTGGATGGATGGATGATGGATGGATGGATGGATGGATGGATGGGTGGATGGATGGATGGGTAGATGGGTGGGTGGGTGGATGGATGGATGGGTGGATGGGTGGGTGGGTGGGTGGATGGGTGGGTGGGTGGATAAATGGGTGGATGGGTAGATGGATGGGTGTATGTATGTATGTATGTATGTATGTATGTATGTATGTATGTATAGATGGATGGATAGATGGGTGGGTGGATTGTGAGATCCAATCGGCAAGGCCAGTTAAAATCTAATCAGAGAATGGGCAGTAAAGGTGAATGAAAGGAACTTGAACTATGGATATTAATCAGCTTTCCATACTGTGACAAAAACCTGAGGTAAACAAGAAAATAAGGTTTTTTGGAACTCATAACTTTGGGCTTGTGGCAACAAAGCACATCATGGCAGCAAGTGTGTAGCGGAGGGGTCTGTTCACCTCACAGCAGCCAGGAAGCAAAGGTGGAGACAGGAGGGGATGAAGGCCCCAATAACCCCTTCAGTCCTTCATTAGCTTATCCTCATGACCCGACTTCCTCCCTGCAGGCCCTGCCTTCTAAACCTTCTACCACCTCTAGCAACACCACAGGTGGTGACCAAGCCTTTGGAGGCCACTTATCCAAACTGCAGCAGTGAATTTGAGTCTAGGCTCTGCCAGTCCTCAGGGGAATGACATCACTTGGTTCTTTGTCCACACACTCCTTAAGGTTGAATGGAGACGATCTCCCTCATTCTGAAGGCTGTTTATCTGCTATGAGCAACATCACACAGGCCAGGCCTGGTATGCAGTGCAGAGTTACCATAGTGTACGATCTATCACCCTCTTCACTGTGGAAGCTCATGTCCCCATATGTGTGCCACTCACAACCCTGCCAACACAGGTACCATTTTCCATGCATCCACAGTTACATTGCTTCAGACTGGACAATGAGCAAAAGAATTGGTTAAATCTGAAGTGCTCTGAAGAGACATTTGTTATAAATTGGAAATTTTAAAAGAAATTAAAGAAAGGAGGTTATATACTGATGTGTGGGTGTGTCTTTGTAGAACTATGCCCTGCCTGTATATACACAGAGGGACAGGGGAACTGTGGAAGGCCCCCCTCAAACCAACTGTCACAGCAATTATCTCCTGGGTGTGCAGGCTGGGCTGCATGGCAGCTCAGAGAGTTGACACCTCCTGGATGCCTCTGGGATACTGGCTTATTTCAGTGAGCAGATGAGCCCTTGCGTGGTTTGAAGGTTTAGGAGAGTGTCTTTTCCATCAGAGCTGGGGTGGCCATGAGGAGTCTGTGGACAAAGGACCCACTGGATGTTGGCCCACAAGTAGATGCTACAGTTCTTTAGGGTAGAACATTCTACTCATGGGGCATAGGGTTGGATGGAATTAACCCACACAAACCCCCCACCCCCAGCTTTAGAATGCACACCAAAAACTCTGGGAAGCCTCACACTGAACAGGAAGACTGTGAAGTGCATCCTGGGAAGACTAACAAAGAAAGAATCGCAACTGGTCACCTGTCCTTCCCTGGCACCTGACACACTCCAGCATACCCAAAGTTCCCAGAGAAGAGATTGTTGAAGAAAACCAGAGGGAAGGAAGGAAGGAGGGAGGGAGGGAAGGACGGGATTTCTAATTATATTGAGAGCTGTTTCACCCAGCTTTGAAGAGTCTCCCAAACATTAACTTGAATATCAGCCCAATGCCAAAATGCCTACAGCCAGCTGTCAAGGAATTGAAGAGAAAATTATTATCAGAAATAGGGAGTCTCAAAAAAAATGTCTATCCTTTTTGCTTCCCCTTCAAAGTTAATTAAGTGTGGTGGTAAGACCCACACTGTTTGGTCTCTTCATGTAATGAAGGGCTTCTCCAGAAATAATAGCCAGAGGCTCAGCTCACAGGGCTGAAAGGTTGAGGCAGCTGGAGCAGCAGAGGGTGTCGGGAACCCTGCTCCAGCACAGCCATTCTGACCAGAGGGGGCATTTGTATTCAGACTGCAGAGCAGCTCCAGGCAAGAGCTGGAGAGGAGAGGCAGGATTTATTATGTCCCTTGGTGATCTGCTTGCTTCCAAGAGGGTTCCGCTGGCTGTCATTTAGATTTCCTCCACAGTGTCTCAATCCTTAGGAGAGCCAGCTGGCTGCTCTCTCTCTCTCTCTCTCTCAAAAAAAAAAAAAGAGTCTTGTGTAAAAGGGGCCAGTCATGGAACAAGCAAGAACTGACCTTGTTTCTCATCAACTGGAAACACAGGCTGTCACCACTGGAAAGGACGTGTGGAGGTGACCCAGTATCTGGGTGCTGTGCGTACAGCTATTGATTGAGTAGTCTTTGGGGTGGGGAGAGAGGGAGGGAAGGAGGGGGAGGGACTGATGGAGGGAGGGGAGAAGGGAAGAGAGTGAAATGGAGGGAAGGAGGGAAGGGAAAGCACTGAAATGCCTGATAAGGGGATAGAGTGGTAGGAAAACCACTTCCAGCCACACCGTGAACTGTTATAAAGCCTTTAGGGTTGAGTGGTCTGTGTGCTGGCTGACCTGAAAGTGGAAGAGTGTACACTGCTAAATTCAAACCAGTAAGACTTGGCCATGAGTGTTGAACACTGAGCAAGGGTGGAGTGGACAGATCATGGAGACAGCAGACAACACTAAGTCTAGCCCTCTGCCCACTTTTGCACAGAAGACAAGGATGCTTTGAAATCACTTTGGGTGGGGAAATCAAGATGACATTGTTGCAGATGAAAGCAGCATGAAATTCACAGTTCCTTGTCCATCACAAAGCTTGACTGGAGCACAGTCCACGCCTTCTTTGGCACATGGTCCTCTCTGGCTGCTTTCATGCTACAATGGCAGAGGCGTCAATTCAGCAGACATCCTGCAGGATAGGGAAAGAAAAGAATACAAGCTTCCTGGTTCTTTCTCCAAAAAAGTTGCTGGTTGGTCCCCAGTTTTAGAGTGCTCCCCACACTTAATAAGAGTGAGTTTAAGGTATTACTTTACCCACTCAGTGTATCATTTCATCAACAGATAACAAATGCCTGCTGGTGGGGCCAAGCACCAGCAACCAGCTGGGAGCAAATAAAAGCAGTCCTATCCTACAACCCCTCTTTCATTTAATTTCTCCCCAGAATATTCTAGCCCTACGTCTTGGTACCCTTCACCATCCCATCACATGCCCTGACCAGCTTGGTCCTTCCTAAGGAAGGGTACCTGGAAGAGTCCCCGTGCATCCTAGTTTCTCACCAGGTGATGAGGTCTGGAAAGATTCATTTTGGAACCGGCCATGCTGCTGGTCTAATTATGAAGTGCTAAACACTCAATCTTTGCATTTTCAGCTCCTGTGACCCCAGAGCGGGCAGCTAATAGTCCTCAACCTTAGGTCATGGATGGAAGCGGGCCCCAGTCATGTGGAAGTACATGACAGCCTCAGCCTATGTATATGAGCCCTTGCACATAAAGCAAAAGCCACCTCAAGACAGCCATCAGCGCTTTGTTCTCCATGAGGAACCTAGACGGTAGACACATACTACAGGTCTGGATGGAAGGTGACTTGGAAGCCCAGCTGAGGACTGGGCTTTGAGCCTTGAAGACCCTGTCTTACTTAATTCTGACTTATGTCCTGTACTTCACAAGGAACAGTTTGATCTACTCCCACAACAACAGGCTAGTCACTAGACCCTCCCCAACCTTCCTTTGGCTTGGCCAGGAACCTGAAGCCCAGTGATTGGAACTGGAAGAGAAGTAGCCAAGGCCCAGGGTGAGTGTAGAAGCTACAGGGCCCCAGAATGGAGCCCAATGGCACTATCCATTCCTGTTGCTTAGACTCTACTGTATGGAAAGTCACCATCAGTTTGATCCTCACCACCCTCATCCTCATCACCATTGCTGGCAATGTGGTCGTCTGCCTGGCTGTCAGCCTGAACCGTCGGCTCCGCAGTCTGACCAATTGCTTCATTGTGTCCTTGGCAGCCACTGACCTGCTTCTTGGCCTCCTGGTGCTGCCCTTCTCTGCCATTTACCAGCTCTCTTTCAAGTGGAGCTTTGGCCGGTTCTTCTGCAGCATCTACACCAGCCTGGATGTGATGCTCTGCACAGCCTCCATCCTCAACCTCTTCATGATCAGCTTGGACCGCTACTGTGCTGTCACGGACCCACTGAGGTACCCTGTGCTGGTCACCCCAGTTCGTGTTGCCATTTCTTTGGTCTTCATTTGGGTCATTTCCATCACCCTATCCTTCCTGTCTATTCACCTAGGGTGGAACAGCAGAAACGAGACCAGGGGAGACAATGACACTTCCAAGTGCAAAGTGCAGGTCAACGAGGTGTATGGGCTGGTGGACGGGCTGGTCACCTTCTACTTGCCTCTTCTCATCATGTGTATCACCTACTACAGAATCTTTAAGATCGCCAGGGAGCAGGCCAAAAGGATCAATCACATCGGCTCCTGGAAGGCAGCCACCATCAGAGAGCACAAAGCCACTGTGACGCTGGCTGCAGTCATGGGAGCGTTCATTATCTGCTGGTTTCCCTACTTCACGACATTTGTTTATCGTGGGCTGAGAGGGGATGATGCCATCAACGAGGTGGTTGAAGGCATTGTTCTGTGGCTAGGCTACGCCAATTCAGCCCTGAACCCTATCCTGTACGCTGCCTTCAACAGAGACTTCCGCATGGCTTACCAACAGCTCTTCCACTGCAAGCTTGCCAGCCACAACCCCTACAAAACTTCCCTGAGGATGAACAATTCTCTGCTGTCCAGAAACCAAAGCCGAGAAGTCAGATGGCAGGAGGAGAAGCCCCTGAAGCTCCAAGTGTGGAGCGGGAAAGAAGTCACACACCCCCAAGGAGCCCCAGACAGGTAAACCTTTGTGTGGGTTGGAGGTGCCAGAAGACACCCCACTCTCTGCGTGGGTGATGCTGAGACCATTCCGTGAGCATTTTACAGAAATCAACTCTCATCCTCCAATTGCTCTCTTAGTTAGATCATCCACTTTTAGAAGGCCACATTAAAGGTACAGATCTTATCAAGGGCCACTGAGCTGGGACCTGGACAATGTGCTACTCACCCCAGAGCTCAGAGGCCCTTCTTTCTAACTAAATTGCCTTCCACTCAGGTGGCCTACGTAGAAGGCCCAACTCTGCCATTTGTGAGTGGTCAGTTAAAACCCTCAGAGGAACCCTCAAAAGCCGTGCGCAAATCAGCTCTTCCTCAAGGAGCATTCACGTTAGTAGGGAATGAAAGCAGCAGAGGTCAGAAGGTGGGGCCTCAGTGGAAACTAAAGTGTGGGCCTTGTGTGTGGAGCTTGGGGAAAGACAGACACAGGGACTAGGGCAGGCTTTGGAAAGAAGGGTGTGGTTAGCAGAGCTGAGCCTTGGACAGAAGGCTAGGACAGCCCCTTTGATGTGGGCAGGAGAGTGAGCCTATAGATGTGTTAAGAAGGAAGTTGCATTAACCCATGGGTGGGGAGAGAGAGAACAGCAAAATCTTGTAGGCTACTTAAAAAACAAAAAGCCTGCAGAACATTGGGTATCCGGAGTGCAGGTGACAGCCAGGACAGGGCGCGGGAACACAGCCACAAAATTCCACCTCTGAAAGGCGTCCAAACTGAAAAGAGAAAAGAATCAAAATGAAATTTCAGTAAATTCCCTGGGGACAGAGTCACTGCAGGGTGTTGAGAGAATCCATAGCACTGTCCTGGGAGGCACCGAGAAAGCTCTCTGTGTACGGAGCCCTGTGGCACCGTCCTGGGACACACTAAGAAAGCTCACCGTGTGCAGGCCCCATGGCACTGTCCTGAGACACACTGAGGACATTTGCTGTATGCAAAGCCAGCTCCTCCTTGAGTCATGAACAGAGGATTGAAAAACACCTAACAGACAAGTTGCTACTTAATGTGGCTTTTCTTTCTCTTCCCCCAGACCATACCTCTGCCCCTACAGTGCTGGTCTGTGGAACAGACCCATTCATTCAATCATTCATTTGTTCATTCATTCACTAGCAAGCCC
Source organism: Dicrostonyx torquatus (assembly GCA_028555095.1). Classification (NCBI taxonomy): domain Eukaryota; kingdom Metazoa; phylum Chordata; class Mammalia; order Rodentia; family Cricetidae; genus Dicrostonyx; species Dicrostonyx torquatus. Next base: position 3,248,038 of record JAQHUG010000005.1, read on the forward strand.
CTGTGATAGGTTCTGAGTTCTGAGGAGCAACTGTGAGGGCCAAACTGCCACATTAGATTCCTGGCCTTCATCCCTTCTATCCTCACAGGTGTCAACTCCCTCCCGGGTGTGAAGGGTCCTCCCATAGATGTCACACCTGTCCCCCTCCCTTCTGTATCATTGAAAACCCCATTGCTCCTGCTCCTGAACTCTTGCTATGGTGTCAATCCTGTCATCTGGGCCTCCAGACTCCCCCTCTCAAGTCCACCCTCCAAGCCAGCCCAAGGTCACCCTGCACGTGGAGACTCCCTTGTCCCAGCCTGATAGGTAAAATGCTCCTCTCAATCACATCATTCTACCTCTTCCATCCAGGAGGCCACAGAGCTGATTTAGTTCACAGTGGAGGAAAAGTAAAGACATGGGGTTACAGACTAGACAGAAGAAAGTAACCACTATTTGGCTAGTGTATTACCTTGAATCCATCATCCCTGCTTGCTCCTTAGCTAATATTCACCTGTTGACCCTGTTCCTTAAACATTCACTCAGGACATGCTTGTCAGAAATGGCTGGGTCACACTGGGCTCCCTGCATTTGCTCTCTACGGAGGCCCGAAGAGGGCATCCGATCCCCTGGAGCTAGGTATAGACAGTTGTGAGCCACCTGACACGAATGTTAGCAATCAACCTAGGCTTTCTACAAGAGCAGCACATTCTCTAGGCAGCTCTCTAGCTCCTAATCTCCACTTCATAGACAGGCCGCCAAGGCTCCAAGTCTAGCAGGTTCCCCCAAGTAACACCAGCTGGCAGTTCCTAGCTGCTCCACTACTGAGTACTTTCTGGATGCTGGGCACCTGGCAGGGTCTGGATGTCCACATTTTCTTCTGTCCCCAGAGTCACCCTGGGGACAGCCAAGGCCAGTTAAGTAAGCGGTGCTTGCCTGGCTCACTAATAGCTGTGGCAGAGTCCAGGGCTCAGGTCCTAGATAGTTCAGCGGTCGTCTGTCTTCAGCCTCTAGGAACAGCAGACAGGCTTAGCCGAACAGGGGACAGGCAGAGGAGCCCACACACTTTAGAATGGCAGCAGACTAAGAACAGACAGCTGTTGGTTTTCTCTGAGCTGCCTGGGCAGCTGTGACCTTGAGCATCCCTCAGTAAGGTCAGCTCCCTGCTTTTCTGCTGCCTGGCAGTTTGTCCTCTGTCTGAGGGCAGGACCAGAACTTACCCAGAGCCTTTAACTCTACCAAGAATTCTGAAGGGGACTGACCTAGACTATCCTGAGTGAAGAGGGTGGAGACCTCAGGAGAGAGGTTAGCCAAGCCAGCTGCTTCTACTTTCTCTGTGCCTGGGTAGCCAGCTCCTAGTTTGAGGCTCTGTCTGCCCCTTCCTCAGCCCTGCTGCGGGAGCACCTTGCCTGTCTGACTGCATCACTAGAAGTGAGCTTTTACCAAGTGTTTGCCAAGGCCTTTGTTAGATGCCTGAGCTGCCAGTACATAGCAGTGAACAGAACACAGACCCCGTTCTCAGGTGTGCAATACTTCTCACAGAGCAGTCCTGAACCACTAGCAGCTGCCCAGAGACAAGCCGACTGGCGGCAGCTACCACTGCTTCAAATGTGGTAGAACTAAGATTCCCATCCATGCCTGTCTGTCCTCCAAACCTGGCCTCTGGCCACCAACAAACACCTGGACTTGAACCTGGCTCTGCTTTTGACAAATACCTCAGACGCAGTCCTGTAGACACCGGAAGGGGAAGCCGAGGCATTGGAAGGCTTTGACCTATCTGTAGTGCAGAGCAGGTGGAGAGGCTGCACCCTTTGGGTCTTATCCCCTCACTGGCTTGCTCCCATAATCTTTGGGGAGATAAGACTCACAGGCGGGCACCTCACCTATCAGTACCTCTGAGTGTGCACTTCCTCATTCCAGCAGAGCCCTGTGTTTCTGCTCCTGACTCGACAATGCCCAGGTGCCTCAAGGGCTGGAGTACGAGCCAGGTACCTTCTCCTTTCAACACTCCCCTTTGTTAAGGAGCCAGAGTTTCCTCCAGTTCCTAAGTCTGCCTTCCTTACCTCCAAGTCCACACAAGACCTTTCCAAAAATGTCTTGATATTGGTCCGACCCTTCTGTTGCTTTGGGAATGAAAGTCAAAGCTTACTCAGCCACCAAAGCTCTGTACCACTTGGAATCTAGAGTTGCACTGATCTCCTCTTGTGCACACAGCTGACACCTCCCAGGCTACAAGACGTTGTGCTACCTTCAACTAGTGCTATATTTGCTCCCCTACACCGTAAGTTCCCTGAGGCTAGGCCCTGCCCATGTCACTCATTGCTGGATCCCCGACAGCCAGTCTTGTGCCTGGCATGCTGGCAGATGTCCATATAAATTATTGTCCTAGATCTATGCAAACCCTGAGAAGTGATGAACGTTAGTCACCCCACTGTAGACATCGGGAAACCCAGCCTCAAAGAGGGTAGTTTGGGAGCCTAGGAAAGCTCAAAGAGAGCTTGTTCCCTTTTCTTATACATCAGGTCATAGTGGGCCCTCCCTCAAGCCTTGATGCCAGGGCCAGATCTCACAGCAGCATCCAGGGCCATCTCTGAGTCATAAAGCCTCAGATGCGAAGCTTTTCCAGACCCACCCACCCCCACCAGCATGGCCACAGACAGCCATGGCTTCATCTTCTTTCTTTGGAAAGAGTGTAGGATAGGGGACGCCCTCCTATCCTCAGAGGAAGTCAGGGGAAAGAGAATAAAAAGAGAGTAGGAATCCCCATCACAGCCTTGAAAGTCCAGAGGATTAATCAGAGCCCCAACTCACTGGAAACAGTGCATCTGAGGATGGGCGCCTTTGGAGTCAGATGGATGAACCAGCTTCACCTTCTTCCCGAGACTATTACTCTCCCCTGGTCTCTCAGCAAGGCAAATCAGCAGGCGCTGCCTTCCTAGGGCCTGGGAGGAGAGGAAAGAGCCACTGCATCGCTGCCTTTTCACTTTTAAGATAAAAGACTTCACTCAGCTGAGAAGACAGGAAAAAACCCAAAGGCCCTTTCCCTGTAGGACCCAGCTCCTGGCAGCAAGCAGCTTGGGAGCACAAAGGAAGTGCCCCTTCCCTTCCCCCCCCCCCAACCACCTGATGCTCTGGGCTAAACCAGGTTACATACCTTCTCAGACCCACAGGAGACATCCCAGCAGGAAGCAGATGGGAAAAGCTCTTCTTCAGAGTGTCAAGCTCCGTATTTAAATTTGTAACAGGAAGAAAAGATCCTATTCCTTGTGCCTTTGAGGTACTGTGTCTAGTTCAGATGCACAAATTCTTACCACTATCCGGGAATTTTCCACCCCGTTCAGCACAGTGTCACCCTGCTCAGCTTCTTAACCTAGGAATGGCAGGCTGTGCCATACAGATGAGATACATGGAAGGCTGGGATAGCCCAGAGCGTGTAAGTACAGACTGTGACATCTGTGCGGTCTACCTCCTAACAGTGAGTTTCTCGGATTATGTCAATTGCTAAATAACACACACCTGTGCTCAGTCTGCCACCATAGCTGAAAGGCAGCCATGAACAACAAGTAAATGCATGAAGGTGGCCGTGTCCCAGTAAAGCATTGTTTATGGGCACTAAAATGTCAGTTTCATAACATTTTCATGGGTCATGAAGGGCTGCCTTACATTTTGATAACCTTTTATTGTTGTTATTGTTTATTAGAACAAGCAGTAGGTAAGACTGGACCCATGGATTGTAATTCACCAATGCTAGTATAGGGGTAAGATCTGAATACTAATTCCAAGCTACACATTCTCTGAGACTTTACATATATGCTTTGCCCTCTCTAAGCCCCAGTTTGCCCATCTGAAAAAAAATGGGAATTAAAATAGTCTTCCCAAAAGGGTCAAAAGGACCACCAGTTCACACACACTTCCTGGCACAGCTATGCTCAACCTGGAAAGCAGGGGATTTTATTCCCCAGTGGCAAAAGTTTGGGGCTTCAGTGGATTTGTCTTTGGCCAATCCTGGGTTACTCAAATTGGCTCCTGAGCCTCTTGTCCTTTCTTCATCCGAAAGTTGGGAACTTGGATTAGTTACGGAGGACTCTTCCAACAATAACTACATATAAATGCTTAACGAGGGAGTGAAATTATGCCCACAACCCCAACTGTGATGTGTCAAGAATCTCTGGCAGCAGCAGTGAGGAATATGGTTTTCATACTAATGAGTCACTTAGCGTGTGAAAGAGAATGCAACAAAATTTGTTCTTATCAGGATGAGCTACAGGATGAGCAGGGCCAGGTGAGGGCATTGGCTGGCACGAGCCAGCTCTGCAGCAAGCTCTCCAGCCTTCGGAACAGGCGGCCTGGCTGTCTGGTGTCCTGGTGGCTCTGTCTTTACTGTAGGGGTGTCTGCTGGCTGCGACCCTGAAAAGCACACATCTTTCTTTGAGACTTAATTTCCTCACCTGTAAAAAAGCTGGTCTGCCCCTGCAGAGACAGCAGGGAACCCCGGTTGGGGTGACACTGGTATTTATGTAACACAGAAGCTGTTTACAGCAGAGTGTTGGGATCCAGGATGGGATAACGTTGGAGGGTGTCTACATCTGAGAATCCCCTGACAGGGAGGACGATGCCTTCCCTGCCTAGAGATAAGGAGAGAATGGGGGCCCTGGAGCAAGTGCTGCAGAGTGAGTAGCAGGTTTTGATTGCCACATAAGCATCAGTAGGTCTTCTTGTCCTGTATGTGACCCACGCAAAGCTGCAGGAGATAGAGCGAACTGCCTTACAGCCCACATAAGACAGTCCTGCGTTGGAGAACCACCCACATGCCATCACCACCTACTAACTGGAATTCAAAATAGGTGTCAGGGAAGTCCCTGACTCTATTACTTTCAATTCATCCCAGATGAAGGGCAAAAACAGGCCAGAGACAAGTCCACCCAGGTCCAGCCAGGTAAGACGATGAATTTAACTGGGGTGACAGGAGTGTGCGCAATTCAGATGGCCGCAGCCTGGAAAGCCGACCCCAGCTTGAATGAGAGCTCTCAGACACTACCCCACTGCTGCTCCCTGTACAATCTGCAAGTGGCTGCACCACCCAAGGGTCTCCTTCTCCAAAGTGACTGTTCACTGCTGTGTAAGCTCAGGAGGAAAGTCGCTTGTTAGTCTTATGACCTCCTGAGCCACTTCCCCCCTCTTGCAGGGAATGTTCATTTTTGTTTAAGTAGAATCTACAGTTTGAAGGTCAGAGAATCATCATTCTTCCTGCCATGGATTCCTGAAGTGACGACCCTGCACCACCTTCTTCTCCCTGTCCAGGGGCACAGGTCTCCAAGTCACAGTGGAAAGATGGAAAGATGAGTCTTGTGCCCTGCCCCTGTGAGGGTTAGCCTCAACTAGCAACTTTGCAGATCTCTCTCTCTCTCTCTCTCTCTCTCTCTCTCTCTCTCTCTCTCTCTCTCCTGGCTGCTGCTGTTTGCTCTGATTCATCGAGTCTTTGATTCATTGACTCCCACTTTAGCAAGTTTCACACCTAATCCCCACCCATGAAGTTGACCATCCGAGGCCCAGCACCTCGTGGAAGCTGCCTCTCAGGGACAGCCAGCTGACCTGGGTGTTACTTCCTTTCTCTAAAACTGCCCCAGTCTGTAAAGTGCACTGACCGTGTTCGGCACCTCCCTCTGGGTGCAGGGTGAGGACTGTCAGCACAGGCCTGGGTACTCCATGGGGTAAGAGTCTTCCTCTTGTTCTGCACAGGGAGCAGGCAGACCCTGAGTTCACAGATGAAGGAAAGCCTTAAGTTTCCAGTGTCAGACAACTCTGTCCCGTCCATCTGTGACCCCAGTGACTCTGGACGCTGAAGGCGGTCACCACAGGACTCACCCCACCTCCAGCCTCTGGGGTAAGTTTCCCAGGCTGTCTGGGCCCCTCTAGACCCATCCTGTGCCACTTCTATGCAGGCACAAGTGAAGTGTCTAGCCTGGATCACAGCTGGCCAGCTGCTAAGCTCTTCTGGGCACTATCAAGAATCAGCCCTGTCCACAGGCCCTGGTGTCTGTTTGCTGTTGTAAACAACTCCATGACAAGCATCATCTAACAGAAAACACCCAGGTTTTTTTCAGACTTTTCCTAGAAACTGAATTTCTAGAAACAGAGTTCCAGTCAGAGGGAAGGGATATTTTAGGCCTTTTGTTCCACTTTCTTGGTTTTCGGGACAGGCTATGTGGCCTTCCCTGATGCTAGGCACATCTGAGGGTATCACTTCCTCAAAGCCACATCAGCAGTAGGATCCTGGAAGTGTCGCATGGATGTGTGGTCAGCTGGCCAGAGCAGAGGGTAGAGCCCAAACAGGAAGAAAGATTGCTGGCCTGCAAAGATGTCAGTGGGAACAGAGGAAGGAGAAATAACTCTCTGAGGGATCTGAGGAGGAGCCACGTGAAGGAAAACCCATGCTAGCCTAAACTCAAGGCTGATGCCATTGAGACACTAGAGAGCACGGTAGCGTCTCAGAACAAAGAGACCAGCATGGACATGCAGGCGCTGGACCCAAGCTTTAGAGTCCCAGAGCTGGGTCAAATGAGAGGCTTCGCCAAGCTCCAGGTTCCCTATTGATGAAACGGGCAGGCTACTGTGCCTGCCTCCTCAGGGTGAAATGAAACGAAACAAGGACGTGAACGTCCAGAATCACATCAGATACCCTGGGGTCTTTTTTATAAGCATGAGGTGGGAGGGGGTTCCGGATCTCCTTTATCTTAAATAAACAATCCCGGGGCTGACAGTAAGGTACATTCCACCAAAGCAGATGACCTGCATTTAATCCCCAGGAAACACATGGTACAGAGAGCTGACCGTGGTGTACACATGTGCTTGCTCTCTCATACACACGCACACATACATGCACACACACTCACACACACAAGCATGTGCATGCACACTAATTTTTTAAAATCCAATTTCAGGAGAGGATTAGTTTGAACAACAAGACTGGGTGAATAAAAGGCTAGGGCTAGGGAGGCCTGGTGAGACTCACATTCCAGAGAGAATAGAAACATGAATAGCTCCCGACCCCAGCTCTGCTTCACACATCCTGAGGAGAGCGTGGCAAGGAGTGTGGTGCAGCTGAGCTCCCCAGAGGCTGCGTCCTTTATCTGCTGCATTTCCTGGGAAAGTGACTTAAAGTATGTGGGCTCCAGAGACAATGTGATCAATGGATCCTCTTCCCCACATGGGAGTTGTGATGTGAAGGGAGGCCTTAGAGAGTCTCACCGGCTTCTTTTGCTTAGCACTCCACCATCAGGGTGACAAAGAGACAGGAAGGGCTAAACCAGAAGCAGAACTCCCCACACCTTCATTTTTCCTGCAAACAACATCTCAGGTGCGATAAGACACCCAGCCCCAGCCTGCTGACTGTGTTACCTTAGGCAAGTGTCCCAACTTGTCTGGACCTTTGTAGCCCCGCTATAAGGAACTACAGAAATCCTTGTCTGGCATTAACTGAGTGAGTCCACGAAATGCCCGGGGAAAGGAAAGCCTGGTGTGCATTGCTGCTCAGCAAGCGGTGGCTATTATGTAGTTCCCATCGGCTCAGTGCCCAGAGTTCAGATCGAACAGGTGTGTGGCAACTCCATCCCTGTCCTCATCAACTCCCTGTCCTGGGCTAGACCTTCATCTTTAGATTCCTGAGCTAGTGCCCACCCAACAGGCTGCTGAGAGAGCCCCAGCTCAGATACCTTAGCACAGGTTCAATATGAGTGTGGGATCACCCATTCACCTGTAGAGAGGACTCCTTCCCTGCACCCTCCCAGTGGTGGGGGACTGTTTCTTGGCAGGGGTTGGATTAGTCAGCCTTCTCTCACTGGCATAGACTAACTGAGGTAGCAATTTTAAAAGAGGTTCTTCTTGGGTTCACAAGTCTCAGTGTGGCAAGCTGGCTGTGTTGCTTCAAGGCTGAGGCACCAAGTGCATCAGAGAAGGTTGGGGAGCAAACAGTTCACCTCATCATGGCTGGGAGGCAGGGAGAGAGAAGGCAGCTGGGCTAAACCTCCCCTTCGAGAGCACACTACCAATGGCCAAATTTCCCTCCACTAAGCCCCTCCTTTCAAAGTCTTACACCCTACCCTGACATATACACCCACTAGACACCTGGCTAACCACCAAGCCTTTAGCACATGGACCTTTGGGGGACAGTGAAGATACAGACAACAGAGGGGCAAGCTCCCTTCCCCTATGCTCTGAGGTTCTCACAAACCCCACGCAGAGTCTTGGGGAAGGGCCAGTCTAGGCCGCAGGGAACTTGCCTGGGGTAATATGGCCAGTGGCCTAGTGCCAGGAAAGCTAATTCACTACGCCCCTCTGCTCCAGTGCTGTCAGCTGCCCCCTGTGCCTCTAGGTCACACCTCAGTCAGAACCATCCTGCTGTGGCAAAAGGATGCCTTTTGTCTCCTCTGCATCTCCTTGTCCTCCTCCAGCAGATATTTGCCTCTCCTGACCTCAGAGCACGAGCTGCAGGTCATTCTATTCCCTCAGCCCCACACCCCCACACCCCATGCCCCCAAACATGTGGGGGTGCTACTGCATCCCATCCATTATAACAGGAAAAAACACAATGCCACACACTTCTCACATCTCAGAGCAAGTAAAGGCTTCTGTTTCACACAACTCATGCCCGACCTGCCTCTCACTCCCAGGCACACACTCCCAGGCTCTGGACATGCACATTTCTGTGTGTGCATACCCAGCCACACACGAATACACACTCTTAAGCTCATGCCCTCTTCCTTTCCACTCACTCGAAGGTCCACATGTTGTTCTCGGTTTATACCTTAGCTGTCAATCAGTGTGCACTCAAAATCACTGGTGGTTGGTTACCCAGACCGTCTTGTCTCTGAGACAGTCTCTGGGGATCATCCTATCACACGTTTGTAGTCTGCCTCCTAGGGAGCAATGCGTCATCATAGGAAAGGGGTATGCTTTGGAGTCAGATGGCATGGCTCACACTGGCCTCTGATGAGAGGACTTGGGGCTTCTCCGCCTACCTGGAGCCTCAGTTTCATGATCTGTGAAAACTCAATGCCACCTTGCAGTGCCTGCCACTGTGGTAGTGAGGCAGAAAAACAATGCAGCGACCAGCTACAGACTCGGGCGGTGCTGCTTCTTGTCAGTCGCTTCTATGGGGTTCTAAAGTCACATTATCTTTATTTTATTGTGTGTGTTTGTGTGCAAATAAATAGGACTTCCACGTGTATGCCATGGTGTACAGTGTGTACACCATGGCATACACGTGGAAGTCAGGGGACAACCTGTGGGAGTTTTTTTCTCTTCTACCACATGGGTCCCAGAGTCCAAACTCAAGCATTGGTCAAACAGAACACAGGAACCCTGCTTCTGGTTCTTCCATTATCACCCAAGGACATAGCTATTGCTCAGATGTCTGCTGAAACGGCAATAGCAGCACCCACACACACACACACACATACATAGGCACACATGCACACACATGCGCATACACACTGTCTGCGGGGTTCCTGCTGATGAGGCTCTTGCAGAAAGGTGGAAGAGGTGAAGTAGACAGTATGCAGGTGAGGACTGCCAGAGTTACCAGACGGGGCTCCCCCACACCGCCTGTCTAAGACTGACCAAAACATTCATTTGTCAGTTCACATACATGACCACCCACTCTGACGCTAGACATTGAATAGAAGATGAACAGTCAGGATGGCTCAGAGAATCAAGGTGCTTGCTGCCAAGCCTGACAATTTGAGTTCGATCCCTGGCCCCCACACTGTAGAAGAAGCAACCAACTGTTGCACATTGTCCCCTGACTTCCACATAAGCAGTATTGCACGTGCAACAATAAACACATGAATAAATACATGTGATTGTTTGTTCAAACGTAAAAGGCAAGGAATATCTGGCACATGCTGTTATGACACTCTTGGCTTAGTGTGGGAGACAGGGAAGTAATCCAGTGGCTAGCTCAGGGGAACAAGTGCAGAAACAAGAAGTCAGTAATTCCAGGAGACCGCAGATGTACAAAGAAGGGATAACTGGACAGCCTTGAGACAGGAGTAGAAGAAATGAAGGACTGGGGACAGTACTCAGCGGCCCTGGGTTCCGGCCCCATCACCATGAAGGTGGAGAAGAAATGAAGGGCATGTCAAGTGTTAGGAAAACATATGCCGAGTTACAGATACAAGACAAGTAGTCCGTAGTCCTGTCTGGCCATCTGTCCTGCAGACAGCAAGAGGGTAATGGAAGAGGGCCCTCTGCTGGGGTTGTTGCTGTTACTATTATCACAGAGGGAAATCTAGGGTCTGGAGTGGAGAGTGTTGATGCTGGGTTCTGACCCCTGGTGGCTGAATGTATTCTAACATCCTAACGCCTTCAGTGTGAAAGTTTCTGATTCAGATAACATTTATTTGGGGGATATTCTCAGTCTGGACACCAGTAGCGGAAGATCAGTGTAAAGGGACAGATTTTGGGTGGTAACTGACTCACAGGCCGTGACGTCAAGGGTAGCTTGAGCACGGCTAGAACCAACGTTGAAGGTCGCTGGTGAGAGGCTTTATTCTCACCCTCTCCCAACATGACCTGCAGCAGGCCCAAGCTCCTGCCCCACTGTCTGTTCAGAAAAGTGGCTCCCACCCTACTGCTCCAGCAAAAACCTTCAGGATTAAGTCTTGGTTCTTCTACCTTGAAACCCATAGTCGTGAACCCAGTGAAGAAACCAAAGCAAAGGGGTCAGTTCACCTCTTCCACCTGGGCAGGAGTAGGGATCTCAGGGAAGAGCTAACATGTGGTTTCCAGGATGAGACAATGAAAAGGTGGAAGGGCAGGCACCACAATGACACCCATCCCTCTGCTCTTTCTTAGAGCCCAGTTAGCATTCTTTTGCTCCATGTGTTGGAGCTCAAAACAGAAATGGGCCCCGGGGCTATGAAAGGGGTTGAGGATGTAAAGCCTTCTAGTGTCTCTACAAACACAGGATGGTGTCTGCACACATCAAGGACAACATATAAAATTATAGAAGATGACACTGAGATGTCAAGGATTTCATAAGAAACCCCAAAAGGGGAAATAAATAAATATGGCTATTAAAATTAAGAACTCTTGCTGCACAAGCTTGCAGACCTGAGTTCGAATCTTCAGAATCCGCACTAAGAGACCAGGCGTGGTCACATGTGCTTGTAATCCCAGCATTGAGGGGTGGAGACAAGTGGACCTTCAGAGCTTGCCAGCCAGCCTACCCAAAAGGGTGCACTTCAAATTCAGTGAGAGATCTCTCTCCGGGTAATGAGGCAAGAATAAAATGTCAGCTGCAGAGCAAAGCAATCATAAAACATGATAACATATACATTAAAAAAAATGTAGGCAGAACAAAACAGAAATACTTGCTAAAGCAAATCAAGTGCTGGTGAAGTTAGAGTTCCTAATTTAAACCATAGAGATGTACTTTAAGTCGAATCCGTTTGGATGGTTGATGTAGTTCATTCAAAAATATATAATAACTGAATTCTGTAGCAGCAAGATTTGCTGGAGGAGGGATTTATTTGAGTTGTTTATTTGTCTTTGGTTATCTCTACCTTTGACATTTTACTGTGAATATGTAATGTCTCCCAAGCATCATTACCTGGGTAATTAATTACTAGACTCCAGAGAGGACAAAGGCTAGGTTACCCTCAGTTTGAGGGAGCTTCTCAAGTAATTTCAGCAATAAGTGCTTCCTCTGAACCACCAGAATATTCTTCCAAGGGCAGTTACTTCCCTGCTAGCTTGACCAAATATGTACATTACTCACATGGTAGCATTACCCTCTAGAATGCCACAGTTGTGACCTGGCAGTCTGGTTAGAGGTACAGTGTGCTAGGAGAGAGAGTCAGGGTCACCTGGAGGTTCCTAGCAGTGGCTCAGACAAAGAGTGCCGTGCATAAAAGGAGGCTGGGAACCAGCTGTGTCTTTATTCCCGAGCCTTGCAAAGCCAGGCGTCTACAGCCTCCACCACCATTGAGTGACAGGCAGAAGTGTGTAGGGAGGTGCAATGTTCTTCCCCCTCCTCTGTATGGAAGGAGGTGTAGAGAGCTTGATTACCCCACTGGATGGCAGCGAAACTTTGAGAGCTCTGGGCTCCATCCCCAGCACTGTCTTTGAAAAAGACACAAAGACAGCTAGCACACATTACATGGGCCCCTATTCATAATGTATTCATTCAGGTGTTTTTTATAATGCTGGGTTCTTGCCAGAGTTGGGGAATGTAGCGATGAGGAGCTCCATGTGACATTCAGAGGATTGGAACTGACCTTGTCAACACACATGCAGAAGTAGAGCCGGGATTTGAAGGCAAGGCTCCTGAAAGCTCCTCCTTGTTGCTGCCCATGAATGACTCTAGGCAGGGAAGAGAATCCCTGCCACCCCACACTTCTTATTCCAGGTCCAGGCTTAGTGGATGCAGAGCAGACTGGCTCATTCCTGGTCCCATGGACTTGTCTCATTGACTACCTGCTCTAGATTGCTTTCTGGTGCTTTGGGAAAAAAACTCTATAACTAAAATCAACTTGGGGAGAAAGGGGTTCATTTTAGCTCACAGGTGACAGTCCATCATGGTGGAAAGCCAAGGCTTTCCTTATAACTCAAGACAGAAGCTTCAAGCAGAAACCAACAAAGGACAGCTGCTAAATGGCTTGCTCATTTGGCTTGTTCTGATAGCTTTCTAACAAAGCCCATGCCCTTCTGCCTAGGGATGATATTACCCACATGGGCTGTATCTTCTTACAGCAATTAGTAATCAAGAAAATCCCCACAGACTTGCTCACAGGTCAATCTGATGGAGGCATTTCCTCAACTGAGGGTTCCACTTCCCACATGTGTCACATGGGCAGCCAAGATGACCCGTGATACCACCCCAGCTCTAACCTGTGCTTGTGTCTGCAGGAAACCAGCACTGTTCTGCACCACCTGCTCCAATAACCTTCTAAGCTGCTGTAAGAGCCTGTGGGGGCTTTGTTTTCTCCAGCAACACCCAGAAGGCCCCTCAGAGGAACAGTCAGGAGAGCCACAATCTGAGAAGACAGAAAGGATACCATCACAGGAAGAAATGAGGGCATTGCCCTGTGAGGTTGTCTAGACTTTGCCCAGGACACCAAGATCCTGGCCCTATCACCTGAACCTCCCTTCTGGAGCCCCTATGGACCAAGCCCTCAAACCACTGAGGACAAACTTCAGCCTGAGCCTGGGGCTTCACAGGACACACAGACCCAGTTTCCCTGTGAGCGGATTCCAGACAGGTGCTTTGGCTCTTCTAGGCTGAATTCCTTGGGTTCAAAGCTCACATTGGTGCTGGCCCTAGGAGACATGAGCAAACAGCTGGACAGATGTACACACATCTGCTGAGCAGAGCAAAGGATGTTGCTATAGAGCACTGGCCTCACTCCCTTGTGGGACCCCATTGTGAGCAGAAAAGAAGAGAAGGGAATGGGAAAGGAAGTAAGAGGAGAGAAGCTGAATATGAACACCTAACTAAGTGCTAAGTACTTTGCTTACATGGATTCTCATCATTTCTATGTATGTGATTAGGACCAGCAACACTGACCAGACTTTACAGAGCTAGAAACCAAGAGTCAGAGAAGTATGGAATGTACCTCAGGCCATTCAACTAGAAAACGTGCCTGGGATAGAGGTACTCAGAAAGTACTTGGTGAGTGGGTAGATGTGTGGAAAAATGGATGGATGGATGGATGGATGGATGGATGGATGGATGGATGGAAAGATGGGTGATAGATGATGGGTGGATGGCTGGATGATGGGTGAATGGATGGATGATGGATGAAGAATGGATGGATAAAGGATGGATGGATGAGTGACAGATGGAAGACAGATGATGGGTAGATGGATGATGGATGAAGAGTGGATGGATGAAGGATGGATGGATGGATGACAGATAGAAGACAGATGATGGGTAGATGGATGAATGACGGGTGGATGGATGATGTTCATGAAACAACACTACACTGCCACTCAAAAGAGAACCCTTCTCTAGCAAATCTTAGGCCTCCAAGAAGCCCTCCATGCTGGGATACAGCCATTGATGGTGCTTGTTATGATCAAGAAGCGGTGTGTGGTGGACTTGCAGGGCAAAGTATGTCTATTGCGTCTGGATGGACAGGTGGAAGTCAGGAAAATGCAAAGGGTACAAATGTGTGGGTTGAGCCAGTGCTGCCTTCTGCTGGCTCCAGGACCTGGACACTGTCAGCCACTCTGGGCTGCTCTTTACTCCTCTTACATATGGAAAAGCTAACCTTTCTGTAGTCAGAGATCTACTGAGGAGACTCAAGGAGGCAGAGTTGGTAAGAGTTCCTGAGAGATGAGGGTGTTTATGGGTTTCTCTCCCCTAGGGCTTCTTAGTGGTATCACCCTTCCTTGACCCCAGTCTCTCCTGATACCCATGCTTCCTTGGGTTTCCAAGACCCTCTCCTGTCCCCCAACTTCCCATTAACTTTTCAGCCCTCTTTGTGACCTTGAGCTCCACACAGCCATTAGATGTGACTGTTCCCTGGGGCTCCAGGCTGAGACTGCTCACTCTGGCCCTCCCTTTGCAACCTCATCTACCTTCATGACTCCAGTCACAAAACAGAAGGAGATAATTCACTGACCTATAGCTGTAGGCAAGGTATCAGGCCATGCTTCCTCTCTGCCCGGATGCTTGAAAGGTCCCTTACCTTTAACATGCCACAACCGCTCTCCAATTTCTCCCTCACCTGCTTCTCTAAAGTCCTTCTCAAGCAAAGGTTACATCCTGAGCTTCAAAACCTGAGGTCAGCCTCCGCCCTTCCTTTTGCCTTGCTTCCCATGATGGACACTCTAGAGTCTTAGCACCCCCCCACCACAGGTCCGTCCAACTGGTAATCACCGTCCCTGTTTCACCTGACCCAGCTGCTGAAGTCTCTAACAAAACAACTGGAGAAGCTGCTTAGGTCTCTTTCCTATACTCTCCACCTGCCCACCCGCTTCCTCCAGTCAGCTCTCCACACAACAGCCTTGATGGTTTGGGTCGATTACAGGATAGGACCGTCTCTAGATTGACCCATCGGCCTGGCTTTGTCAGCTTTCATGTCCCTCCAGCTTCCCCCTGCACCATCCTCCACCTTCTCTTAATTCTACTCCTATTTGCCTTGTCGTTTTGCTTAGAGTTACAATTAGTAGCAACCAAAGCACACAGAGTGCTATTTCCATGACCTTAAATGCTCTTTTGTCCTCTGGACAAAGTCAGGATCATGCGATCTCAGCTAAAATACCATGTCCTTGTCCCTTGGGATCCATCCTACACCAAGCCCTTGCCACACTGCAGGACTTTCTTTAGAGGCTATTGGCTTGGTTGTAATACAGCAGTTGACTGTCTTACTCACCTACACATGAGTTCTTTCAGGTGACCTTCTCCTGCTGACCCCCTGGAGGAGTGTTCACGCATAGCAGAAGTTAAGTGAATACTCGCTGGGTGAATGTGCAAAGAATGCTCCACGCTATTGTAAGAGCTAACCTGCTAATAACCTTCAAGGCATTGTTGGTTCTGGTGACCACCAGAGATGACTATTGTGTCTCGTGGTCAAATTCTCTCTGAAAGCCCAAGAAACCCATCTAGGTGTCTCCTCAGGACTCTAGGGCAGGTGAGTCTCTTAAGTCACAGTGCAATTAACTGGAGATGGAAGACCTCCAGTGCAAAGGGACCTGCCCATGCACAGAAACATTCAGGGCTCAAGACCATGGTGCCAAGGGACAATGTGCCACTTCACAGGATTCCTGCAAATGTGAGCTTTCTGGAGCTTCTCAGGGAGGCAGAAATGGGTGCATGATGCCTAGAGAGGATCAGCTGCAGTAGGACTTCAAATGCATGCTCTGTATTACCATGTTCCAATAAAGCTGTCAAAGCAAACACGGCCTTGGTATCTCCCTCCCCCTCCCCTCCCCTCCCCCCTTCCTCCCTCCCTCCTGGACAAGGGAATACTCCCAAACTTTATTATGTGGTATCTTTATTTAGAAGGGGACAAGTTTGGTAAAATTCTGGGATAAAGGCCAAACTGGAAGTTGCGTTTAAAAGTTGAGTTGGGGCTGAGGAGAAGGGAGAACACTTACCCTCCAAATATGAGGATCTGTGTTCAAGCCTCTGGCACTAATCATAAGGAATAGGCATGGTTGTATGTACCTGTAATTCCAGCACTACAGGGAAGAGATAGGAAGATCCTGAAGGCTCACTAGCCAGCTGGGCCAAAAATGAACTTCAGGTTCTGTTGAAGGAAAGGGGCTGCTTGTTCATCCCGGCTGCCCAGAACCAAAATAATCACACAGAAACTATATTATTTAAACCACTGCTTGGCCCATTAGCTCTAGCTTGGTTAACTCTTACATATTAATTTAACCCATTTCTATTAATCTGTGAATCACCATGAGGTCATGGCCTACCAGCAAAGTTTCAGCACAACTGTCTCCGGCAGTGGCTCCATGGCTTCTCTCTGACTCCACTTCCTTTCTCCCAGCATTCAGCTTAGTTTTCCCTGCCTAACTCTGTTCCCCAGTAGCTCTGCTATAGGCCCAAAACAGTTCTTTTATTAACCAATGATATTCACAGCATACAGAGGGGAATCCATATCAAGATTCAGTGAGAAATCCTGACTCAGAAGCTGGAGAGTTGGCTCAGTGCTTAAAAGCACTGACTGCTCTTCCAGAGGACCCAGGTTCAATTCCCAGCACCCACATGGCAACTTACAACTGTCTGTAACTCCAAATTTCTCACACAGACATACAAGCTGGTAAAAATGCCAATGCACATAAAATAAAAATAAAATAAATTATTTTAAAAAGAAAGGAAAAAAACCCTGACTCTAGACAATAAGTTGAAAACAATAAACAAAGATACCTGATAGCCAACTCTGGCCTCCACATGAGCATACACAATCACACACATGTACACACATACACATACATGCTAATACACACAAACATACCTACACACACTCATATATACACTCACACGCATGCACACACACACAAATGTACCTATATACACTTACACACATGCTCACACATACATGTACCTCCACATACTCACACACATACAAACACACATTCATGCACACACATGCACAAAAACAGACTCACACACATACACACACATTCATACACACACTCACACACACATACCTGTACACACACATGCACACACAAACATACCTACACACACCCACACACATACACACATGCACACACACAGACATACCTACACACCCACACACATACTCACACACATGCACACATACACTCACACACACAAACATACGTACATACACTCACACACATACTCACACACATGAACACACACACATACATGCACACACACATGCACA
>JAQHUG010000005.1:3266247-3411148 GCA_028555095.1 Dicrostonyx torquatus
GAAGGGAGAGAGGGAAGTTGGAGTGGAGGATCTGCTTGAGTAATTGAGCATCAACAGGGGAAGGGATCCTGGGATGGGAGGCAGGAAGGTGGAGATCATAGAATTCTGAACTTTGGACCCCTGGGAAGGAACCATGAAGACCCACCTTAATGAGCTATCAAAAGAATTAGAGAAAAGCTGGTAAAGTCAAGCTTACAGAAACTCTTCTTTTCCAACAGTGCTGATGTCAGGAGAGGCCAGAACTGGGAGAAAGGCTTGGACAGGCGAGTGCAGGAAGGGGAGTCCCTAGTTGGTGTTGGTCAGTTCTTGGTGGAGTTGTTCTCTCCTCCAATATAGCCATGAGCGTGGTAAATACCAGGGCACTAGGTAGACAACCAGACACAGCCAGAGCCCAGGAGCCACTGTTTCCAGCTTGGGCTTGGATTCCACTAGCAGGAACTGGATGAGAAGCCAAGACTAGTCAGTAAGCCAAGGTGGGAGAGATAAAAACAGCAGGGGTCCCCAAGGCTGGCTGGAGCAATGAGATGATCAGCTCTTGAACTGTCCTGATGGGCAACTGGGGCTCAAGTGTCACCTCAGTGCCTCAGAGTTCTACCTTGCCCTATACCTAATGAGAAACCTTTGAAAGATATTGATCAAGCCTGGGTTGAAGGAGTTAAGGTCTGAGTTAGGAATGGAGCACTGATATTTCAGTTGGGAAGCCAGATCATGGGCCTTGGAGGCGAGGTGGAGAACAGGGGATCCCACAGACCATCAAGATGAAGAGTAACCTAGTATGGCTATGTAATCCAGGCTGGCCTAGAACTCACGTTGTAGCCCAGACCCAACTCTGGGTCTCCCTGACACCCTCAACTTATCTCTAGCTATGTGCTGGGTCACGGAGAGGAAAATGCATTTGAACACGTGCTTTCTACCCTCCAGGGAGACAAAGGAACTCAGGAAGGAATAAGGCATAGCGGGGACACCAAGACCAGGAGGCAGCTGTTATTGATGCACCAGGTGGGAGGATGTGGACCCAGCCACTGAGACGTTCTTAATGGTCTTGTTCCTAGCCCAACAGAACCTGCTGAAAAACAAACAGAGCCGGGTTTGGGTCTCAGGTACATGATTGGTGTTAGGGAACTGCTGAGGATCCCAGACGCAGTTTAGAATCCTCCCTCGCTGAGCTGGCAAAGGACGTGAACCTTTCAGAACACTCAGAGGCCCATTTCCACCCACCTTGCTGGCTGTGGTCCTTAGGACCAGTGTTGGAGACAGCTAATCAGCATACAGATAGGAGCGAGAGTTTATCACGCTTGGGCTGTTTGCTCTAGGTCATTCAAGCAAGAAATGACCGCCACAGACATACATCTCCCATCAGAATTTCAAGTATTCCAGTAAGAATTCATCAGCCCTCAACTGGTCATGTTTTGGTGGCTAGAATGAGTTCCCTTCACCCCATTACCAGCCTTAAGGGACTTGTAATTCATTATTCAGAGGTCATTGTCAGTGTCAGCACCATGTCCCCAATATCCCTGTTCAAGGCCATGGGACAAAGTGGGTTTCTCACACCTGTCACGCGACTGCCCTCAGAAACTGGTCTGACTGCACCAGGGCCTTGCTCCCTGCGGCTTTGCAAAAATCTCATGTGCACCATAAGCCTGGCTTGATTCCCAGAGAAACAATGACCCCCAAAGGACTTGCCTTCTGGGTTCTGTGGCTTCCAGATGAACCTGAACATCATTTACACCTGACTGTGACTCTTTTCCACACCCAGGCTTCTAGTTTTTCCAGCGGCAGTCTCCATGAGAAAACTGCCAGTTAGCACCCACAAAATGGGGCTGGAAGAGGGAAATGTGACCCAGGGAACAACCCCAGAGAACGGCACACCTGAGCTCACAGCTCGGGCCTGCTTGTCAGTGGTCTATGTATTTTCCGATTTACAATTTGAAGTTGTTTATAAGGTCATAAGTGATTCCAGAGATAGTCTCTTACAAACAGAAGCGGCTATGTAAACAAGATGGGGGACATGGCAATGTCAATGGACATATCAACATGGGAAGGGGAAGTTCAGAGTCCCACCAGCAGCAAACTTGCACAGAGTCCTCTTCCTGGACAAAGAATTAAATTAATGGCTTCTGGGAAAAGAAGAATTAG
Source organism: Dicrostonyx torquatus (assembly GCA_028555095.1). Taxonomy (NCBI): domain Eukaryota; kingdom Metazoa; phylum Chordata; class Mammalia; order Rodentia; family Cricetidae; genus Dicrostonyx; species Dicrostonyx torquatus. Next base: position 3,268,384 of record JAQHUG010000005.1, read on the forward strand.
CCTCTCCTGAGGATGAGCCCCCTTGTTGGTGGTTGTCTAACGTAGAGCTGTCATCCTTGAAACTGCATGTACACCACCAGCAGAAGCAGACTCAGCAGGTTGCACTTACCTGTATTGGTGCATACACATATATACATATATCTCTATATTAGGTGACAATAGTAAGCAAAGTAGAAGAGGCTGTTCACTTGAGAGTGGAGGGAGACTTAGGGTGGGAGGGAGGTAAGGGAGGAGAAGTGATGTTGTTCTATTTCAATTAAAAACATGAAAAATAAAAGGACATGTAAACTAAAATATTATAGTATTACAAAGAAAAATGAGGCTCATTTAGCAAGCCCCCCCCTCATCTTTTTCCCTAATAAATTTTTGATGAAGTGATAGCCTCAGATATCTGCACAGCATTTAATTAAATTTAATTTTTTTTTCTGTTTTAATCACTAAAGTTGCAGCATCTGTAAGGACATGAATTCAACACTACATCTTCATGATCCAACCAGAACAGCAACATTAAGGTCTCCCTCATTATTCTTAGCCACGGGAGCTTGTCCCCTGGCTTACGCATCTGTCTGTCTACCCACGGACATTGAGTCACTGGTAATGATTTTTCTGTGTAAGTAATGGGATGCTGATAATCTGTCAGTGTTTCCTTGTTGGGGCTGCGGTGCACACTTACCACAGGACACAGCCCCCGGCTTACACTGGCACTACTTAGTTTTCTCTCTTTGTGGTGAGGGTGATACACATGTTGTAGTCATAGCTGCCATCTTGCCCCAGGTTAGACAGATACAATGGGGTCCCTTCTGGTGATCCTGGGTGGCAGCAGTGGGCTGCAGCTCCTCCTCAGCCATCAAATCACCAGGGTGAGCAGTTAGCACTCTGCAGTACACTGCCTTCCTTGGTGAGAGTATGGCTGAATTGTAATATACGACAGTAAACACTGAATTAGCTCCTGAATCTGAAGGCTCAACTAACCAAGGAAGGATAGTCCAACTTCCCTCCATGTGTCTCTTAGCTTCTTCTAGGACCTACAGGTCCATCCAAGCATATTGTCTTGAAAATGACAAGGCACAAAGAACAACCCCAGAAGCAGGTGCTCATTTCAAGGTTCTGAGCAAATACATTACTAACAAAAACAAGTCCATGGTCAGCTCACAGACTTAGCAAATAAATCCAATCTTCATGTGGAACCGAGAAGGACAGATGAACAATCAAATCAAAATAGCTCATTATTTCCCATCCTTCTGCATCCCTCCTTCCCAAGGACAAATTAGACACAGCCCTGGCAGACTCAGACACCTACAGGGACCACCCACGTCTACTGGCATAGACTAAGAAGAAGGATGACATCAGCAATTTATGATCAAGATCCCTGTTATTCATCCATGCCCCTGCCCTGCCCTCCACAATACACTAACAACACTGTCACTGCAGCCAGAAATACTGCAGAAACTGCTGGACAGTGGAACAAAGTCGCTATGTGGAATGGTGGATCTAGATTTTTTTTCAGGAGGATATGCAAATCTGGATTTTTATTAACAGCACTAAATTGAGTTCATATTTGTAAAACTATCAGCATAATACCAGATATAGAGTAAATGCTGTACAATTGGGTGAAGACAGAAGGGACAAAGGGAAGTGAAGGTGGAGGGGGGCAGATGAAGGCTAGATGAGAAAGAAGGATGACAAGTAAGAGAGAGAGAAGGAGAGAGCTCAGAGATTGACAATGTGGAAATAAGACTATGCAGCAACACTAAGACTTTCTCCACACCACATCTGGCCAGATTTCTCCTGGCTCTTGGCTTCTGATTCATTGCTGTTGTTGTTGTCCTGGGAGCACCTCTAGCAGGAAATGGGGGTGGGCATTTACAGAGGAGCCCCCCATGCTTCTCTGCACTGGGGGTATGCCCGCTGCCTGATACCCTCTGTGTGCACCGGAGAAGGAGTGAGAGCACAGGATGTGAATGCTTCTATCCTGAGAAGGCTTTCTCTGGAGGTCAAGTGCGAGCCACAGAACTTCCTGACCCTCCGACCTCTGTGGCCAGGGCACTAGGTTGGGTTTGATCATGTGTCTTGTCACTTTTCTACTCCTGCAATAAAACATCACGACAAAGGCAACTTAGAGAAAAAGAGTTGATTTGGGTCTACAGTTTCAGAGGTCAGGGTCCATCAAGGTGGAAACAACATGGCAGCAGGTGCAGACCTGTGGCTAAGCTGGAAGCCGAGAGCTGAGACCTCACATCTTGAACTGCAAGCATAAAGCAGAGAGAGCAAACTGGGAATGGAACAAGATTTTGAAACTTCAAAGCCAACCTCAGTAGCATACTTCCTCCAACAAAGCCACACCTCTTAAGCTTACCCAAACAGAACTACCAACGGGGTCCAAGAATTCAAATGTCCAAGACTATGGAAGACATCTCATTCAAGCCACCTCACAAAGGCATCCATAGACCCCCTAACTAACTAGCTCCCAATCCCCATTTTCTCCTCACTGTGTCTCCCAAACATCCCAAAGTTGATGGGTTGTAGTGTCTGGCTGGCATCGAACCGCTCAGCACATCAGGTTCCTCCAGTATAAAATATGGATAATTGCAATTTGTCAGAGAATCCTTAGAATTGAAATGAGACTGTGTTTGCTTAGAACAGCAACCCAACAGAAGGGCGTATGTGGTATTTGTTAGGGTTTGAATCTAAAAATGTCCCCTAAGGGCATGTTTGGTCACCAGCTGATGAGGTTTTGAAAAGTGATTTGATCGTGAGAATGCTAACTCCATCAGGGGATGATGCTACAGATGAATATACTGTACAGTGAGTAACTCTGCCTCTACATCTTTCCCAGAAAGACGCTTTGCCTGTCTCATGCCCAAAACAATAGACGAAAACCTCTAAATCCATGTATCTAGATAAACATGTTCTGCCTTACGTTCACTAAGTGCCTTCCTATCTAAATACCTGTGGCTTCTTAGATTGGCATTCACAGCCTTTCCTAAAGTCCCCATGTCATCCTCCAGGCTCCCATGTGTGCTAAGAGCCAGGCACAGGAGACACAACTGGCACTGCTCTCCTAGTCCCAAGTCTTGTAAATATCCCAATTCTGCACTTAGGAGCAGCCCTCTCTCCTACCATCCCCAGAGCTCAGGCCAGGATGTGAGAACCAAGTCCAGAAGTGATCTAAGGAGCTGAAGAATGAAGGTACCTGCTGCTGCAGGCAGGGCACTCAAGGAATGGGAATACCAATCACAATTCAATGTGAATTCTTCCTTTGACTACATCCTCCAGAAAAGACTCCCTGACATCATGAAAAACAAATGACAGAAGTTACCACTGTGAAGAAACCAAATCGCCTGCAGTATAAAGTACCAAAGTCCCAGGTAGATCACAGCAAGGATTGAGGATGAGCTGTGACCCTTCAGAGTTATATTACATATGAGAAGGGGAATGGAGAAGACTCCCCCATTCTTAAACCCTGCCTCTTCCAAAACATGATGCTCAAGTTGGCTAAGCATAAGCTGAATAATGGCTGAATCCAGCTAGACAGAGTAGGGAGCTTGGAACACCATGGGCAGACGCCTTGAATGTGCCAGCTTAGTCTCCATACCTGTACTCCCCTTAGAACTGGGGAAGCGTGCATGGATCCCCACACTTGCACAAAAAGCACAGAGGACTCTACAGAGAGATTTTTAAAAATCTCTTGGCCAATCCTTCACTGGAGAGCTTTTAAAGTAGTTATATATTCATATACAATGAAATTCAGTCTTTGAGGTATACAATTCAGTGTCTAATATATATTCACAAAGTTGTGTACCCATCACCAATTCAAAAGTACTTTCATCACCCTCCAAAGAACAACCATACACATTTGTGGTCACACCTCCCAGCCACTGATAACTCCCAATCTGTTTTCTTCTCTATTCCTTTACTCACTCTGGGGTCGGGGTGGAGATTCAATAGTTTGTACCATCATGCATAACAACAACCAAAAAAAAAATCCCAGTGTTCTCTAAAATTGAAACTCTCTTTTTTGCATCCTACTATTGCTGTGGGACAATGATCTGCACCCTGTCACTTATATTTTAAATAAACACTGATTAGCCAATAACCAGGCAGGAAGTATAGGTGAGGTGACCAGGCAAGAAATAGAAGCAGAGCAAGGAGAACAGTAGAATTCTGGGAAGAGGACTCAATCTGCAGCCATCATCCAGATGCAGAGGAAACAAGAAGTGACTGCCTCGCCGAAAAAGGTACCAAGCCACGTGGCTAACACAGACAAGAATTATGGGCTAATTTAAGTTATAGAGTTAATAAGAAGCCCGAGATAATAGGCCAATCCATTTATAATTAATGTAGGTCTCTGTGTATTTATTTGGGATTGAACTGCTCTGGTACTGGGCGGGACAGAAACCTCTGTCAACATACTATTTGATCTGAATACTTCCCTAAGGAAACCATAAGAATCAAATAAAAGCAACCAAAAGGGGAAAACATTTTTCTCAGTATGTTTAGACTACTGACTCCACCGTGACCATGGAAGCAAATGAATAAGTGTCTTTGTCAGTTGTTCTGGGTGATTGGTTCTGGGTCCACCACCACACCTATTCCCCTGAAGATGCTCAGGTCCCTTTCAGAGCTGGAATAGTATTTTACTCAACTTGTCTGCACATTTTTCATGCACTTATCATACCTCTAAGTGTGAATATTAAGAAAACAATTATCATAACTGTATTATTGAGGCAATGAGGATGGGAAAAATTCCACATGTTCAATACAACACAATTTTAAACATATTTTGTAATATATAGACATGGAATCTGATAATATAAAGAACAAACTGCATAGTTTTTACTAAGAAAAATATCAAGTTCTCCATGACCATGCAATTTAAATGAATATTATACAAATATTGAATGGTATAGGTATGCTGAGTATCAAGTCATTCACCTGTCCAGAGCACACACACTTTTGGATTCAGATCTGACCCAGCCAGAGGCTGACCCAGGAAATCCCCTTTCTCCCTGCCTCTCTGTTGCTAAGATTTATTCAGAGGAGGTGACGTGTTCTTTGACTTTCATATGAGACCCTAACTGGCAGGTGTGGTCACAGTTACCTAATTCTCAAGGGCACTGTCCCCTTATGGTTTACAAAGGCCCAGAATTTGAAGTTAAGTGTTAACGTGTGAAACACTGATAAATTACAATGTTTCCTGATGGGGAAACTCTGTCAGCCAATCACTTCTAGTTAAGGTGTGGCTACCTGGAGCCCAGGAAGAAAAACTGGGAGGACCCAGGTGCACACTCTTTCTGTGGGGCTCCCGCCAGACATAAAATATAATTGTTATTCTTGAGCTGGCCTGGTTATTTATTGTACCAACCTATTTCACAACAGTTTGCATCTTAGTTAGTGTTTCTATTGCTGTGAAGAGATGACATGACCACAGCAACTCTTATAACAGAAAACATTTAATTGAGGTAGTGACTTACAGTTTCAGAGGTTCAGTCCATTATCATGGTGAGACATGATGCCACGCTGGCAGACATGATGCTAGAGAGATAGCTGAAAGTTCTATGTATTACAGGCAACAGGAAGTGGTCTGTCTCAGTGAGAGTACTTGAGCATAGGAGACCTCAAAGCCACCTCCTGCAGTGACATATTTTCCCCTAACAAGACCACATCTACTCCAACAAGGCCACATCTCCTAATAGCGCCAATCCCTTTGGGGGCCATTTTCCTTCAAACCACCACATTCCACTCCCTGACCTCCAAGGGCTTGTAACCACATCATAATGGAAAAAATGCATTCATCCAACTTCAAAAGTCCCCATAGCCTATAACAGGCTCAAACTTATTTAAAAGTCTAAAGTTCAAAGTCTCTTCTGAGATTCATGCAATCTCTTAACTGTAGTCCCCTATAAAATCAATATCAAAAAACAGATCACATAACTTTGACATATAATGGCACAGAATACACATTACCATTCCATAATGTGAGAAAAGGAGCATAGCAAGGAAATACTGGGCCAAAGTAAGACCAAAACCAGCCGGGCAAACTCCAAACTCTGCATTTCCATGCCTGATGTCAAGAAGCTCTTCGGATCTCCAACTCCGTTCAGCTTTGTTGACTACAGCACACTTCTCTCTCTTGGGCTGATTCCATGCCTTGTCGCAGATTTCCTCGACAGTACCCCATGGCTCTGGATTCTCTATCGTCTTTGGGTCCCCAAGGCAATCCAGGCTTCACCTTCACAGCTTCACACAATGGCCTCTCTAGAGGAGTGCAAGCCACGCTCAGTGAGACAAACCACTTCCTGTTGCCTGCAAGATATAGGACTCTTGGCCACCTCTCCAGCAGCATGTTTGCTGCATGGTGCCATATCTATTACGTCAGATAACAGACTGAACCTCTGAAACTGTAAGCTGCTATCTCAATTTAATGTGTTTTTTTTTCTTATAAGAGTTGCTGTGGTCATGGTGTCTCTTCAAAGCAATAGAAACCCTAAGATGGTTTCCCTCAAGGGCAAGAAAGATGATTAGTTATCTATTCAGAGAGAAGGATAACACAATGTGATAGTTTGTTGTCTATGCAACACTAGCGAGTTAGTATCTAACTCAGGAAACAGGATCTCTAAATAGTATTTTGTTCAGCCCCACTGTGAACTAGCCTGTTCTCAACTGTCCCCAGAAGAACAAGTTAGAAATGACACATATAGACTTTGCATTTGTATGAGTTACAAGCTAGATTTTAGACAGCAATCGAGTTCTAGAAGCAGCTGGTGGATGGGGTGCCACCTGGTGGCCAGGTCATTTATTCATTAGACACCATAAGTCCACAAAACTTTGGGGCATAGGAGCTTCCAAAGTATGAAAAAAAATCCTAAGAACCAAAAGATGCTTCTTTAGAACTCCACAAAGTACAGGATTTAATATCTACAAAACATAACTTGTCAAACATGGCTTAGCCCAGTTACATAAAAATCACTTTTACCTTTTAAAATGTGTAGGGGAGGACTCCACGGAGCTCCAGTGGAGACCAGAAGGCAGTTTGTGGACGCTGGTTCTCTCCTACCATGTGAATCCCAGAAACTAAACTCAGGTTGTCACACTGGGTGGTGAGTGCCTTGACCTGCTGAACCACCTCACCAACCCGCAAAAGTATTTTTAATACGAGATATTTTCAGTAGATACCTTTGCTCTTGGTTATGGTACATATACTAGACACGGGTTTAATACTGAACCTCACCCCCACTGCCACACTTCTGATATACAGAATCTTTCAGAACAGCCAGAGTGGCATGTTCTGTGAGCCATTTTTATGGGATGTAAAATGAACACAAAGGTAGTCATGTACTTAAGGCCGTTCTCTAGCACTGTTTCTAAGATGAGGTCAAACCCTGGCCGTGCAGCAACCCCATCTTGATATCCTAAAATCTTAAGGATGAAAATGAGCATGATCCCCGCCCCCCCATAATCTGTCACCACAGTCTGTGGCATCACCCTGTGACCCCTTTCCTGTGCCTGTGGGTCACAGCATCTGATAGTCCCTTCTACTATCCTGGTGACAACAGGCTCCAAGGACCTGACAAGGAAATACTAAGGAGTCGAAGGTCCTAGTATGTGTTGGGCTTTGTCTGTGCCCTGAGAAATTCTTTCACAGTCAGTACCTGGGGTCATTCCAAAGTACAAGGAATAGGTCCTGAGGAAAATTCTCATCTCCACATCTACAAGGCCATGACTTCTTAAAACTCCTAGTTTTTCTTAGATCTTAATTTTCATTTTGATCATTTAGAGCTGCCAATTTAGTCAGCACAAGAAAGCAGATGCAGGACAAGAAAGTATAACCAGCTTGTTGTCCTTAACCAGAACCACCCCGAAAGCACTCTCGGAGCCACAGGGGCAGGAGTTGAGAGCTCCCTCCTGACTGGGCCCGCTGCCATCAGGCTCAGCACATCACGGTTTACAAAATCGACTTCCACATTGGCTCAAGATAAAATATGCAAGACCAGGACTGGAGTCACAGCCAAAGAGAATCCCACACCTCTCTACACCTCAAAACCCAGAGAAATGTGCTCTGACTCCAACCGAGGTTCTAAGAAAGCCTTGGAAAACTGTCACCTGTTCGTATGCATTTCAATTTCCCCATCTGGAAAGTAGGAGTGATCATTATTACCAAGATCAAAGACAGGATAAGACAGGCAAGGCATCCAACGTCAACCTGGTAGAGCTTTGCTAGTAAACATTTCCTTTCAAAATCACATGACGTTAAAGTCAATAATAGTTTCACATGTCACTACACATAGCACATTTCCAGGTTTAAAAACTCCTGGGGCTGGACAGTTGGCAAGGATCCTGTCTTCAGGGACTTGCTGGCTTGGGAGCGCTCACTTATCTTAAACACAGGATAATGCTTCCTAACCCATCTGAAATGACCTCCTCGGTTTTGAATTCAGTTGAACATCACCAGCTGGTAAAATATTGGTGCTTACAGTGCACGTTTGAATATAAACATTGATTGAGTTTGATCTTGCAATTTTATGGCCCTTTTTTAAAAAATTCTCTATCAACATCTTGTGTTCTTTCTCGAAAAACTAAAATTAAGATCCAGAGGGGAAGAGTAGCAGGGGGAAATGCTTAGCTGGTGACTAGGGACGGCAAAGACATGGCATTGGATCTCAAGGCTGTCTGAATTTTTACCCCAGTTTAAATAGAATGTGAACCCGCCCACCCCACCCCCAGTGTGAGGAATTGAAAATCCTGGATTTCTCAAGATTCAGCCCACCCATCCTTCTTCCTCCAGGCCAGCCTTGTCAGAAAACAAAGCTGGCATGTTGTTAGTGGAGAAGGCAATGTTCACGTCGTGTTGAGACTGCAGGTGGACAATTGTTCTGTTCATTTCCTGACCTAATGGCTAGTTTTCAGTCAGGTCTCCCCAACTAGCGAGCTCCCTCTCGCACTTTAACCCTATCCTCTCCTGTGAAGTCCTCCTGCTCAAATCAGATGCAAATATCAAACACCTGCACAGCCCTCCAGGTCTCAGTGCCCTCAGGTCTCCTGTGACCTGAACTGCAGACACTGGCTTAGCATTGATCCACCTGAGGCTCAGAACAATTGTGCCTTCTATGCCAAAGGTGGAGGCTTAGATAGCAGTATGGCTCTTTCTGGTAAAAGGTCATAGCCAGGCATAGACATTTAAGGGCAGCCACAGCTTCCAGCCAGCCCAGCTCTGCAAACTGTTCTGTGAACTTTTAATGATCCAGGTATTATTGTCCCTCTCCGCTGAAACCCCATACCTAACCGATGAAGTGTTGGATGGTGTCTGATAGAATGAACATGCATCTTCCTCACCAACTGAGAAGTCAAGAGCTGTGTCCTTGGCCTCTCACAGGCAGTTGTCCCCTGTACTTCGACCAGTTGGGAGCCTCTGTGTTAAGCACAGTCCACTGTACAGAGAAGGCTTCTCTGATGAAGTCTGAGAGCTGCGCTAATCTCTGAGTGCCGAGATATGTATTCAGAAGGCAGTTTCATGCTATGTTCATTGGGCAAAATAGTAATAATAGGTTCACCCCTAGGGTTCTTGACCAGATTTACAATACCAGGCATGAGTTTCACTTGATAGAGATATCCTCAAATGCAAACAGAAGACAATTGGTTACTCACATAACATCCAAGCCACTGTCGCACCCATGGGTGTATCTTGTCCTGTCATTACGGGAGCTTGAAGGGTTCACATCTGGACAAGCCATGTGACTTTTCTCTTCCAGCAGTCAGCACAGCACACTCAGTACTATGAAAGCAATGCATGGAGGAGGAAGCTTCCAGATCATTTCCAGCTTGATTTCTTCAAGTCTTGTGACCAAAGTGTGTGGCATCTCCAGCAATAGGCTCCTACTGTGAAGTTCTTGTGAGAAACCTAGAGAAAATGGCAATAACCTGTATTATTTTAGGAGTCTCTAGGACCTCCTCCATCAACCAAAAACTGGAGGGAGGTGTCCCACACCTGGAGAGGAGGTATCCCACACCTGGATTGGAGGTATCCCACACCTGAGGGGAGGTGTCCCACACCTGAAGGGAAGGTGTCCCACACCTGAAGGGGAGTTATCCCACACCTGGAGGGGAGGTGTCCCACACCTGGATTGGAGTTATCCCACACCTGAAGGGGAGGTGTCCCACACCTGAAGAGAGGTGTCCCACACTTGGAGGGGAGGTGTCCCACACCTGAAGGGAGGTGTCCCACACCTGAAGGGAGGTATCCCACACCTGGAGGGGAAGTGTCCCACACCTGGATTGGAGGTGTCCCACACCTGGAGGGAGGTGTCCCACACCTGGATTGGAGGAGTCCCACACCTGAAGGGAAGGTGTCCCACACCTGGATTGGAGGTATCCCACACCTGGAGGGGAGGTATCCCACACCTGGAGAGTAGGTGTTCTATACCTGACACTGGACTTTTTATTTGGCACCTAAAGCTTCTGTGAGAAGTGTTATCCTCTGTGTAAAATATGAACACATATGTATATCTGAAATATACAAAATAGTATGCTTTCTAATGACTTTTCTAAATACCTTTAATGTTAATTAGCTCTCTCCACACTTCCTCCTCTTCTCTCCCCTCCCATTTCCCTCTCCATTTAATCCCCCTCCAATTTCTTTTTTTCCCTTCAGTCTTCCAGACGTGACAGGATGGTTGCACTCACTAACTTAGCCGCAGTTAGGGTTGCTAGCGCAAGATCAAGACTGTCAACATTTCAGGTAGGATGGTGGAGGAGCACAAGAGACCCTTGAGTAGCTATCGAAAGTTTACGGGCGTTAGAAGAAGGAGGGCCACTTGTCTTTGGAGTGTGAATCCTAGTCAATTGCTCCAGTGGATGGCCCCACACCCATGACTGTATGGACACTAATGGGACTCAGTGGGTTACAGAGGGAAAAAAAAAGTTGGAAGATACCAGTGTGGTCCAGGGAGAACTGGAGGGGGCAAGAGGTGAATATGATCGAGTGTGATCACCCCCTCTGATCCCTGGCTGTCGTGAGGACAACAGCATCTTCCCACTCACTCCATTGCCATGATCCTCTTCCCTGACTCCTGACCCAAAGCCATGGATCTAGCTGACTTTAGTCTGAAAACCCTTTATCCTTAAGACTATGTTTCTTGGGTATCTGTCACAATACCAACAGTCTCTCTGAGGCTGTTTTGTATGGTGTTTTTGTCTGGTACCTTATTCCTGACTTTGATAGTTAGAACAAGGGGCCCTACATGACCATCCTCAGACCCAAGTAAGAAGGATTCTGCTTTTCATTCTTGCCTCCAACTGCTCCTCATGGTCAAATGTCCTTGGGATTCAGAGGATGTGTTCACTTTACCCCTTCGTAAGCCACACTTGCAGGAAATGGGGTGTAAGATTTCCTAAACCAAATGGTATTTTACTAGTTGCCATGCTATTCTGATAACAAAATATCTGAAATAATCAATTCACTAAGAGAAAGGTTTGTTTAGGCTCACAATTTTGGAGACCCAAGTTCGTGGTTGGTTGGCACCATTGCCAAGTTCATGAAAAAGCCAAACCAATCACTTCATGGCCGGGAAGCAAAAGGGAACAGTCAATGCCCCAATCTTTCCTTCACTGATTGCCTCTAATGACTTGACATCCTTTAACCAAACTCTATCTCTATAAGATTCATTACTTTGCAGTGACATCACCTAGGAACCAAGTTGTCATCACTTCCCAATGACATTACCTGAGAACCAAGTTTCCAAAATTAGAGCTTTTGAATTCAAAAACAGTACTAAAACCCAAGTCTGGGGCTGTCCGGGCCTTTTCCCCAGACCCAGCTTAAGCGTGAGCCATACTGATGATGTGCACATGGTTAGACCCAAGGGATATGTGAAAGTTTCCACTCTTAGACGTGTGCAAGACCTGAGATATATTGGATGGAGCCAAGATAGAAAGAGATGGAAGATAGCCTCATGCTGTGGTCCAGCTCCCGTCATCTTCTACGTTCTGGTGCAGAACCTCAAGAAGCCCAATGATATTATAAACATAAGCCTGAATTTGCAGGATAGTTTTGACAATACAATGCGGACCTCATATCTTGAGATTCTGCATCCATGGATTCAAACAACCAATGATCAGAGCCATTTGAAAAACATATCTGAAAAAAAGTATAATTTGTATACTGAAAACATACAAACATTTTTATCATCACTGTTCCCTAAGCAAGACAGTGTGACAGTTATTTGCATACACCTACATTGGATAGCAAATTATAAATCACATACAATTATAAATTAAAGTATGTGGAAGGATTAAAGAGATTATATGCAAACATGATACCATTTTATATAAGCAATTTGCATTTTTGTTTAGGGAGATTCTAGAACTAAACTTTCATGATGTTGAAGTACAGCTGTATATTTGTGAGGTCAGAGAATAGAGCATATTCAATCATTTGTATGCCAGTTCTACAGTTCTGTCTAAACAACAGATTAGTCGCTAAAAGTGTAGATGCTTAAAACAACACACGTGGTCACCTACTCAGGTGGCTTTTGTGCCCCGATTTCTCAGAGGAGGCACCTCTGGGGCTACAGTCCCATCTCCCAGCTTGGTGAGGGCGGGGTTGTTTGGCTACCAAGCTCAGTCAATGGTTGTTGGTCGCCTTCTCAAAGGCGATGACTGAGGGATTCTGCAGCTCAGTGACTCTCACTCAGGGACCGTTCTTGTTTCCTTGCCAAAGATTCCTCCACATGGCAGCTTGCTTTCTCAGAGGGGGAAGTAAAGGGGTCATGAAGAGATGGCTAGAAAGAATGAAAGCTCCAAACTTAGAAACTGTGACGATGACTGTTGACTGTCACCTGACAAGATCTAGAACCACTCATGAGTCAGTCCTCTGAGCACCCCTGTGAGGGAGCCTTGACTAGGTTTGTTGACATTATTGAAATGGGAAGACCTACTTCAAATGTGAATTTAAAAAGAAAGTTGTCCTTTGCCTGCCTGTCTTTGTGTTCATATGCTCTGCTGTTGCTGCTGTTGCCACTGCCGCCACCACCACCGTGGCTGCTACTGCAGCTGCTATTGTTCTTTGCTGACTTCAGAATTGAATTTCTTTGGGCTTCCAACCTGAAATACCAGCAGTTCTCCAGGATCCTCCAGGCCTTTGGTGCCAGATTGGCAGTGCTGAGGCACCCAGCCTCGGGGAGTGAGCTCCTGTCGTGTTCTCAGCTTCTACAGAGTATAGACAGCCTTTGTGGACCTGTTCCGGCTGTATTGTGGGAATCAATCAACTGAGCCCCCTTTGTACTGCATTTTCATCCTACGGATTCTGCTCCACTGGAGAACCCTGATTGTAAGCTATGAAGAGACAAGACCGTGACATGGTGAAGTGTGCATTTAACTTTCATCTCTTTCCTGACACAGAGCACCTAAAACCTGTGACTTTGGGGGATTAATAAGGATATCTTTTGTATGCCAATAAATGACTGGTATCTAGAGGCCATGGCATGACTTCAAGATGGGTACTAGTCACTAAAAAGACCGAGGCATGACTTTCAGTTCCTTTCCCCAACCTCTGGCGAGGAAGGGAAAGAAACTGAAGGTTAAATTCTTTTCATTGATGGTTCATGATGCATGCAATCATGCCTGAGTAATGAACTCTCCAAAAAAAAAAAAAAAGACATGGTTGTGGGGTTTCCAGATCCCTGAGTCTGTGTAGACGCCATGGAGGAGACACCTGAAGCTCCCAGTCCCTCTCTTTAGGCCTTGTCCTGCCCATCACTCTGTCTGCTGCTCGTCAGCAGGTAACAAGCTAGCAAACATGTTTTCCTGAATTATGTAAGCCCCATTAACAAAGTCATCAAGCTCAGGGTGTGACCATGAAAATCCAGTCTGCAGCCAGTCTCTCAGGAGCTCAGGCCACAGTCTGTGCCCAAGACTGGCGTCTGAAGTGGAGGTTGGTCTCAGGGCTGAGAGCTCACCCTGCAGTAGCTACCACTCCCTCTGAAAAGACAGTGTCAGTACTGAATTAAAGGCAGCTGCTCAGGCCTGCTGCAGAATCTGCAGGACTGCTTGCTGGGAAAGGGAAAATCCCCACATTTCTATTGACTAGCGTCACAGAAGTTTAAGGTGTTTCTAAAAGTGGAATAAAATGGTGGGGAGCTCTTTTCCTCTCTGTAACCTTTATCTTAGTGACGCACTGCTACACAGGTAGGCAATTCATGAAGAAGAGAAGTATGTTTGGTCATGCACAAAAGACTGGGAAGTCTAAGAAGCAGGATGCTAGCCGACAGTGAGGACCCTGGCTGCATCCTAACATGACATCACACGGTATTACACGGCAAGACCAAGCAAGCTTCCTAGCTCAGCCCCCCTCTCCTTAGAAAGCTGCAATAGGACCATGGAGGCCCACCCTCCTACTTCACTCAACCCTTATTGCCCCCCAAATGTCCTGCCTCCAAAGGTCATTGACACGTGAACTTGGACATTAAGTTTCTAACACATAGACCCTGGGGACAAATATCACAACAACTTTGTCATGTTCTAATGATTAAAAGCAAGTCACTACACCACCCTACACTCAGAGAGAGGATTATGCCAGGACACAAATACCGGAAGTATAGGCTATTGTAGAAGCTGCCTTCCTACACTGGATTGGTTCATGACTTCCGGTTATTGAGGTGGTTAGAGTGTTGTCTTTCCAAAGCTCAAGCGTAGACTTGCCCTTTGCTGAGAAGCCCATGAAGCCACTGAGCTACTGTTCACCATGACCTAGGCCCCAGTTTTGGGACTCAGGAGAATTTTCGTACTTCCAACTGTGCCAAGGCCAAGGCTGTACTCTCAGAGCTGCTCCCAAGAGTTGAGTGCTCCCTAGAGCACTACCCAGAATCCTAGACAGATAAGTAAAGCCCAATTCAAAGGGAGCTTCCATGAAGGACAGAAATTACCACCTCCCTGTTCCAATTACCAGCTGAGCTAATTGCAAAAGTAATTGCAATTGAAGGGTTTAATTACAAGGCTGGGCCAGAGAAGCATTTCCTCCCTCCTATCTCTTAGTACCCAGCCTGCTGCCTCCTGGGGCTGAGACAGGGTGGTAACCCCATCCTGAGAGAATGGAAGGCTTGACCTGTATCCCAGGGGCCAGACTGATAAAGTGAAGTCTGATTCCTTTCTACCTGCATGAGGGGGGCCTCTCCCTTTGGCTTTCTGTCCAAACCTTGCACCAGATAGCCCACCCCCAAGCCACTGAGATCCAGGAGCTATGAGGACCAAGATTTTCAGGCCCAACACCCACACTTGGCCAATTCTTGCTCTGTCCTTCCCTATGAACACTGAGTGCTGCCTCTGCTGTGGGCCTGCTCTCAGAATGCTCCTCCATGCTGTGTGGACTCCCCAACTGTCCTGATACCCATGGCCCACCTGGCCCTGAGTGAGCTCAGCTCACACAGTGTTCATGGGTCAGCTAAGAATGGCCTTTCCTACCTGCTGGCAGCTCCACCTGATCACTCCTCCCAGGAGGTCCCACCCTCTAAACTAGCTCTCCTTGGGTGCCACCCTGGTCACCTTATAGAGACCATGGCCAGGGAAAGGCCTGGGTGCACCTGGTGTCAGAATTAGCACTGATTGGTCAATAGTGTCATGAACTGGGGACCAAGCCTTTCCACATGGATCTTTAGGGGACATTCTACCTCCAAACTATAGCACCACTCCTGCTCTAGGATTGGCTAGCGGATTCCAATCTCTTTACATAGTGGCCATCTATCTATGGGTCTAATGATCCTATGAGGCTAAAGCAAGGACTGTGTTCATCATTTCAGCCAGGAAAATGTCTTTGTAGACAGTAGTAAGTGAATTAATAATGAGCGTATATCCAACGAGTAAGCAAGAATGACAGCAGCTGAAGTGTGTCTCAGCAGGCTAAAATGGCCATTTCTCCCAAACCCAGAGGCCAGGCCACCAGAATAGTCTCCAATATGCCCACAGCTAACCATCCTGAAAGCACCCATCTCCAGCACCCTATGCGTCAGAGCATGAGTGCCCACCAGGGGGCAGTGCTGGACCATAGTACCCATCTGGCAAGTTCCTGCACCACCTAAACCAGGCAAAAACCCACCCCATATGAGGATAACAGACTCTTAGCTACTAGGTTAAATTGAAGAAAACCGAGGCTGGGGAGCCAGGTGGACACAGCATCACACCTCGTCTCTACCATTTCCATCCACACTGTCGGAGTGTAGGGAAACTTTCACCGTCAACCCTTGGCTTCCCCATGTATGACTGTACGCTCTTTGGAATCTCCAGTAGCCATTCATCTGCCAAATACAAGTTTGTCACTGTCTAATTTGCGGTTTGATTTCTAAAAGATGCCACGTTAACCCAACTTAAGCTTAAGGGAAGGGAGTTGAAAATGCCAAGCCCAAAATTCTGTTAAGAAAAGCTCTGATTTATTGCCTTTTCACAATGGGCTGAGCTTCAATTAGAAAAGATGGCCCGGTCCATTTCTCAATTTGATACAGAAGGAAAATGAGAGGATACTAGAGCAAAGCCTTCTGGGAGCCAATTGAATTAGCAGTTTGGAGTTTCTCACATAAGAACAACAGAGCACGGACAGGTTAAGGGTAGGTTTCTGTCTCTCCCCTGCCTCCCAGCAGCCCCAGGATTCTCCACCCCCCACCCCTGCCATGTGGGCCAGCTCAGGCAGTACTCAGAAAGTGTGCCCTGCACTGTGGTGCTTGGAGGAACGCTTTGAGAAATATCATCCCACTGTCTGCCTGAGCTTCTGTCTGCATCACCAGGAAACACGGGCTGCAAGTCCTAAACGCTGACTTGAGTTAAGTTCATCAGAAAGATGTCCGGCAGCCGAGAAAAACAAGGGAAGCCCGGAAGGTGAATTCAGTACATGCTGAAGCAGCCTGGGGCCGAGGTAATCACTCGGTGATGAATGATCTGTGATAGGCTGTGAACCAAAAGCCCTGCTGTCAGGTCACCCAACCCCAGCTGGCTAGCTGGAAGAATGCAGGGCATACTGGTGAGCAACCCCAGAACAATGGCACACTTAATGAAGAAAGAGTAAGTTCTCCCAGGGAGTCAGGGAAGGGATCTGGGTAATGCAAGGCCAGTCAAGCTTCATGTCACAAGCCAATACAACCTGCCTGGGTTGAGAATCAAGCCACACCACACACACACACACACACACACACACACACCCTTTCTGATCACTGGGTCTGACTCTATCACAAAGCATGGAGAGGTGGGCATGGGGAAGAAACAGGCAACATTCTTCTTTGGGAGCGTGCAGAGATTGGCTGAGCAAATGGGAGTGTGCAGAACTGACTGAGGCAAGCAAATGCCTGAGTGGGAGAGAGCCCTCTGCACAAACACAGTCTCAGTGGCTGCTATTCCCACAGTTTGACAGCTGCTTGCTGTGTGAGCAGTGGCAGGCCCTGGGCTCCTCTGAGTCCAGCTGTATCACCAGTGAAGATTGTCCTGAACAAGCTCACGTGCCCTCAGCCAGCTCTCTGTCCAACGGAGTTTCCCTTACACGGAACAGGGATGGAGACCAGTTGTCACAGCACCATCATGCAGCAATCATGAGTACAGTCACACATGTACATGCGCTCTCTCTCTCTCTCTCTCTCTCTCTCTCTCTCTCTCACACACACACACACACACACACACACACACACACACCAGGAATGGGGCCCTATGCACCACTAGCCATTAAATGATAAGTTTCTAGAAACCAGGGCGGGCTGGCTTGCCAGGAGCTGACTCCCCCATTCATTAGCTGTATGGTCTTGGGCAAAACATGAATGTTAGAACTCATAGGAACCTGCTTCCCTCAAACCCAACTCTCCACCTTCAGACCCAGGCCATGGACTCCAGGATGAAACATTTAGGGAGAAGGTGACTCAATGCAACCCATTCCTGCCACTGGAGACTCAGCCAACGTGTGGGTCCAGAGTCCTATTTATATCCAAAGGTGGTATTTACCAAAATCATATGTTAGCACAGAGAGAACTGCTGTGAAATTAAACCCAGGGATATATGAGTGTTCAAGCCCTATAGAAATATCTGATATGTACACATAAGCATCCAAGGAAAGAAATTAGCCCAGAGAGGACTCATTTTTGATGATGTTCTTCCGTTTCTGCTCATATCCTGGACAGTTCTCTGGGCTCAAGGTGATTTTAGAATCTTTTAGAATCGTGCACTGGGGAGAACACAGCACAGGTAGACAGCTACACATGAGATTTTAGGCTTCTCACCACCCCAGGGCCAATAGCCCTTGATCTTCCAAATTACTTGACGAGACAGATCATTAAATATTCTGCAACCACACAGTGAGCCCCAGCTTCCCTACCTGAGATCTCTATGCCCTTTCCTCCCACTGCCCATGCCCTGGGCCAGTCCCACGTGATTTAGGTTTGTTGTTATGGCAACATTTTCACTTCCAGATGCTGTTTGCATTAATTATAGTAATGCAAGATGCTGAGATAAGTGAATCCAAAGTGCTCAAAACATCAGAACTTGGTTCCTTCTTCACACGGCAGTCCGTGGGCCCTGTGGTTTTGATAAATGAAGGTTCTTCAGGATGATCCTGATTAGGCTTCCACCATGGTGGTCAGCTCCCCTTGAAGACAAGGGCCGTCTCTTTCTGGCTGTGGGAAAGAGAAAATGAGCAGGGATTCACTTTAATGTCTCAATGCCTACCACTTCCATCCACCAGGGCAGAGCTCAGAACACAGCTGTGGCCACATTAATGCCAAGGAAGGCAGGAACTTGGAGAAAAGCAATCTGGGGAGAAGCCAGCTATTGAGAGAGATTCCCAGTAGCTGTCATTAGGAGTTTCTCCCTGACCCCCACTTTCTAGTGGTGGATCTGCTGTCCCGTGTGCTCATCTGGCAAGTGTTTGTTTGCTGCACACGTGCTTCATGCAGGCTTCACAGCAAATGGACACAACCCTTGTGCCTTTGGCTTCCAGTCACCACAAATGCCAAAGGAGCAGTGTGATCCATACCAGTAGGAAGTGTGCAGAAAAGGAGCTGATAAAGTATGAAAGGGGAGTGTGTCAGACTTCTCGGGGAGATGGCCCTGAAGCTGAGTCCTATGAGAAGTGAGGAAACATCTTGACAGAGGAAAAGGTCAAAGGTAGATCCCAGGCAGTCGCATAGCCAGCCTGCCCAGTTGGGTGGGGCTGATGGTGGGAAAGGAGACCATTAGTGGGGACCCCCTGGGAGACAGTTCTATCTTTGGCTGATGAAGTAAGAGGTCATTATGGAGCAAGGCATCCTCAAAGCGACAGGTCAGCTACGACAGTGTTTATTCCAGTTCTTCTACTGCTCTAACAAACAACCACAGACAGGGGTCTTAAAACAACACGGATGCCAGTTCAGTCAGGAGGCCGACTGGAGCCCCAAAGAGCTAAATTATGGTGCAGGCAGGGATGTGTCCCTTAAGGGGCTCCTGGCCTTTCCTGGCATCTAGAAACTGTCTACATCCTTGCTTCCCGGCAATAACAGCATCCCTCCAACCTCTTCTGCCTGCCCCCATGTCTTCCTCCCCTATTTACATCGCCATGTCACCTTCACAGTGAGGACTCCCTCTCAGAACAACTCTAGAACAGCACGGCACTACAGTGTGAACACTGTAGAGTGGTCAGTCAAAAAACGTTTGCAGTAAATTCTATTTTTCATAAGTATACAGAGTATACCCTAAAATAACAATGTTATAGTATAGCAATATATAAACTGGGTCCCCTGGCTATTTCTGGTTACTATAAAGTTCTTGGCTCTGCACACAGTCATGCATGCTGCACTTAGCAATGACTAGCAATGCAATGGTTTATCTGTGCCAGCCTCACCATGGGTAAAGCATTATGCTATGCTGTTAGGACAGCTAAGGAGACACAAAGTGATGGGCTTTTTAGCTTGTTTTTATCCTGTGATTAGCCATTGACCAAAACACTGCCATTGTGTAGCACATGCCTGGTTAACATGGATAAGCCAGGGTAGCCCCCTACTTCACCCTTGCTGGTCCCTGTCGCCATGGAAGGTCACGTGCTCACAGTACCCAGAGATGAGGAGATAAACAACATCTCCAGTGGTCCTGAAACTCTTCACCTCTGCCAGCAGCCACCAAGGGCACTCAGACAGGAACAGTGGTATCTGTGCAGATGGCCACACTCAAGGGCAGGAGAGCCCTTAGTTCTCAGTCAGAAGGAAAAACATCAGCATGGAGCCTGGCAGCGAGTCCTGGCCCCTGCCAAGGGCAGCTGTGCATCTTGTCCTAAATCCTTGTCACCTTTCTGGTAATTGCATTCCAATTTCCCTGAGGAACCCAGGCCTCCTAAGACAGCCACATCCTCAATGGTACTGCTCTCAGTCCCCCCAACTCATGTATTCTATCATCTCCGCCACCCTAGTCTTTTCTCTGGTCCCTCAGTTCCAGAGAGAAGCAGAGCCTTCCCTAAGTCTGTCAGAACTGCAGGAAGGCCAACAGCTGCTGTCTTAGAGCAGGGGAAAAGAGGTACCATTGGCTCCTTGCCAGAGGTTGCTATGACCTGTTCTTCACATAACACAGAAAACCAGGCAGGGCTTCTCATTCTGAAACCTCTGCAAGGTCATGGCCATCCCCCAGAGAAGATGCTGGGTCTCTGAGATTTGTACCTAAGCACAGGAAATCAGGAAGCATCCTTGAGGGGCCCAGTGCCTGAAACCTTACCATCTCTGCCTCATACTCACATCAACCTCCCATCTGGCCAATCACTCTCCTGATGATAGTGGGACCCAGTCTACCAACTAAACTTGCCTTTTCTCCATCACCCAGAAAGCCTGGCTGGATACTGCCCCTCCTAGGCAGTAGGTCCCCAGCCTATTGCCCCCACCTACATTTCTATGGAGCAGGTAACTCTGAGTATACTGATTTCTGAGGAGTCTTCAACAAGAATTCTATGTTCTGAAGGCAAAGCCAGGATTCCAGAGCCTCCAAAGAGGAAATAAACAGGGCGCCTCTTTCAGACCTGATGGGGATGGATGGGACTAACAGGAAGTAAGGTACACATGGGTGCAGTGGTCAGGCCAGGTGTCCATTTCTCTCCCATTAGGTCACCTATGCTAGGACCTCTGCTTGTAGGAGGCTGAACAAGACATTCCTCACCATAAGGGCAGGTAGGTATACCTAGCCGGAGACACTGACCCTGGGGTAAGTAACTTTTTGGAGTCAGTTTCAGTCCTTGCTTCTGCTTTGAATCCTCCAGTTCTTCAGGGCCTCAGGAGACCCTTGAGGGTCTGCAGCCTCCAGTGGGTACTCAGTGTGTGTGCATGACTGCAAGAAGAGTGGCTCTCGGTCAATGTATGAGGTTGAAAGGGTTACAGAAAGAAGGAAACGAACTTCTGAACACCTCCCAGGGTACCAGCCCTTTCCTAAGAAAGATGGCTTGGACAGGGTCTAACAGCCACAGGTACCAGAGCAGGGATCACAACCCAATTCACCCATATTTTACATCTTTCAGGCCTTTCTTCTCAACTCCATCAGGCTCCTGAGGAGGATAGACCCGGTCTCCACATCCTCGACCACAGGAAAGGAGGGTTCCTGCAAAGAGGGGTATGAGCAGGAAACTCAAGGTGTAAGGCAAAGTCTGCTGCTCCTTTCTCCAGACTCTATGAGGCTGCTGCTTCTTAGAACCAGTGGGGCAAGGCTCCTGTCCTGCTCTGTTCCAGAAGCTACAGCCAGCCTGGGTGTCCAGGGCTCTTCATGGCCACTCATGTCTCAGTAACCTATGGGACCATTGCCCTTCTGAGCTTGCCAAACAATCAAGGGTGGCGTCTAACACTGGCAGCTGGGGCTGTGCTGAGGCCAGGTGGCCCTTCCACAGAGCTGTTGATGCTGCAATGACCGCTTACAGGTTCCCACTGTGCATGTTGTAGGTTCCGGCAGTACAGCGTCTGGCAACCGGGAGTCTGAGTTTCATACGCATAAACGGATGGTTCTAGTATTGGCTTAAAAGACAGCTGCCAATGAGTAGGCTCTAGTTTGTCAAATAGTGTTGCTGTTAACCAACTGCTAATCCCCCAGCAACATGTGGGAGACGGCACTGCTCATCTCCTTTCGCAGAATTCAAAACTGAGGCTAAGGAGTTTCAGGACCATGCCTAAGATCCAGAGTGGAAACTTGGTAAGAGTAAAAGCATCCTCAGCACTCCAGGACACAGCATCAGGGAGAGTCATCTTCACTCCCTAGTACAGCAGGACTAGGAGCCACATCAGCCTGAGTCCCCTCCAATGAGGGAAGACAGGCACAGGCCCAGAACTGTGACTCCAGGTACTGAGAGGACTAAGGATGGACAGGTGAGGCTTTGCTATGGCTTGCATGTGCACCTTCCAAAATTCAATGTTGGAAACTTAATCCCCCAAATTCAGACGTTCGGCGTATTTGGAGATGAGGCATTTGGGAAATAATCAGGGGAAAGTAAGACCATGAGGTAGGGCCCCCCCAGAGAGCATTAGTGGCTTGTTTTTGTTTCTGCTTTTCATTGTTTTCAGGGTTTTGATTTGTTTGAGACAGAGTTTCTCTGTGTAGCCCTGACCATCTGGAACTCACTCTGTGGACCATGCTGGTCTTGAACTCACAGAGAACAGCCTGCTCTGCCTCCTGAGTGCTGGGATTAAAGGTGTGCACCACCACCACCACTGCCCGGCTCCTTTAGCAGTTCTTTAAGAAGAGGGAAAGAGACACCTTCCCTGTCTCACCATGCTCAAACCTCCATACTATGAGGCAGCACAAGGTCCCAAGGACCCAGGACACTGTGCCAAATAAACTTCTGTTTTCTACAGATAACCCAGTTCCAGATATTTTCTTACAGCCACATGAAACAGACTAAGACAACTTTGACTCAGCCAAGCGTTCCAGGGAGACACTGTGAAAGCCAGCTTTCTAGCCATGCCTTAAAGGACAAGGGTATGCAGAAAGCAGCTGGCTAGTACCTGAAAGGGACTGGGTGCTTGTGAGCTCAGAGTTCAGCGCCAGTCTCTGCTCTTAGCGGTGAGGTCCTGGAGGAGCAATTTTGCTTCTCAGGGTGCCTGTTTTTTTTTCTAAACAGTTCAGCACTTTAAATGGAAGAGGCCCTGGTGAAATAAGATTGTGTGTCTTCTCTAACTCCATTTACTGAGTGCCCCTGCATGCTCCACTATGGGTGCCCGTTGCATGCCTCGTCATGGGTGCAGAGTTGGTATCTCATTGCATACCAAGATTACTGGTTCCAAAGAACAGGCAAAACTTTAACAAGACCATACAAAGATCCACTAAGTTCTTTCTTCACGTCCATCATCCCCCCGAACTCTCCAAATATGTCCATGGCGTCACTTACCTCACTTTGCAGGTAAAGAACAGAAAGTCCCACCATTCTGGCCCACATGCTAATGTCAGTCTTGGTGTGCGTCTGGACAGGTCTAGATGTCAACACAAGACACTATGTTCCAAAGGGCTTCCTGGCCAATGTGATGCCTAGGCTCCGTGGTTCAAAGGAAGCACTTGTGAGAAAGGGTCGTGTTGTCTGCTAACTGAAGAGCAGTGGACACAGGTGGTTTGATCACCCGTACGACAAACATCTCACATCCTCTTTCTGGTCCTCTTATGTGAATAGCACAGCTTCCTGTTGATCCACTCTAGGATCTTCGTCACACCTAAGGGGTTTCGAGGTGGTAGTGGGAGTGAAGCCCCCATCTCCAGGCACAGAGCTCAGTGGAATGGTGAGGACGTCACACCCTGCCCATATGGGTTTGGGGGCCAAATCCCAAACTCTCAGAGTCTCCTTTAGTGGGACTGTGGAGAGGAGGAGACTGAAGCAAAAGTTAGCTGTGCCCCCCCCCGTTGGCCTCCAAGTGAAGATAGCAGAGGGAGGAAGGGGTGGGAAACAGAAGCCCTGTGCCATCTTTTGGTTCTCTGGAGCAACCTTGACTCAGGCTAGGGCAACCCTATAGAACACTTAGAGAAATAAGCAAGCACCCTCTTTTCCTTGAGCCAGTTCGAATTAGAACTCTGATACTTGCTACAGCCTTGATAAATGCAGTATGTAACCCAAAATGGAGCCAAACTATCACGTGCCACAAAAGCTTGGAGACAGTTATTAGCATTTTAATGGTAGTAATTAACCAAACAGGAAAACAGTCAAATTAAATAAGAACATTTTCCTTATCTAGAAGGCAGTACTTAAGGAGAAAATTATTTACTTAAAACAGTCAAACTCAAATACAAAGATTAGAATGGTGGCCACCAGGGGCTGGAGGGGAGAGGATGCTGAGTTACTGATCAATAGCTATAAAGGCAAGAGGAACAGAGTTAGGGGTGATTCCGTGGTAGAGCACTTGTCTGCTATGCTTAGAGCCAGCCTTCTATATCCAGCACCATGACTTTTCAAACAGGGATCTGTTGTGCACATGGAGACCATAGGTAACCCCATGGTAATCCCACTCTGAAATTTTGGTTCACACAGTAAGCTTCATGCTGTGCTCCTACCACAAAAAGTTTAAAATCTTTAAAGGAACTAAAAAATAATTGGTGGACTGTGTCAGAGGATAAGGAAGAAGATGGTGGAGTATTCTGAAGTAGCTGAGTCCCAAGAGGTAACACCCACTCTGGGTTGAAGACTGACTATGTGCAGGGAGCAACCCCTGTGGATTGAGTGCTGACTATGTGCATGATGTCTCCTACTATATTTATGTTTAACCCTCAAACACCCCACGAATGCAGGGGTGTGAGGGAATTGTTGTTTAGACAGATACTTAGTCAAGCACACACACAGTTCACATCACTCATGCCAAACGCGAGGTCATCTTTTCATCACGTCATTCCCCAATTGTTTGTTAAGCATCTGTGACCACAAACCCTGTGATCAGCATAGAACATCACAGAGTGGGGAGGGCATCTCAAATGAGAAATCACTTCTGCAGCTAAAGGCTAGCACAGGTGGAAACACCAAAGGCCACCCCATTCCCAGCCATTTTAGGGTGTCCAAGCCAAGGGTGAAAACCCAAGACTACCTGGCTCTAAAGCCTGTGACTAGTCTATAAGGTCAGAAAAAAACTCTGTTTCCAGGGCTGAAGTATTCTCTGCCCATAGAACCACCCATTCTTTCTCTGACTCAAAGACCAGCATTCCCTCTGTGTCTAAGATCAGCAATATACCCTCTGTGTATGAACACTAGTGCATCTTCTTTCTGTCCTTCAGTGATGTGTAGCCTCTGCCCCAGTCCTGGACAAACACACATTGCACCTACAGGACCAGCACTCCTGACATCCTCACAACCAGTACACCCAACATCAGGACCAGCACACCATGACCAGCACTCCCAACATCCCCATGACAACCAGTACATCTGATATCCCCAGGACCAACACACCTCTCACCTGATGTGAGCAAGGCTCCTGCACTTAGGATTGACACCACCTCTGCTCCATGACAAGCCCAAGTGCTGCCTAAAAACCCTCCCACTCTTCCTTACTAATCAAGAAGCAGATAATTATTCAGTCTCTACCTGCTGGTTCAAGTGAAAGCAAACAGATCCTCTGTAAACCATGACAGTGCCATCCAGAAACATCTTGATTAGAAGTGCAAAGAACTCAGAATCACATAGGGCCAACTGGACCCAGCTTAGCTGGAGCATTGTGTAGATATCAGGGTTGAGTCCTACTCTTAGCTGTTCCCTGGTCCCTATGAGGGTGATAATGCTGGGATTTATCAAACAGAGGAGAAAATGGTACCCAGAGCGGATACAGAGAGCACAAAGGAGAACCTTAACCCGGACTCCTGAACCTCCAGAGGCCTGGCAACCTCAGCCCCACCCTTGTCAACACACTGGCATTTACAAACAGGAGCAGAGCCAGCTCCAAACCAGTTGTTTGTTTGGTTGTTGTTGGTTTTTATTGCTACAAAAAGAGAAACCAACCCCTCTTCCCAGATGCACAGAAAGGGTCAACAGGGACTGCGAGGACCCAAGCTGCTCGCACTCTTCCCTGGAACCCTCAGAATATATCACCATGCTGTCGAAACAGGCTCCTCGGTGCCATAAATAATGGAGAACCCGTGCGTTCTGTGGCATTCTGCTGAAGTCATCACTCACCCACACACCCTGTGCTGCCTGCACAGCCAAAGAGATTTCTTGATGAAGTTTTTTTTTTTTTTTTTAGGAATGCAGTCTTTTATTGAAGCTAGTGTTTGATTTTAGCATCCGCTGAGCATGTACTCAGTGCCACAAATTGTTTTAGGCAATGGAGACCCAAGGACGACCTGGCAGTTCTTTACTCAGGAGAGAATGGGGTATGGAAGGAAGGAGATGGATGGAGAGTGGGGAAGAGATGAAAGGAGGGAGAGGGAAAGGGAAGGGAGAGCTGGGGAGAGGGAGGGAGAATGAATTAGAATTGCTACCCCATAAATTATTCACTACAGTTCCCAGCAGATGGGAGGAGGGGGACACTAGCGGGGGAAGGGGGGAGAGGTAGGTCAGTATAGAAGGACCAGGCAAGTCTGGGCTTCACAAGGGAAGGAGGCCAAAGGAGGAAGAAAGATGAGCAATTCCCCAAGACCAGGTACAATAAGAAGACAAGGATGATCTTTAAATGGGAGAGGGGCAGTGGGGATGACCCTGACGATGGCAAAGCCTGCTGTGAGCCCTGAGCACACCCACAGGCAGGAGACTACCCCATGCAACAATCAAGACACAGGAAATGAGCCTCCAAAGGAGGCAACTCTGGGCCCTGGGGAACCTGAAGAAAGCCCTGAAAGTCAAGTGCATGAGCTCTGGATCTGGGGAGGTTAGCCAAGTTCACCAACATCTTCCAAAGGCCAACAGGCACCTTCAGCAGCATATGGTTTGAAGGAGTAGAGCAACAGAGAAAGGAAAAAATTACTGTGGGGTAGAATGTGGGATCAGTAAAATGGGGTGATGCTAGAGGTGTCACCAGCAGATGACATAGAGAAAAAGGCATTTCAGACAGAGGAACCCTCGAGAGTGGGGGCCATCTGTTGTCTTAGTTCCCAGCTGCTGTTCCTCAATGTATTTGATAGCCAAACCCTGCTTTTCTTTGGGGAATCTCTAGTCATTGTCCTTATGGTTCAAGTGGTATGAGTGACCTCCTAAATGCAAGGGCCAGTTCCACTTAATCAACATGCTCCATCTCCCACAGACATAGGTCTTGCTGGTGGACACATGACCTAAACCAACCAATGAGTGGCTGCCTAGAACTTTTGCTGGAATACCTATGAAACAGGCATTTTCTTTTTCCTGGAGTTGCTAGTTGTTATGTGAAAGAATGTCTATCTAAGAATGGAGCCCGAGTGGAAAGACATTCTTTAAGTACCTTGCATGCCTGATGCTCGCTCTGCCTTTGGATATCCCATTACATACGTCAGCAATTTCCCCCTTATATTTAGCAGCATTTGAGATGGCTTATTACACCCATGACCTCTAGGACCATAACTGAGTGAGAATACCTAAGTGTGGAAGATGGTGGGGGTGGGGAAGGATGTGGTGTCCACCGTGAGCAGGGCATGGCAGGAAACGAAGATGTTTAGGCAGAATGCGACCAGCACACACAAGGAAGAGACAGGTGTGTTATGTCTCTGTGACCAAACTGCCCCCACAGGAGCAATGAACAGAAGGAAATGTTCACTGTTTCAAGGAGGTTTCAGCCCATCATTGGCAGAGAGCCACAGAGGCGTTCGCGGAGGAGGACGCGAGCGTTGGGGTCTCCTCATGTGATGGCAGATTAGGAACCAGAGAAAGCAACCAGCTCAAAGATGGTTGTAATCCTTTGAAGGGTCACCCTTAGACTTTTACTTCCTCCAGCCAGGCACCACATCCCACAGCCTCCAAAATAGTGCAAGTTGGGCCCTCCCCATTGGGGCCATTTTGATGCAAACCAGCCAGGCATGGGCTGCTGAAGCCTGGCAAGGGCTGCACAGCAGAGGAATGGCGCCTTCTATTATATGTATGTAGAATCACTCTGTTTATTCAAATGTGTTTAAAACCTAGAAAGAATTCCCAAGCGGGAGCCAGACATTTTTCTTCTCAGGCAGTGCAGAACGAAGGTGCTATCCAAGGTACTGAGAGCCCCAAGGGGCTGTTCCAGGAAAGGGAGCAGACTGAGCCTAGTGGGTGGAGATTGGCATGCTGGCTGGCACATTGAAATGCCACCAAGCTCTACCCTCTTCGCCTCTTCACAAGTGTAATCCATCCTGTGCCATGTCCCTATTCCCACAGAAGGTGAGGAAAGTCTGTTTCTGCCCCCATCTTCTTGGAAACCAAACCCAGGACACCCCAAAACCTTTTTAAAGCAATGAGTAATGCAGTCTTTTAGGGTGAGCAGTAGGTAGCATTATATAGCCCAGTTTTTTACTTCTTCCTATATTCTTTGTGGTGTGAATGTGGAGTTCTTCTCATTAAATGACTAGGGCAAATCCCCTTCTCTTGACCTCAGTCACAGTTGCATGACTTGCTTTGGCCAGCTCAATGTCATCAGAAATGGCAGTGAACCTGTTCCTGACCTAGACCATCAGAGAATTGATATTTAGTCTTGCTTCCTTGAGTTCTGCCACCACTGTGAGGACAGCTGGCATGGGGGAAACTATTACTGGGAGGTCACTCCCCTGCCTCTACCCATCTTGTGAGCGGAGGCCAATAATGGTTATATAACTTAAGGGGTAGATAACTTCTGCACGATGATACTACAGGGTCAAGACACCTAGAGCAGGTCACTACACCCAGCAAGGCCCTTTCTTTGTTCAGCTCCTCGGATCAAACACCCAGAAAGCCTACCCTGGGGGAGGCAGGGCCAGCTGTTGTTTTAGTCAGGTTGCCAGAAAACATGGGTCCTGAAGTAAAGGCCAGTTCACCACCTGGCTTTGG
Source organism: Dicrostonyx torquatus (assembly GCA_028555095.1). Taxonomy (NCBI): domain Eukaryota; kingdom Metazoa; phylum Chordata; class Mammalia; order Rodentia; family Cricetidae; genus Dicrostonyx; species Dicrostonyx torquatus. Next base: position 3,297,257 of record JAQHUG010000005.1, read on the forward strand.
ACACATTATCCTCGAGCTACCAATGGTTTCTATTTTCAAATAGTTATAAGTATCAAAAGAATGCCATCATTTGGCAACATTTTAAAGATATGCATGTTCAAAAATAAAATTTTATTGAAGCTTGGCCATGCTTGGTAATTGACATCTTCTCTTTCTGTGGCTGCAAAGCTACAAGACTACACTGCACTAAAACAGCTTAGCATAGCTGTCATGGCAAAGTCTTATAGCTTACATCTAAAATATTTACTTTCAGACCTTTTATAGAAGCAGTTAACTACAGGAGTCCCCAGTGAATCCCAGCTCAGGTTGACAGCATCCGGCAACATCAAGATGTCTTAGGGAGCGTGCCTATTGGAGAGCTATGCACCTGAGACCACATGTGGTACAAAACACACCAGGATCTTCCTCATCCAAAGCAGCCTAAGTTAATATTTGGCAAAGATCCACATTTGGAGAGTCTCAAATGAGGGTGGCAGAGCTGTACAGGACAGACACTGAGTCACAACAGAGGAATCAATAAACACATTATCTTTAGTTCCTCTCTTCATCCACTATGGGGCAAGCTTCCTCAGTGATGGCAAGCTTTTGACACTCTTCTCCTTGTTGATGATTCTTAAAAGCAGACCTTAAACTCTGCAGGTAATCGTGTCTCTGTTGCATAAAATGAGCATTTGTTTCCTTATACTTGTTATGATTGACTTCCTGTTTATGTCAAATACTGCAGGCCTTTTGTTTATATCCATGTCTTAATGTCCTTTCAAAAATGCAACTCTTTGTGTAAAGTTTGAGTTTCTTTTTACAAAATTTCAAACTTACTATTTATTTATTTAGCATATGTGCACATGTTTAAGTGTAGAGGTCAGAGGACAATGTTCAGGAACCTGCTGTGGGACAATGGTCTTGCATCCTGTAAAGATTTGTCACTTGTATTGGTTTAATAAAATGCTGATTGGCCAGTAGCCAGGTAGGAAGTATAGGCAGGGTGACCAGAACAGGAGAATTATGGGAAGAGGAAAGATTCAGTCTGCAATCATCACCCAGACACAGAGGAAGCAAGATGAGGATGTCTCACTGATAAAAGGTGCCAAGCCACATGGCTAATGTAGACAAGAATTATGGATTAATTTTAGATGTAAGAGTTAGCTAAAAGTATGCCTAAGCTATTGGCCAAGCAGTGTTATAACTAACATAGTTTCTGTGTGATTATTTCAGGTCTGGGTGACCAGGAAATAATGAATGAGTAGCCTCTGTCTACAAGGAACCTGTTCTTTCCTTCTACCTTGAAAATCCCAGAGATCAAACATAGGTTGTCAGGCTTGGAGGCAGGATGCTTTACCTGCTGAGGGTAGTCAGACTTTCTCTGTCCTGCCAGCCAGCTCCTATATAATCACATGGAAACTTCTTATTAATTATAAATGCTTAGTCAATAGGCTTGTTTCTAACTAGATCTTAAATTAACCCATATTTTTATTAATCTATGTGCTATCCCAGGCTCATTTACCTTATCTATTTACTGCCAATCCTGTTTGCTCTGCATCTCATGGCATCTCCTCCTTTCCTCCCAGTGTCCTCTGTGCCTGGAAATTCTGCCTAGCTACTGGATGTTCACTTTTTATTAATCCAATCACAGTGACATATCTTCACATGGTGTAAAGGGATATTCCATATTTCTCCCTTTTTGTCTAAATAAAAAAGAAAGATTTAACTCTACATAATAAAACTATATATAATGAGGACAATTATTAGATAAGAATTACATTTACAATGTCCAGTCCATTTGTATTTGGCATATTTGGAGAAAATATTCCATTATTTATTTTATCTTGATGAGTTCAAAACTCTGTATCCAATTTCCCTTCTATCATAACTAAGTGAAATTAAGCTATAACTACCTGGTCTTCAACTCCGTTACTTGAGCAAACAGGAAGTGCAGAACAAGCCACTTTCAAAAGTAAAAAATGACAGAGACAACTTGCTGTTTGGACAGTCACCCCAAGGTTCATCTGCAAAATTAGGGCATCCAATCTTCAGCCTACAGGCCTATAATATCTGGCAGACTCTTTTATGAAGCAGTAATTTTGAAGGACTTACCTACCCTGTCTTGGTAAAGTTCAGCAGTTGCTTTCTTTTGTGTCCTGCTTGTCCAGTTTGGAGAGCATACTATCATAAGTTGAGGCAAAGGTAGTTTCTTCCCCAAATGGCTAACCACAAAGAAAGCAAACTCCATATGGAGGTTCTTTGATACCCATAATCCTTTTATGAAGTATATGGGTACTTCCAGGAACAGATGTGTCTCACTGTTACAAAAAACCTCAGGTTATTAAACATCTTAAATGCCATATTCTGTAGGTCTTTGAAGTATTTGAACATCACTTATCTATCTAAAATATATTTGTTTAACCTTGAAAAATATATATAACATGATAGTAAGAGATGACTGCTAAGCTGTATTTATTTCCTAAATAGGTTTCAAAGACTAAAACTTTAAATAACCTTTTAAAATAAGCCTCATAGGTACAATACCTTAAATAAGAGTATTAAATAAGAAATTTATATACAGTGTAACAAAAATAACCTTAAATTTGTATCAATATACATAAATCCAAACCAATGTAAACTATTTAAGAGTAATAGGCTGTTCAAAAGTTATTCAACAATTTTATCCCATAATTTCTATACTATATCTACCTTTTTCCCTTCAGAAAAAGATCCCTGAACCTAATCTCCTTTGTTTAGCTTTTCTACTGACCATGACCAAAAACAACTTGTAATCAACCCCCTTAAATGATGACAAACATCTATAACACATTGAATGTCCAAAAACCACCCACCCCACCTCTTTGGAATGTGGCTATCATGTTTTCTATACTGCTTCTTGCTGTCTGGGGTCACTGGCATATTTAGGAGACCCTGGGAAAATTGGGATAATGGTCAAGTCCTGGAAGAGTTAGCTGTATTATTTTTAGTTTGGTCTCTGTGCAATGGGAAAGTGCAAGGCTTATCTGAAGTCCTGGCTGGATTAGTATGTGAGGCTGGACCATCTCAGCCAGCAGCCTTGAAGCTGTTCTGGATGCAGAACTCTGAGGAAACTGCAACAGGCACTCTGAGAGATCACCCACTTTCATTGGTGTCTGGTCCCCTTGCTCTGAAAACACATAAACTTTCAAAGGTAACATAATATCTGCATTAATACAAGTATGGACTCTGTGACATGCACAAGCCAGCCAAAGATGACTTTTTGTTTTATTTTGAGCAGGTAAAATATACATCACCTGTCTTGTAGGTTTTTAGGTTTATCTCTTTATATCTGTAGCCAGGATTTTCAGGGGAGTCTCCCCTGCACAAGTCTGATCCACCTTGACCTTGAATGAATCCATAGTCTTTCGTTTTCTGTGGAACCAAAAGCATAACCTCTTCTGCAAAGCAAAACTGACTTCCATCTTCAAGTTAAGGCATCCCTAAAATATTTAGGCTGGGTTATGTGCTGCCCCAAGGCTTGTTTACCTTGCCTACATACTGCCCACCCTGCTCGCTCTGTATCTTATGGTGTCTCCGTCCTTCTTCTTCCCAGAATCCTCTGTTCCTGGAAATTCTGCCTACCTATTGGTCATTCAGCTTTTTATTAAGCCAGTCATGGTGTCATATCTTCACATGGTGTAAAGGAATATTCCACAACAGCTGAGCCATCTTGTCAGCCCTGAAATAAATTATTAAGTTAATTTTAATAATAATATTGAGCTTAGCATTGTACAGATGCAAGACAAACATGAGAAAAAAATTACAGTGACAGTGGTCAAGATGCTAACACTTGGCAAACGCTGAAAGATAACATCCGAGCCCTTCTCCTCTGTGACTTCAGGACACAATACTAAACACATTTATCAAGAGACAATGTGATTCCAGCTCTTCCTCTGCAAGTTACTGACTGTGTAACCCCAGACAAGTTATTTGTCCCCTCTAGGCCTCAATCTCTTTTCTGTAGAATGGAGCTAACCTTTGTCCCCACCACTATGACATATGGTGAGGTCAGGTCTGCCACCACACCACTGTCTCCTTCCCTCCCTTGTAGACACAACCCTGCTTTTGCTTGTGTTTGCCTCTCCACATGTAGCCAGGAACTTCTCAGGAAACCAAGATAGACACTATTTAACTGCCTGTGGCTTTTGCCAGTGTCTTGTCCAGATGTTACAATCCCATGCTACCCATAGTCATGAGGGACTTGGAGAACATCATTTAGCACCTGAGAGAGGGTCACTGGAAATAACACTCTCTTCTCTGCCAGGCTAGTACTGAGTCTTTGTGCGGATCCTAAGACCAGTGTAACCATTTACCTCCAGTCTGAGGATGACACCCTGTTTGGGAGGGCAGTGCTAGAGAGGTTGGGCAGTCTGGGCTGGGCGAGACTGTGTAGCAGTTTGCTCAGTCAGCCTGACTCCGCTTCCTCGAGATCAAGTCTGAGGGCTAAAGCTACAGACCTTGTTCATGTTTTGGGTCCAGCATCCCTCATCCAGAATGCTTCAGACCACAAGCATTTAGATTTTGGGTTTGTTTGTTTGTTTTTTCAGAATTGTGAATATGTTAATTTACAAAATGAGAAACTTTGGGGTAGAACCCATGTCCAACCATGAAATCCATTCCTATTTCATATGTACCTTTCACCCACCCTGCAATGTCATAGAGGGGTTTTAACAATTTGTCTGTCAAATTTCATGCTGTGGAATTTTCCTTTTGTTGTAGCCGCTAGAGTTCTGAATTTTGAAACATTTTGTTTTCGGGATTTCCAGAGTAGGGGCGCTTGGCCAACATTTGCAGCTAAAAGAATCCTGACACAGATTTGTGCGGTAGCTACATCCCTCCCCTTCCATGTGTCACTGCCCTCTGCCATTCTCCGTGTGACGACACAGCACAAAGTCCCCAGCAAACATGGATCCTCGAACTTTGAAAGTCTTAACCTCCAGGACTATAAGAAATAAACCTCCATATTTTTTGTTTGTTTGTTATTTTGTTTTGTTTGTTTTTCGAGACAGAGTTTCTCTGTGTAACTTTATCCTGGAACTTGCTCTGTAGACCAGGCTGACCTCAAGCTCACAGAGATTTGTCTACCTCAGCCTCCTGAGTGCTGAGATTAAAGGCGTGCACCACCACCGCCAGGCTCCCTCCGTTCTTTATAAACTACCCACTGTCTGTTCTCTTACAGCAGCACCAAACAGTCTAAGCTCATGTTTATGAGCCACCTCTTTCGTTCTTTGGGTTCTCTGCGTATCTTCCTTCCAATTTCCCTACCTCTTGTAGCACAGGTGAGAGTTTTTTGACATCAGGGTGACTGACATAGATAGCCCTGGAAAGGTATTAAATGATGTGTCTTCTTAAGAACCTAAATGAAAAAAAAAAAAAGAACCTAAATGGAAGGCTGATTGGAAGTCCCCAGGCGTCCAATGTACTTCCCACTGAAGGCGGGTGCTACTCACAGAGGTTTGTCAGTTTCTGGTACTGGCATGAAGGCAGCCAGCTTGCCTGCAGCTGATGAATTTTAAAAGAAGCATAAAATAATTTTTAATAACCTTGAAGCTGAAAGAGTAATAAATATTTCAAAGCTTGGCTCGTCTGAAGCCTATCTCTGCAGTAGATTAGCTCATTCACCGATGACCATCTGAAGCCTCTCTTTGCAGTGGCTTAGCTTCTTCACTGATGACAGATTCAGCAGCGGGGAAGGAGGATGAGAAGATTAACAGATTCCAAAAGCTGTGCTGGACATGAAAGTGTCTCTGACCATTTAATTCTTAGAGACCCCCATGAAGCAGGAACTACTAACTCCCCAAACCCAGCCACAGCTAGGGAACCAGCCTCAAGCCAGCTTATCTTCTGAGCCAGTCATGACTTAGCCTTCCCATTCCAGCCCTGAGACTCAATCCAATCCAGCCTACCCAGGCTTAAACACCTGTGTGTGCTTGTCATCTGTCAGCCCTCCACAGCCTACACAAGGAGTGAGGGCTATGAGGCAGGGGCATGTATCTCCCATTCATGCCAGTTCTCGGTGGGTTAGAGGAAGAACAAAGCTGCCACACCCCCAGAACACACAAGAGAATGTGGCTCTGGGGACCCCAAGACAGAGCAAGAGACCCCAGAGAAGCCACAGGGAGACAAGTTTGAAATCCATAGAAGACCAGGGTCATATACAGCTGCCCAGCTAGGCAGGAGTGAGCTTTCTTTTCCTAGGGGTATGTAAACAGAGACCAAACTGTCACCTCCTGGAATAAGGTGCGGGGACTCTGCCTTGGTTGACAATAGACTGGTGTGATTGAAATGACCTTAGTTCTTGGAGAATTTCTCTGAGCCAACAGGCAATGCACTAAGCTCTAAGCACCTGCTCTGACCAACCCTGCCTTTCCCCACGACTCTGAAATAAAGAATTATTAGTCTGATTTTACGGGTGCGACTCTGAAATAAAGAATTATTAGTCTGATTTTACGGGTGCTCAAAGAAAGTAAGTGGCTTCTTCGGGGTTACAAAGCTTGCCACCGTGTCCACATGTCTCCGGTGCCAGTGCACTTGTCCTTCTACATGCTCCTTGTAGTCAGTCCCGCTTGTGGAAAGCAAGCCGGTGTGGTCTCGCTCCCTTGTATCGAGTTTGCCCCAGGTTCCTTCCAGCATGTCCCAGTGTTATCTCCTCTAATCCACCCAAGCCATCTTTCTCACTGATGAAAGAACTGACTCTCAAAACCAATGTACCTTGCCCAAGGCTACAGCCAGTCTGGAGGAGCTAGTCTGGTACAGAAAGCCAGCTATGCGATTGCCCCTATTTCTGCAAGGGCACACTGACCGCAAGGCACCCAAGACAACTGGGAGACAAGTGGAATGGGGGTCTCAGGGCATTGAAAAGGGGGCACTGATAGAAATGGTGAGAGGCTGATGAAGACCTTCAGGCCAGGAGCATGACTACAGAAAGGAAGAGGTCAGCCCACGACCCAGTGGTTTCTGTGGGTGACTGTGTGGCTTCAGAAAAGGCCCTGCTCCTCCCTGAACTTGGGATAAGCCATGGTTTAAAGCAAAGTTCACGCCTAGCAGGACAAGAGGACAATTGGGAAACTGAGACAGAGTCAGCAAATGCTCACAGCTCCATAAACCCAGCGCCACCTAGGCTGGGAACACCATCATTTACTCTCTGTGCCTGTGGAGGCTTGCAACGGGACACTCCCAACATTTGCCAAGAATGAGGTCCCAACTCCTCAGAGAAAAACCTGAGGTGGCAGGAAATGAAGGACTCCTTCCCTTCCTGTGTCCCCTTAACTTCTGTCCTGTCTCTCTGTCCTGCCTCAGCGCTACCTTCCAGGCGGTGGATGTCCTAGGCCCTCCTGATCCAAGTGCTCGCTTACCCCACATGTAGTGTTCTATGTGTCCCAGCCCCTCAGATCTCATTTATGTCTTTTGCCTTTTTCCAGACAGATGTTTCATAGAGCCCGCTTTCCAAACATGAGCAGTGGCAGAAAAACAGAGAGCACCCCCCACTACCTACCCTAGCTTGAGACAACCTCCTCCCATTTAGCTTTTAAGTGCCTCCACCCAGGTGAAGTCAGATGCTTCTCCATGGGGAAGAGCTTCAAGGCAAGCCAGTATGAATCAGAACTGGAGTTAATTGCTTGATTTTAATTTGACATAGATCTTAAGCACTGGAGATACTCAGGGAGTAAGAGACAAACCCACCTGTGGATATGAGCTTCCCAAGGGAGAGTCCCATTTAAGTGTCTGGGTGATGATTGTACATAGATTTTGGAAGCTCTCGAAACCTCATTGTTTAATGGGTTTCTAGGGGACTCTCCCCCCGACTCTGTCTATGTTCCCCTCTTCAATTACTGAGAGTATAGGGAGGCTCTGGTGGTTCCTTAGATAGGATTACAACCAGATAGCATAAAACCAGGAGCCACTAAGGTTGTGCAGGGTCAGAACTTGTCCTGCTGCTGCAAAGGAATTTCTGAGGAGACTCCTGAGAAACTTCAGGCTTACAGCTCGGATGGGGAGAAGGCCTTAAGCAAATGTAATCATATCGGAACTCTTGATTGGCAAGAGGCTTCAGTCAGATTCCAGGACGGGGTTTCTATTTCCTTTCCCTGGCCCCAAAACTTTTTCACTGCCTAACTTACCTCATGACCACCTTCCAGGCAGTTGATGCTCCCCTTTGATCATGTGGTCACTCACCTCACCTGTAGTTGTGTGGGACACCATGTGCCTATCCCCACATCAGGCACTTTCCAGTCCATAACTCTTGCTGCTCTGGATCTGAAGCCATAGTTCCCTTGAGTCCAGAGTCAGGAAGCAATTCAGTCACGTTCGCATAGCTAGGAAGAGGCAGGGGCAGTCCTCCAGTCCTGCGTCCTTGATGTCCCACCATGCTTGAGCCATGTGTGCCTGTAGGTCTGCAGGTCCTGGTTTCCAACCGTCCTGGCACCTGTCACAGTTTAGCAGGTTACCATGGTATCGCTACCCAGCACCGGGGCAGCAGGGACCACCATCTGTTTACACTGCTGTCAGAGGAATTGATGTCATGTGAAACTGTCAGCTCAGCAGGGAGGGAGGAGGAAGAGTGGGCGGCTACAAAAGCTTCCAAGCCATCTAAACGCATCTCCATCAAGAGCCATTGCTCCCGGAGGAAAATGGAGAAGGGGGGGCTGTGAGAGTACTTCCCAAGGGGCAGAAGTGAGAGGCTATTGTATTATTCTTCCCATTTGCTGCAGCCACAATTCACAAGCTCATGTCACTCTCATAGCCCCAGGGTGGCTGCCACCAGCAGCTCCTCTTTACAGATGTTCCAAGGGATAAAGCAAAGGCTGGAGACAAGAGGAGCTCTTTCAAGGTCAGAGGAAGTTGGGTCCACTAGGAATAGCTCCCCAGTTCTCAGATAGCCAGGTCCAGGGAAGCACCAGGAAACTTGCTGTTGGCCACGCATGTAGAAAGACGGGGAGGACAGGCCATGAGCCGTGGTGCTGGATTCCACAGTTCAGCCATGACCAACACTTCAATAAGGAGAAAGCAACTGCCCAGGACACCATTTCCAAGGGACTGCTTCAGAAGTATAACCAGAGGTAGGATTTGCCACTTTCCTGCTCCTCAGACACAGCCTCCCATTCTCCTGGGGGAAACTGCTGGTCTCCCCCATCAGTCCTTAACATAATCCAGATCTAACCCAGCTGATGGAAATCAATCCCTGCCCATGAGGACTGGCTCAGGCAGAGTAATGTGATCTGAAACAAAGCAATAAAACTCAGGACTCAGGAAAAGGACCCTCTCCTCTGCTGGTCGACTAACAAGGGGGCATACAGGCTAGCAGTGTGCAGCCATCTTGACTCTGTACAGGAAAAGCTAGCCTGAGAAAGCAACCAGCAGCAGCATGAAAACAAGAGCAGGAGGCAGAGAACAGCAGGTTTTTCTCTCTGAACCCAATGAGTCTGAAGCACAGTCTTGTCCTGAAGAAATGGCTGGGTTTTCGGGCACTTCTTCCTGGGATAGGTTGATGCCCTTCATTTCATGGACAGGGCCCTGTGGAATTGAGAATAATTGGTAAAAAGTCTGGGTGGGGCCAGGTTGAGATCCCCAATAACAAGTTCAGCAACAAGAGTGACTGCTTCCTTCAAAGAGAGCAGAGAATGAGTGGTGGGTTTAAACAAGCAGAGACTAGAAGTGAGCTGCCAGAGAAGGAGGGCTCAGGCTGCCCCAGGACTCCTCTTCACCTCACCTCTGCAGCACCAGCCACACTTCCAGGCTGCCCCAGAGCCCCCCTTCACCTCACCTCTGCAGCACCAGCCATACTTCCAGGCTTCCCCAGAGCCCCCTCTTCACCTTACCTCTGCAGCACCAATCACATTTCTACAAATGAGATGACCGGGCATTTAGAAAATATTGCTCAGAAGGGACTCTGGCCTGCCTCAGTGACCCTCTGGTCCTCAGTTAGCCTAAGTGCTTTAAGAAAATTCTTTCCCTTCCTTGGATGTGAGTTGTCTCTTCCATAAAGTGGAAATGCTTTTTTGCATAGTGTTGGAGACAAGGGAAGAGGGGAGCAAATAAGACACACCCACCCTCAGGGACAGGGAGAACTTGACCTGCCACAGCCCTCCATGGGACACCAGTCTTCTACAAAGTAAGGAAAGATTTCAGGTAGAAAGTGCTTCCTTTGCAAGTATATCTGCCACTGGTTTCTAAAGATACAGATTGAAATATGAACAGGTCTGACCATCTGATGCTTCAAAGTGATACAGAAGGGGAGAGTGGGAAGGGGTAGACATAGAAGCTGTGAAGCTGGAATAAATGTCAGGGAGGTCACTGCTGCTTTTACTAATAGTGTCTCATTTGCAGTTTTTAAAATAAAATGTCAAAAACCAAATAAGTAAAAAACCCTGCCTGATACCAGGGTGGGCTGCTCTAGTGCACGTAGCCTTGCAAAGGGAAACAAAAAGAAGTGACTGGAATAATCATTTGTGCTTTCTGGTTTGCAGGGAGGCTAAGGCAGAGCCGAAACAAACAGTTACTTGAATCTTCATTGACAAGAGGGAAGAGTGTTACAGAAATTCTCAGGAGAAAAGTGAAGTTTCCCAATTGGCAGAAGTATCCCACCTTGACAAAATTCCTCAGGTACCAAGAGCAGCAAAGAAGTCACAGAACCATCAGTTCTGCAGCATCCCAGAGCTATTGGAGTGAGACGGGGAACATCACCATGGTAACCAATGGGTACCAATGTCCAGAGACAAGGTGACCCTCAGGAAAGATTCAGCAAGGTCTAAGAATGCAAAACGCCATACCTTAAACCAGGGGCGAGATGCCCCACAGGGACTGACACTGACCTTCTGGTCTGTCAAAGATGATTGGGTTTTAAAATTGATTTAAAGAAATTAAGAGCTGTGGGCTGGTGAGCACAAGGCAGGGTAGCATGGCAATGCTCGTCATTGTGGGTCCAAAGAGGCATTCTGACCTTGTGAGACCCTAGATATGTCCTCTGTCTCCTCAAGACACAGCTGCTTTGTCTATAAAAATAAGAATAGCAGGACCTGGGATGGTGGGGTGTGTTGGAAAGATTCCAGCAGTGGGGTGGGGGGGCTGCCTAGCACAAGGCCCAGGGCAATGCTGGCTCCTTTGTCCTCCTCCACAAAGGGCAATCCTGGCTCCTTCCTCCTCCACACAGGGCAATCCTGGCTTCCACTTCCTCCTCCTCTCTACTCCCTGCATCTAAGAAGACGGCGTGTAAATGGAACTGTAATTAATATGCAGTCAGCAAAGGCTAATTAAGAATTTATTTTTGCTCCTTGACTAATGACAGTTTGAAGTCTGTTTTCTCGTTTTCCTGGTTGGCGACACAGAGTCCCTAAAGTCCTCTGTTGTGAGTCAGGAGGCCCTGGTTGGAGCTGCAAACAGGAATTAGTCATCGCAAGAGCCAACTGCAGGTCCCCGGGTCATCTGTGAACTCACACAGGCAGCTCTCAGCTTCCTCTCAGCTCTCTCTTTCCTGGTCTACTCCACCTCGAGCACTGAGACGCCGCTGTCTTCCAGAACTATCTTAGATTACCTCCCTTGCCCACACCTCCCCGTCCCACCCTGAGCCAAGGCTGCAGGCTGCATCCTGCTCTTACCATCTGCCCACTTCCAGCCACATCCCCATCTTCTCCCGGTTTCAAGCTGCCATATCCTCTTAGCCAGAGCTCTACATGGATCTTGCTCCATCCTCCCTATGCCTGACAGTGAGTTTTCCCCAAATATAAAGCAGAACACTTAAAATATCAACCAAAGCTCTCTACTGGTTTCACATGGGACTAAGAACAGAGGCCTGCTCCGTCCAGCAGCCACTAACCCAGTCCTCCCACCTCTTCTCGTTAAGCACAATTCCATCTTTGCCTGTATGGTGTCACAACTTCAGGACCTTTCTGTTTCTCTGCCACGCTTTCTCTACTTTTAAAGTCTTTAAACCTTACTGCATCTGCCTCCTCCTTTCTCAGGTACTGGTTCTGGTCTCTTTTCTCAGGAGACAGGCTCCCCGACTGTACCCTGTAAAGCAAGCCTCTCTGTCCCACAGCTCTGTGATGTGCAAATGTGCCAAAGATAGCCCTGTGTATTGGTCCCAAGGTTATTTCCTCACAGCAGGCTGAGTCTAGTTAATTCAAAAACCCACAGTGGAAAACTCAAATGATTACGCATCTACTTGTTTTTAGAATAGCTCACTAAAGAAACGTTTTTATTTACTCTGGACCTGAAGCTATGCATATTCCATAAAACTATGTCTTTCTCTGCTGGATATTAACAAAAATAACTTATAAGTCTCAGGGCTCTACTGCCTTTAGGGAAAACTGACACCAAGGCCCTGATGTCATCCTGAGCAACATCACCTGGATATGTCAACGTAGCCTCCAGCACCTCAGCTGTTAGGGTTCTCTTGTCCTCCACCACTTTTGGATGGTAGCTCCTTGAAGAAAACTTCTTTTAAAAGCCCCTAGGCTCTCCCATCCCCCATCCTCTGTATCAGCCACGCTAAACCATTTCCCTCATATGATTGCTTTTCTGAGACTGTGTGGTTAATTTGTTTTTTGTCTCTCTTTTTGTCTCTCTCCCTCATTAAAATATAAAATCCACATAAGCAGCCAAGAAGGCTATGAAAAATACATTTGCATACTGCCCTAGTTACTTTCCCATTGCTGTGAAGACCATGGCAAAGGCAACTTAAGGAGGAGTTCATTTGGGCTTGCAGTTCCAGAGGGAGAGCCATCATGGTGCGCAGAGGCACATGCCTAAGATCAAGCAGTTGTACTTCCAGTCTCTCTCTACCCCAGAGAAGCGTCCCCACATCCTTCCAAGGAAGAATATTTAAAACCATCCTCTGTGGAGTGGCGCACGCCTTTAATCCCAGCACTTGGGGCAGGGCCAGATGCTTTTCTGTGAGTTCAAGGCCAGTCTGCTCTACAACGTGAGTTCCAGGACAGCTAGGACTATGTACAGAGATTTTGTCTCAAAAAGAAAAAAGATGTTTAAAAATGTAAAATAAGAATTTAAACCACCAGGAAGCTAGAGTAGGCATCGTCTTCTTTATTCTTCATGTAGGTACAACTGAAAATCCTGGGGATCATGTACACAACAAACAACAAAGGACTCAAAGGTAGAAGAAAGAAGGCAGATTGAATAGGATACAAGGAACACACGATGTTAAAGTTTGTGGAGCTTTCTTGCCTGCGGTGTCACAAATTAAAGCTAAAGAAGATAGCAGCTGAGAAATGCCTATGTACACCAACCCAAAAAATAAAGCTCACAAAAGGGCACCTTTGGGCTAGTTAAGGCTTTCTGCTGCTACAACAAAATATCGCAGGAAAACAATGTGAGTTCCATTTTGGCTGCCAGTTTCAGTGTTTGGTGAGCTAGCTCCTGTTGCGGGGTCATGGTGAGCAGGGCATCCTGACAGAAGGACAGGAAAGAACAAAGTTGCTCACTGTGTGGCAGCCAGGGAGAAGAAAGACAGGCTGAAGGAATGGACCAGGGAAAGAGCGCTTTTCAAAGGCATGGCAGACTCCACCTTCTAAGTCTCTAGCCCAATCATGCTGTCAAATTATGAGTCTATCAGCAGATTAATCCATTTAAAAAGTCAGAGCCCTCTTATTCCAATCATTTCCAAGCCTTCAGGGGGACATTTTACATGCAAACGACTGCTAAATGTGCAGCCCAGAAAGACAGAAAGCCATTTGTCAACAACTGATAAATTGAGAGAAAGACTATGGACCTTGCCACCAAGCTATGGACAAGCTGGGAGACTTGACCTCCATCCCACCTGGCTATAAGCTTCCCACATCCAACCTTAGAGACTGTCAACAAGTGGGGAGCAGTAGTAAGCCCCTCTCACCTGGGGTGGCAGGGAAAGATTACTCCTTCCTACCAGGCGGTGTAAATGGAGATGTTGTATGGAGCTGGATAAAATGGGTCAACTTCCTGAAAATTGCAACTACTTCCGTCTTCCCAAATAAGAAGTAGATTGTTTGGGGAGCCCCATTAAGGACTCCAACTCATAATTTTAAACCTTCCAAAAACAATCTCCAGACCCAGATGGCCTCACTGAAGAATTCCACCAAATGTTCAAAGTCGCACCAGTTCTGTGCGATCTCTCCCAGAAAACAGCCAAGGGAGAAACACAGCCACGTTCATTCTATGAAGCTAGTACTACCACGATACTAAAATCAAAGATAAACACAGACTCCAGAAGATGGGAGAACCATGACCACAGACCAGTGTCCTTCATGAATATAGACACAACTTCCTCAGCAAAATATTAGCAAACAGAATTTGTAATATTTCACCATGAAATGCATCAAATATCTAAAGACCAACCCTCTATACTAACAAACCAAAGAAGAAAAATAGTGTGATAAGGGATCGATGTCAAAAAATTCAACAACCCATTCATGATCAAAACTCTGAGGAAAAATAGGATTAGGGAGGGCTACTTAACCTCAATCAAAATGTCTACACAAAAATCTACAACCCAACACTGTAGCTAACGAGCACATGGAGAAAGTGGCATGTGTCTGCTCCATAAAACAGAAAAGACGAGCGCATCTAATCTTTGCACTCTTATTCCTTCTGGATAATAAAAGCTGTAGTCATGTCATAGTGCAAATATATAAATATACATAAAGGTAAAAGAATTGAGCTTGGAGAGATGACTTTAGCAGTTAAGAGCTCAGGGTGCTCTTCCAGAGGATCCAGTTTCATTTCCCAGCATCCACATGGCAGCTCACAACCATGGGTAACTCCAGTTCCAGGTACTCCAATGATCTTTGTTGACCTCCACAAGTACCAGGCACATACATGGTGCACGAACATACGTGCAGGCAAAGACTCATACACATAAAAAATTTTAAAAAATTAAATACAACAAAAGAAATTAAAAGTATGCAGACTAAGGCTGGAGAGACTGCTCAGCAAGAAAAGGGCTTCTAGCGCTAGCATGAGGACAGAAGCTCAGACACCCCGACGCCAACACTCAGGGGTAGAAACAGGATGTTCCAAAGGCAAGATGGCTAGCCAACTAAGCCAGAACAGAACTCTGGGTTCTGAGACCTTGCCTCAGTATGTCACGTGGAGAACTCAATGTAAACCTCAGACCTTCACATGCACACACACACACATACATGTATATGCACACACATATGAATATACATACATATGTGCAAATATACTGCATTCATATCATACATGCATGCATATCACCCTAGAAGTATGCAGACCATGCAGGAATAAACGAAAGTATCAATATTTTCAGATGTCATGAATACATATGTACAACATATATAATTCTAAGGAACATAAAAATAAAACCAAAACTTGGAACTATGCGTGAATTTGGCAAGACTGAGGAGTAAGATAAGCATGCAAAAATTAGGCATGCTTCTGAATGCTAGTGCCAAGATGCTACAAGCTCTAACCCAATGCCACTTGTAATCACTCAGAGGAGAGGAAGTGACATACCTAACAAGACATGTGCAGGACTTATGTACTGAAATATACAGTACTGATAAAAGAAATCAAAGGCCTAAATCAAGTTATGTAAAGACTGCCGTGCTCATGGGGCAGAAGACTTGACACAGCAAAAATATCGATTTTCCCCAAAATTAATGTACAGATACAACACAATATCCAAACCCAAGAAATATTTTTATATCTATGGGAAAGACTATTCTAAAACTCATGTAAAACAGAAAAGTAGCTAGAATAGCTAATGTAATTTTAAAAATCAAGAGGAATGTGAGAGAAATCGGTCTACTCAATTTCCAAACTTTGGCTGTCCTCACAGTATAGAAGTTCACTGAGATGTATAGACTTTGGGTCTGGTTAATATCAGGGTGTACAGTCTTATTTGCAACTTTTCGTAGTAACATTTATAAAATTATTATTTTAAGGTTTAAATGGTTGCAGGAATAAAGGCTGTAAGGTTGGTGCAAGGACAAATGGACAGATCAATGGAACAGAGTCAAGAATCCAGAAAGAGACCCGTCTAAATACGCCCAAGAGATCTCTGACAGAGGAGCAAAAGTTGAGCAGACCCAGACAATTGGGCACTGAAAGCACCTGGATGCTATAGCAAAAAAAAAAAAAAACCTTCAAACTAAAGCTCACATCTTATACAATATTTAAAATGGATCATAGACTTACATAGAAAGCACTAAGACATAAAACCTTTTTAAAAATAGAAGATCTTCTGTGTCTAGAGCGAGGCAAAGAATCTCTAGGCTCAACATCAAAACTCTAATTTGCAAAAGGAAAAATTGAAAATGGATCTTATTAAAATTTTAGCTCCTTCTCTGTGAATGATATTGTTACTAGGATAAAAAGGTGAGCCACTGAGGAGGAGAAGGCCCACGGAGTGCTCGCCAACAAAAGACTGGGGTAGTAACCACAAGTAGCAAGTCTAGATCTGAGCCTCGTTTTTAATTATACTGAAGATGAGTGATACGCAGATTGTCCACAGGTATCATAGCAAGTCTGGCCTGGTAGCACCTTCCTGTAATCTCAGCTACTCAGGAAGATGAGGCAGGAGGATGACAAGTTCAAGGCCTGCCTGGGCTACAAAGTGAGTTAAAAATGAGACTCTGTCTCAAGATATAAAAAGAAAACAAAAGGTTCTAGGGATCTAGTTCTGTGGTAAGGTATTTTCCCAGTGTGGAGAGTGCAGAGCCCAATTCTTAGAACCCCCAAAAGCTGTAAACTGTGTCATTCCAGTTATGTTGCTTTATGCTCTGGTTAGCTTTGTGTCAGCCTGACACACACTAGTCATCTGGGCAGAGGAAACCTCCCCTGAGAAGATGGCTCCACCAGCAGCTTGTGGGCAAGCCTGGGGTACATTTTCTTGTTCAATGATTGATGTGGGAGGGCCCAGTGCACTGTGGACGATACCATTCCTGGGCAGGTGGTCCTGAACTGTAGAAGAAAGCAGGCAGACCAAACAAAGGGGAACAAACAAGTAAGCAGGTTCCCACACAGTCTCTGCTTCAGTTCCTGCCCTGAACTTCCCTCAGTGATGGACTGTGACCATGAAGTGTGACCCGAGGGCTGCAGAATGAAATAAACCCTTTCCTGCCCTGGTTGTTTTTGGTCATGGTATTTTATCACTGCAGTAGAAACCCTAACTAAGACATACCACTTTCCAAAAAAGGCAAAATTATCAACTCTTAAGTAAGGGCAGAAGACATATCTTGTTGTTTGGGGTTGACTAGAAAGAGGAATGAGGGTATTTGGGAGGAAGTTATAAAAATGCTTTATATTTTGTTTGGGGTAGTAGCTACATGATTGAATACATTTATCAGAATTAAAAGAACTATGTACCTAAAATATGCCCAGTCATATGTAAATTTCACAATAACACACCTAATTTAAAAATGACTCTAAGAACTTAGCAGTAGAATAATGAACAAAATAGGCAAAAGCTATGAAGAGATGCTTCAGCCAAGAAGGAATGGGATGGTATGTGAGCACAGCAAACAGCGGACAGCAGCACTAGCCTTCAAGAAGCAGAAAGCAAGGCCACAGGGAATGTTGCTACAACTGCTGGGATGGCTACAGCAGAAAATGATGACAGCATTGAATGCTGATGAAGACGCGGAGAGACAGTACCATCCCTCTGTTGCTGGTGAAAGTGTGGCGTGGTAGCTACTGCTAACTTCAGCCTGGTGGGTTCTTAAAAGAGCAAACTACATGCCTACCACACAACTGATCATCAATCCCGTTCCTGGAACTTCCCATGGAGGAGTCCAACCTAAGCTTACACCAACAGCTCATGCAGGGATGTTTAGGATGCTCACAGTAGCATCCAACAAGACAACTGTGGCAATGGTTAAGGAAAACATTACCAAGGCACAGCATCCTTGATGAATCTCCAGAGGGTTCCACTAAGCGAAAGTCAGTGAGGAAGATTGCACATCATGTGACTCCATCTGCAGTGTCTTTGGAATGACAGCTTTGGCAGGAGGAGGACAGCTTAGCGACTGTCAGGGGAGAGTGGGATAGGAATGGGTGTGACTCTCACAGGGTGACCAGAGAGGCCCTGTGCTGTGTGGCTTGACTGTAGCCATGTCAACATCCTGATCTTTGTATTTTCCTATAACTTTGCAAGAAACTAGGTAAAGAGACATAAGACTTCTCCATATTGTGCAGATATCTCCAATTAAAAAGTTTATTTAAAAATAATAATACTTGGGGCTAGAGAGGCACTTCAGTGTCTAAGAGTGCTCACCGCTCTTGCAGTGGACCTGAGTTCAGTTTACAGCACCCGTGCCAGGCAGTTCACAGCCACCTGTGATTCCTGTTACAAGGACTCCTGTGCCCTCTCCTGGCCTCCAAGGACACCTGCACTCATGTGCACATACCTAGTATACACATGTACACAAAATTAAAAATAATAAAAATGAATCTTTTTAAAGTAATAATGCTATAACTGTTAGCAGCACTGCTGGTATTCAAGGGAGAAAAGTTTAGAAACACAAAACTGTTCATCAGAAGGGAAATGGTAGACCATAACAGAATGTTGCACAGAGTAAGAATCTAATGTTGTAACATTTCTGAACGTGTGTGTGTGTGTGTACCTAAGTTTTAATTCCTTGGTGGCAAACGCCCAGAAGTGTACTTTCTGGATTGCAAGGCAGACAGATAGGTAGGTAGGTAGGTAGGTAGAGATAGTAGCTATATAAAGCAGAAAGATAGATGGATGCATAGATGGATGGATATGTAGATGGATGGATGGGTAACAGAATTCTTTATAAAGCATAGTATCATTTATCATAAAATGTGTACACACAAGTGCACACACACACACACATGCACAGAGGACTAGCCTGGGAGAGGACAAACTTCAGCTGTGGGGGGAACTTGAGCAGGGGAGGGGCACCAAGTGTTATGGGCACCTTTGCTTTCCATTTTGACAGGGAGAATATATGCAGTCTGACTAACGCCTTAAAAATTAATTTTTCAAAAGCAGCTCTCACTGGAAAATGTTGTCCTGGAATGGGGAAGAGGCCTCTCAGCCCTGGTAGCTTTGCCAGACCTTCGCCCACTGCTCTAGGCAAGGGAACCTGAGCAAGAGTTGTTGCATGACTCACTGAGTCCATCCTCTGGCAACTGGGCCTGCTCCCCAACTCTTAAACACATCCCCACACTGACCATCTCCACCCTCCCTCTCAGGCTAACACTCAGGCCAGTCTGACCCATCCCTGGACTCCAACATGCTGCTCCTTAGAAGGTTTCCCATTACCATGGGGTTGTGATGAACCAGGATCTCAGTGCCCAGCACACACCAGGCCATACTTCTACAATGTGCACCAAGTTTGGTGGACTACCTCCCATCTGTGTCGAGGCCCCAGCTCCTCTGTTCTCTGAACTCACTTTGGCTCAGAAAATACTGGCACCAGGGAAAGATGGCAGAGAGGTAAGTGTTGGGGTCCAGTGCTAGCTCGGACCATAAATTATTTCTCTCTGGACCAGACCCCAACATAAACTATCTCTCTCTGGACTGGCATGGAGGTGCAGGAATAAAGACACAACTCACATGGCTTTATTGGGAGGGAGATTCTCAGTGATCCTTCATAAGTCCTGAGTTCACATCCTAAAGAATTCTTCTTGCTTTATTCTCCAAACAGCTTTTATAACAAGACATAAACTGAGGGGTAAATACATTAGCATTCTGTCTCTTGGTAACCAGGTGAATGGCTTTTGGTCACACCCACAACTACCTGTCTGCTCTGTATGCTAGCTGTCACATAGGCTTGAATCAGCGTCTCTACCAGACATCCTCCAAATTACAAAGAAAGGAGCAAAACAACATCCTGACCCTTTGTTAGGGCAGTGACAGCCTGTCTGGAAGGCTACATGACCACCTCAGGTGGGGTCTATGGCTTTAGAGCCTGGCTGCCACACCATATAGAAATATGGGCCTACAATCCACTCTCTCTTATTAATTTTAATAAAGCCTGTGCTTCTGCAACAGGACAGAACAATCACACCTGGCTTGGGCAAAGACCTCTTCATTTACCCAAATTTTCCCATCTTTGGAACAGGCATTCATATATGCAAGCTCCTGTCTTAGGCATCTGGGAGAAGAAGCTTCAAACCCATCATTGACTGCTTATCTCTATGAAGAAAGGAGATTAATGGAGAGAGATATCTTTTGGGCTCCGTGTCATGGAGCCATGCTTTCTTGTCAGGATAAATTATAATGGTTTATGAATAATCATGCTCCCAAAGGCTATAGTCTCCTATTTAAAGGAGAAGAGAATCATCTGAGTTGAGAATGCTACTTCAGCTAGTTTACAGCAGCTCTTTAGTCTTTTACATTGTATCAAAATCTAACATTCTTTAACATATGCATTAACTCCCAACATTTACAGGGTATGTCAAAATTTTCTCAGCAGTTGACAGGTCAATATCATAATTCTTAGCATTGTTGGTCAATACCAACAATGACGTCAATACCAGATGTGAGGTTGATCTGCAAACCCTGACAGGTAAGCATTTAGTTTCTACATCCTTCCTGCCAGACTACTCTTTGGTAGCCCAAGTTCTCCCTGTGGGCTTCCTTCCCTAGGCCACTGAGCTCCTGGGGTTCCACCTTTGAGTTTCCGGGAGTTTCAGTAATCCTTCTTCCTTCTTGCCCTTTGATACTAGCTTCCCTGTGGACATTATTTTCTGAGTCCCTGGCGTGATCCCCGGCATGGAAATAAATACTTCCTTCACTGAACCGTTTGCTTCTCTCCCCTGGTCAGTTACACCCACTCACCAGCCGCTGGAGCAAACAACAGCACGTGTGCTCTCCAGAGCTGTGCTCTAGTGTGTTCTCAGGAACCCCAAGGGTTGGGGCTGGAGAGATCGCTCAGCAATAGAGAGCAAGGTTTGGTTTCCAACACCCACGTGGGGCAGCTCACCAACACCTGTAACTGCAGTCCCAGAGCCTCAGACGCCCTCTTCTGTCCTCCAAAGACACCAGAAACACATGTGGTGCAATACATACATACATACATACATACATACATATTACGTACAGGCAAAACATTCATACGCTTAAAATTAAATACTTAAACAAACAAAAAGAGTCTGAGATGGTGCACACTTTTAATCCCAGCACTCAAGAGGCAGAGATAGAGGCAGGAAGATCTCTATGAGTTCAAGGCCAGCCTGATCTACATAGACAAGTACAATATCAGCCAGAGCTACATAGCCAGACCTTGCCATAAGAACATAAAGAAAGGAAGAAAGGAAGGAAGGAAGGAAGGAAGGAAGGAAGGAAGGAAGGAAGGAAGGAAGGAAGGAAGGTCCCACAAGCTAACTCTGATAGGACTAAGGAATGGGCAGCATCCATCAACAGCTCCCTGGATAAATAAGTGAACAAACAACACAGGATAGCCAGACAATGGATGGGCAGAATGGCAGGGGACACAGGCCTGGAGACACAAATGGCGGATGCATACCCAGACCTCACTTTTACAAACATTAGTCCCGTGGAGATGTCTTGAGTGCTCACCACTCACCAGGTCAATGGGGAGCCCTGTATGCTCTGTAAAGGAAAAGACACCCTTTCTGCCACCTACTCACACCCAGGGCAGGAATGCCCCACCCTTTAGCTGTGGTTTTACTTTCCAAAGTCTCCACAACTGGAGTCTTTAATATTAAATATTAAATGGAAAATTCCAGAAATACATAGTCTGAGTTTTAAGCTGTGCACCATTCTGACTTGCACACCCCTTGATCTTCGGGAATGTGAGTCATCCTCTGACTGGCATATCCAGACTGCCTCTGCCACCAGCTGTGCGGTCACTTAGTCACAGTAGGGCCATCAGAGCTACCATCGCAGGAATCTGCTGTTTGGGTTCAAGTAATCCCCATTTTACTTATTTATAGCCCAATGTGCAAAAGCGGTGATGCTAGTAACTCAGATATGCCCAAGGGAAGCCAGGGAATGTTTGAAGTGAAAACGTGTATCATAGACATCTGCTGTACATATAGAAATCTTCCAGTTAGCTTCAGCTGTCAGCTTAACAAGCCCAGAGTTACCTGAGGGAATCCCAGCAGAGGGGGTTGCCTCTATCAGACTGCCCATGGGCCTATCTGTGGCATTTTCTTGTTCTTGATTACTGATGGATATGGGAAGGCCCAGCCTACTGGGGGCAGTGACACCTGGGCAGGTGGTTCTGGGTTGTTTAATGAAGCAGCTGGCTGAGCAAGAACCAGATGAGCAAACCAATGAGCAGCATTTCTCTGGGGTCTCTGCTTCAAGATCCTTTGTGAGTTCCTGCTGTAGCTTCCCTCATTGGTGGACTAAGCTGTAAGCTAAGTCAACCCTTTCCTTCCGGAAGTCGCCTTTTGGTTGGAGTGCTCATCACGGTGGCAGGAAAGCAGCTAGGGCAAGGAAGGTTGCAGTGTGCGTGACTCAAGACTGTCCGAGCTTTCTGGCATCCTTAGGATATCAGGCCACGTTCCCTGACCACCTAATGAAGTGGGCACCTCATCATATGAACCACACACCAGAGCATGCTCTCTCTGGTCGCTGAAATGCATGCAAGTCTCCACACTAAAGGGCAGCTCTCCAGCCAACACCAGCTGGGTGTCGTATGATTTAACTCCAACATGGCATGATCTACCTGGAATTACAGATCCCATAGGGCAAGGCCCTTCGCTCAAAAGAGCTTCCAACACCTGAGATGTACATCAAAGCCACAGCTTGTCACCTATGCTTTTGACATACCACCTGTGAATCGTGGTCCCCATGGCCCCTCCTTCAGGTCCATTTGTCTGCCAGAGCAACTCATAGGACTTAAGGCCACCGACCTATTTATTATTAAAGAAATCATAAAGGCATCAGACAAGGAGATGCATGGAATGAGGTATGCTAGAGGAAGTGAAGGCCTTCAGGTTCTACTGCCACTTGCTCATGGAAGCCTGCCCTTTGGGGCTTTACAGAAGCTCCCTTACATAGGCACATTGATAAAATCACCAGTCAGTGGTGACCAACCCTCGGTGCCCCTGCCCCTGCTGGAGACCAGGCAGCTATGCTGAAAGTTTATCCTCTGATCAATTGGCTGGTCTCCCTGGCAACCAGTTCCCACCTACCTGTATACTCTGCAGGAGCCCCCTAAGTATAAGAACAAAATGTATTTCCATCACTTAGCAAACTGGGAAGGTCTTAGGTACCCTGTGTCAGGAACTAGGGCCAAAGATCAAATATCAGAAGCTACGATTCTCCTTGTGTCCTCCCCGCCACCACCTACAATGGTCTCAGGGGCACTGTCAGGAATGGAGGGACCCAGAGACTAAGGTCTCAGTTTCTCATTCATCACAAGATCATAATCATCCAGTGTCCATAACAGACTGTAAGACAGGAATAAGTATGGAAAAGAACAGTCAGGAAAGCAGCAACTCAAAATGTGGAGGTCATTTGCTCAAGGTCACAGGTATGGCAAGGTGCATCCACTTTCAGCCTCCTGGACTTGCAACCCTGACGGCATGGAGATGACTCCAGGACCCCAAGGTCTAAGACCGGGAGAGACCCCCACTCTCAGCCCCTGCCTGACTCCTGTTCTCTCAGCCCCTGCTTGGCTTTGACATACTTACATTCAGGTTTCTGAGGATGTCTGGTCTGCCTGAGAGGCCCAGAGCAGCAGGGAGTCCACCCTTGCCTAGCTGAGAACCCTGTTTACCTCTCCAGCCTGCAGGAGCTTTGTAAATCTGAAGATTTCTGTTCAAAGAAAAACTGCCTGACTTGTGAGGAACAGCCTGAGGCAACAGCTCTCCTTGGTTTGCCTCCACTGGCTCAGGGGACAGCAAACATGGCCATCCCAGCTCCACAAGCTGCACTGGACACTCTTCCTTGAGCCTCAGAGACAACTGGTATCTTCGGGCTCCCCTGCCTGACACAAGACAGTGACAAGCCAACAGGGGGATATACAGCTTTCCTGGGACCCCTCCCACAACTTTCCATGGCTTCTGCTCTGCAACCTTTCTGTACAATCTGATTTGGCCTTGGCTGTGAAGACTAGTGAGCAGGTTTTCCTCCTGTTTGACTACTAGGAAACTAAAGCATGCAAATTTAAGGCCTGGGAGAAGCCATGCCCCTACCGCAGGACAAGCAAAGCCAGGTTCCACTGCTAAGTGCAAGGTTTGGGGCAGCTCAGCTCCTCATAGAAGCAGCAGGCATCTTCATTATTTATGCATAGCACGTTGGAACAGGGCCCTTGGTGATTAAAGCGCCTCAGGATAGAAAAGACTGCTGAAACATTAGTGACAATACAAAACAACAGCATCAAGGGGGACAGCTCAGGACCAAAGCTGAGGAGTGCAGCTAAGGACATGACCTCATCGCTTTGCCCTTGGGAGAAGACCCTTCACCAGGGGCTCTGCCATCTTCTAGACCAGGCTGATCATCATTATAGACTAGGAACATCAATCCTGACTCACATCCCAGCTCTGACAGCTCTGGCTACGTGACCTATGAACCACAGGGTAGTGGACCATTTACTGCTTGGTGAATATATGGAATAATGCACATGAGACTGTGAGCTGAAGGCCTGGCATGTTACAGACTTCTATTCCTTACATGCTAAAAAGGCTTTCACAGACATGTGTGGGTGGGGGCTCAAGCAGAAACAGGCTTCTGAAAAAGTCTTGTTGACAATGCAGCCTGGCTTCAGCTGTGACTCTGCTTGGATAGGAATGTCTGTGACTCTTAAAACCTTGTCCTGCATATTTCTTGATGAGTCAATAATAACCCACCTCACCCTGCTGTGTTCTCATTCTGTCCTGAAGGGGAGCTCCTTAAGATACAGAAAGTTCCAAAGAAAGACTTGTAAAGACTCACTCCAGAAGCAAACAACTCACAAGTCTCAGAAATCCCTGAAACCAACCAGATTTGCATGGCCTCTCCTTCCTCAGGGTTACATAAGCAGTGATGGCTGCTGAGGTAACTCAGCCCAACCAACCTATGTAGAGACTCTCTAACCTGTTGAGCTGCCCAAAAGTCATGCAGAGAGCTCCAGGGCTCCAGCTTTTGAGAGCCCTCATCCACCACCCATTCAAACTCCTGAAAGTAACTACAATCAATTCATGGGTCAACTGAGTTCAACTTAAATGTTATGGTTATTTTGGGCTGTGGTCAGTCCCCATCTGGGGTCAGTAGATGTATGTGTGTCATATATCCCCAGGGAAAGTGCCATATGGTATTCCTGCTTCTTACGGTTGGGTGGGGCTTACATGGAATAATACAAACAAGGGGTTCACCCATGGACCTGTCCCAAAACAAGGGCTCTGTCGGATGGACTGAAAGTGTCACTCCTAATGTTCAGGACTTGCCAAAGGATCAGAGGTGGGCATGTAAGGGGCAGAGTCTTTCCTCAAGAACAGGACCAGCTATCCTCAGGAAGCCTACAGAGGGAGTGCAGGCCTGATCTCCTCTTCTGCATCCTGCCACTTGGCATTCTTACCCTCTCGGGAGCACCCTATTGAGGCACCACAACAGAAGCAGAGCACAGCCTCACCAAACAACCCAACCTGCCAGCACTTTAAGCCCCAACTTACCAGATTCTGAAAACATAATAAACATAAATCATTCCTGTTCTTTATATGTCACTAGTCCTGGATATCATGTTATAGCCATGTAAAAAGTCTCTGGTAGCTCTCGGGCCAGTACTCTTATTAGGGGACTCGCAAGGTGTCTGCTCAACACAGTTTGTAGCCTTCCCAATAGAATAGACTGGGGGAAAATCAGGCCACAGTTTCCGACTGAGCAGATTCAAAGTCTCCTCTTAGCTGTGTGACATGAGTTCAAACACCCAACCTCTCTGGGCTTTGAAATTTTAATTTTCTGTTTGTTTTTGTGTGTGTGGGGGGGTAATTTGCATGTGCCCATAAGGGCCAGAGGAGGATGTTGGATCCTCAGGTACTGTAACTACAGGCATTTGTGAACACTATGTGATACTAGGAATTAAACCCACATTCTCTGGAAGGCTAGCCAGTGCCCTTGCATCTGCGCAATCTCTCCAGCCTCATCTTTTAGAATAATTACGGTTTCCCCTAACACTTTATAGTAGTCTCTGTCTTTCTCTCTGTCTCTCTCTCATACACTTATATGCACCTGACTTTTGTGATGTCTTTCCAAAGCATTGGACTTGACTTGCTTGCATAGGCAACCATTCCTGTGTTTCATTTGTGAGGAACTCACCAGTGTAATTATGATGTTCTTGTTTAGTCTGGTGTGAACCAATGAAACATAATACAGAAAGAGCTGCTGTCCTTCCAAAATCAAAACTGAAGCCTTTGAAAGCACTCCAAAAAATGAGTCCCTACACTATGACAAAGCTACAGACTCCCGCCAGAGTGCAGCTCGCTGATGACATCATGGGACTGAGAGAGTTGCCTATGGCCTGGGCGTGCAACCTGCCATCGGCAGCAGGCAATATCTCTGCAGAAGACAAGTCTCTGAAGTAGAGAGCCCGGCTCACACAGGCGTGAATGCACAGCTGACAGACCAATAGGCAGCTACACAGGAAGTGTATCCGTACACATCCACGTGGAGCAACCCATGGCAGAGCTGCGGAACACTTGTCTTTTGGGAAAGTCGCTATCATAACTGCAGAAACCTTGTGAAGCCATTTTCCCTTCCAAAATGGGATTCATTTGCAAAAGACTTCAGTAGCCCGGGCAGTGGACTTCTCCATTCCTCAACACTGTGAGGCCTTGGAGCAATGGCATTCACTCTTTGTTTGAACAGTCAAATTTACATAGAATCAACCCACAAAATCTCCTGCTAACAGACCACGTAGAAATTTCTATAGGAGACACTGAGCAGGAAGGCAGCATGCCCCACCTTTGCTAACAAACAAATCTGGGCGTCCCCAAAGCTGGTTATCACCAAAGAGATTAGATAAGGAGAATGGGTGAATCCAGGATGCAAGGATGTTTAGTGACCTTATCTAATGGTTCGGAATGTCAGGTACTTCCCCCCTCAAATGCTAGCTCTTTCCTGGGTCAGGCCACCTGTTCCAGAGTACTTCTTTGTCTGATTCTACCTGCCCTCTTTGATATATATATTCATTGTCCTTGCCTATGGAATTTCCCAACTACGTCTGTAAAAAATCCCTGAAATCCCTGTCAGAAATTCTTGCGATCAGCCCTTACTCTTACTTCTCCTCACTACTTCTACTTCTTCCCCTTACTCTCTTTCTTTCTTCTCCTTGTTCTTCCCCTTACTCTTCTTCTCCTTATTCTTCCTCTCCTCTGCATCCTCTTTTACTTCATTTCTACCCTCGCACAAAAAATAAAGAAGATGCAGAGGTAATATACTCTTTTATTTTACTTATTTATTTATTATGAATACAATATTCTGTCTGTGTGTATGCCAGCAGGCCAGAAGAGGGCCCCAGACCCCATTACAGATGATTGTGAGCCACCATGTGGTTGCTGGGAACTGAACTCAGGACCTTTGGAAGAGCAGGCAATGCTCTTAACCTCTGAGCCATCTCTCCAGCCCTGAGGTAATGTACTTGAGTTAATTTTTTGCCCTCAGATCCTCACCTGCCATAGAGATACAATTCTGAGCCCTGATGGGTACAGAGGCTGGTACTCAAGGACCCTGATACCCATACCTAGCTGTCCTGTGCTCATTGCAGACTCCTAAGGTCCCCCAACAGCATCTGTATGGAGTGAAGTTTGGTCCAAGCTCTGGCCTGTTGGAGACCGTTGCCCCAACATAGAAACTGGTGCTTTTCCCTAAATGTGTTCTCGGAGGCGCATGGAAGAAACAGACTTTCACACCATCATCGTTCAAAGGCAGCTCGGGACTTCTTCTGTCCTTTACAGCATGACCTTGCGTTTATTTCTTCTCCCCCCAAGCTCTGAATGCCTTCTGAAAAATGCTCCTCCACCCTCAGGAATTCTCTATTCACATTACTTTTCCGGGGACCCCACACTCTCAGCCACACCTGCATATCTCACCAGCTTTGGAGCCAGCAACTCCTTCCTGGGCATCTACATGTAAAAAGGAAGGCTGGAGCCAAGCCTGTGCCTTTTGTCTTTCTAAGTTGCTAGCTTTCCAGCTAGCAAGGTATTCAAGTCATGGCTGTGCCAGGCTGGCGGATGTCATAGCCCACACTGGCCCATGCCTCATCCCTCTTGTTCTCGCAAGAGAAGGGAATGCAGCCATAACTAAGAGAACTTACAACTCCATACAGACCACTTTTCTGGAGGGCAAGGCCAGCTCATAGTCTCTCTTCTGCTCTTCAGGGATATTAGATCTTATCCCCTACCCTACAACTGTGGCTTTAAGTTTTCAAGAGATTATATTTTGAGGAGATGACAAAGGTGGGGGTATGTTAGGGATGAAGCTGGGGAAGCAGACAAGCATCCATTATAAAGACCCTGGGTGCTTCCCAAGGCATTTGGAATTAATCCTACAATGTAGTTTAATGGATGTTGAATCTCTGCTGAAGAGATGGTGCCAACAAAACCAGGTATGGTAATGGACTGGAGGAGTCTAGAGGCAGGGGGCTGTAAAGGAGGCTACTATAATAACTGAAGCAAGAGATAAGGAATATTAAAATCACATAGAGAACGGAAATGGTGCTGGGATATCACACGATATCAGACTATTCTAGTTTGCTTTCCATTGCTGTGAGAAAACACTGACCAAAAGTAACTTGGGGAGCAAAGAGTTTCTTTGGCTTCCATGCCCCAATTAAAGTCCATCATCCAGGGCAGTCAAGGCAGGAATTAGCAGGAACCAGGGAGACCAGGAAAGGTGCTGCTTTCAAGCTTGTTCAGCTTGCTTTTTTTTTTTTCAATTCAGGATCACCTGCCCAAGTGTGGCACTTCCAACATCAATCATTCATCAAGAAAATGTCCACAGATGTGCCCATAGGATGATCTGATACTCCTTCCATTGACATTCTGTCTTCACAGATGACTCTACTTTATGTCACACTGACAAAGTAACTATCCAGCACAAAGACCCACCAATAGATTAGGCCTGAGAAATGGCCACACTTCTGTATTGCTCAATGGGCCACACCCAGTGAGATGGAGAAGAAGAAAGTAGAAACTTTGGGATGAGGAGATGAAGGCTTCTGTACTGGCCACATGCCTTTGAAACACCCAGCAGGAATATTCCATGGACACAAACTGCTCATGGCTCATGCCTACAGGGCAGGTGCTGTCTTAGTAATGAAACTGTTGCAGCTTCTTTAATTGGGTAAGAACTCTTTCTCTGAGATTCCTGATTACTCGTCTTCAATAATGAACATCAGAACAAGCAGAGTGGATCTGCCATGGCCTTGAGGCCATCTGATCTGGCTGGAAATGCCTGGCTGTGTTGGCAAGCATTCTGTGCGGCTTTAGCCATATGAGTTAATTAATTCTCCTGTACCTCTGCCCCTTCATCTACAAGGTAGAAATAGATGGTAACACATTATTCATGGACCAAATGAGCACATACTCACAGATAGAAAATATCAAGCTACTGCCTGCCACATAGTAGGTACTCCATATATGGTGCTGATAAAATCTATAAAATCCACCTATTGTTTTATTAATACAACATCAAAGTTATAAATATTGACATTCTTGACTTGAAGAGATTTGAGAAACAGATGTTTGTTCGTCCCAATTTAACAAGTTTTTATTCTGATCTCCTGGCTATGCTAAGTTCCAGGAATGGAGGAAATGCATGTTTACCCATGCTCTTCCATCCCCCTACAACACACACATCCAAGCAACAATCATAATCACTAAAGTGGAATAGGGGTTCCCTCAGCTGTGTACAAGCTCTCAAGAGCTCATTGCTGGACACCAGAGCATAAAGAGAAATCACACCAGACCTGGACTCCAGGGGCTCAGAGCCCAGTGCCCTAGGGAATCAGCAAATCCTGAATGAGTCTTTTCACAGGAACGAGTGCCCACCCCCGCCTCAGGCTTCCTGCCCATGCCCAAGGCTGCCAACCCATCTGTGTCCTTGAGAGCATGCTGGGCTCCTGACCCAGGCAGCAGCTGGTCCACTACCTGCTGCCCCCAAGCTGGCGCTTGTCCAATGCTGAGACAGCGAGAGAGAATCTGAGAGCTGGGAAAGGGTGGGAAGGCATCCAGAATGCAGGGTGTACAGCTCCTTGATCTCGGAGTGAAAAGGGGCTTGATGTTAAATAAGCTTGGCCCTATGCCAGTTTGAGGCAGTCATCATTTAATCTGTGCCTCAGTTTCCTTATCTGTGAGACAGAAATAGTAAGTGTCTACAATAGAATTATCCTGTGGATTAATAAGCTACCAGGACTCCTACAATAGAAATCTCCCGTGGATTGATAAGCTACTAGGATTCCTGGTTGAGATGAGAGGCACCAGCAAATATCAACAAGAAGGTGATTTAACATTTCAAAGCGTTACTGAAAAGTTAAACATGTCTAACTTTAGACACGGCAGAAAGTAGGTACCTGATTGTCACCAAAAATCCCCCCTCTCCCTTCTGTTCTAATGTCCTCCACAGGGTGATATTTTCAAACACGGCTTCCCTTCTCCACAACAAGCTGGCCACCAGTGGCTCTGGGTTCACTTTCCCCAGCCAAGAGAGTGCTTCTTTCCCAGCAGTCTTAAGCCTGGCCCTCATCACCTCTGATTAGACCACTTCAGGTTCCTTGTTCACTCCCTCAATCAACCACTGCACCTGGGGAGATGCTGCCTTTCTTTAGGGCCAGCACCGGGTCACATGTCTTTGCCTGGAGCCCTGCATTCCAGACTGGCTCAGCTCCAATCAGACAACAGCAAGGAAGGAAATGTGGCAAGGAATAGCAGGATGTGAGCAGATGAAGGGAGAATGGACCATGGAGGGCAAAAGTAAGAGATGCTAATAAACACGTGTAGGAGTCATTTCAGAAAACGCTGTCATCTTCTCCATCTGCATCAGTGGCATCAGCATCCACACAAATTACACGGTGCATTCCTGTGACCTAGGGCTCCTCCTACATATCTCTATCCTGTTCATGGAAGTCTTTCGATGCTCAGGTAGAGGTTTCTAAGCACCTAGGCTCTCCTGCTTGTCCGCCCCCTAAAATCGGCCAGCCTTCAAGTCATTGTTTTGTGTTACAAGGTATCCTATTAGAGCTTGGTCTCTCTCCAACACAGTCTTTCTCCAGCATGCTCTTTCCCCAGCATGGTCTCTCCCCATCATGGCCTCCCCTCTCTCCAGCATGGTTTCTCCTCTCTCCAGCATGGTCTCTGCTCTCTCCAGCATGGTCTGGGCTTTTTCCAGCATGGTCTCTCCTTAGCATGGTCTCTCCAGCATCAAGACTGTATTAGTTACTTTTCTATTGCTCTTATAAAACATCATGACCAAAGGTAACTTAAGGAAGAGAGGGTTTATTTTAGCTTATGGTTTCAGAGGGAAGAGTCATCATGTTTGAACATGGATGGCAGCCAGCAGCAGGCATGGCAGCCGAGCAAGAAGCCAAGAAGCTTCAACCATGAGCCCAAAGGGAGAATGAACTAGAAATGACTTGCCAGGCTTTTAATCTCAGAGCCCATCCCCAGTGAAGTGCTTCCTCCACTAAGGCTGCACCCTAGCCCTCTCCAAACAGCACCTCTAAGTGAGAGCCAAGTATTCAGATGCAGGAGCCTATAGGGGACATGCTCATTCAAACCACCACAGGCCAGTGTTTACTCTACTCGTCTCACCGTTGGAGCCTCTCAGCCACAGCTCTTTAAATACCCGGCTATGTTGGACAGAACCATGAAGCTTCCAGGAATACAAGTCATGTTCTCTAACTCTCACGGCACATGGTACCACAGTTCTGGCCTCAGCTCTGGGATGAGAACTTTTCCATCAGTGGACTTTTATCCTTGACCCCAAACAACTACCATCATGAAGGAAGTATATTAGTAAACTGTGTTTGCTAAAATTGACTTCCGATAAACAAAAGGAATTTATGGTTGATGGACATAAAAAGTCCAGAAGTATTCTAGGCTTCACTGACGGGACCAGAAGCTCACACAGAGCCCTGTCTTCTTCCGCATCCACTCAACTTCAAGGTGTGTCCCTGAAATTTCTAAAATAATTTCAAGTAGATCCAAGAAGTAGACACTTCGATTTGTCCATCGGAGAAGGACAAATTGTATCACCAGAATTCCTAGCATAATTCTGAAAAAAATTCATACTGGTTAAAGCCATTGTAGGTCCCATCTTGATGGGTTTAAAAGAACCATGGTATGGTCAGACCCAAGCAACTCACCTGTCAAGTGAGAGAGATGATTTCCCGAGGGAGATGTGGGCCCCTGTTGCCATTAAGGGAGAAATCCCTGACATGCAGGCAAAAGATATCCATTATTAGTAATTTTTAAATGTGCCTGGAGGCAAGCCTGAGGTTGGTCTGCTTCCTCTGCGGTTCTCTGCCCCCCCCCTTTTTTCACTTAAGCTCCTATTTTGGAAATAGGAGGCAGTTTATCAAGACTCTACTGCTTGGATGAGGAACACATTAGAGTTTTTTGCACTGGTCTTGTCTTTTTTTTTTCCAGTGAGCCTGAAATTATTTCCAACTAAGAATTTTAAAGTAACCATAGCAAACAGCAAATGATGCCCATCCTTTGGTCCCATTAGCAAGATTCCTGTATCCGGATAATTTTCTTCTTCTTGCACAGAGATGGTGGAAAGGATAAAAACTTGGCCTGGAAATTTTTTTTTGAGGTTTGGTTGGTTAGATGTACCTAAAGAAACACATGTATTAATACTTCCAAATACATGAAATGGATGGAGCCTCTATTATTAATGCTCAAACTGGGGACAGGCCATGTCAGGATTCTGACTCCTATCTCAGGGATTGCTGCTCAGTACAGGGTGTGAGTTTTCAAGGGCTTGTAGCAATTACCCTGAAATATAGAAGTGTTTAGGACATGGGTCTTCAGATCCAAAGCAATAGCACTAAGAATTGTATCCACGGCAGTGCACCCAAGGATTCCTGTTGTTAAAAAACCTAGGTTAGGAGCCAAGATCCTAGATCGTGAGCCTACTACACAAGCAGCAGAGAAATGAGATCTGGGGAAGTATTACATGTGTTTCACACACGAGATAAACGCAAATGACTCCATGGGCTCCTCAGCCTAGAGGTTAGACTGTAGTGGTGTTAGAAAATGCCCCTAAAACTCAGACATCCCTTCCATGTCATGGGAACTGTGACTATCTTCTGGGCTGTTCAGATTTTGACAACTTGACCCAAACTAGAGTCATCTGGCAAGAGGGAGCCTCGATTGAGGAATTACCTCCATCAGATTGTCCTATAAGCAAGTCTATGGACATTTTCTTGATTTATGATTGATATGTTATGGATATCTCACAGTGGGCTAGCCTATCCTGGGTAGGTGGTCCTGTGCTATCTAAAAAGGTAGCTGACAGAGTGAGACAATAAGCAGCTCTCCTCCATCACCCCTTGACTTCCCTTCATGATGGACTCTGCTGTGACCTGAAAGAAACCTCCTTGGTGGCTTTTGGTCCTGATGTTGATCACAGCAATAGAAGGCAAACTGGAACATCTCTCTTCCAGTGCAAACATTGTGATTTGTCAGCCCACGTGGTCTACAGTGTCTGTCTCTGAAGAGTGAGCTCTTGGGATGTAGACAAGAGAAGGAAGCAGTGGAGAGCTTTACAAGGAGAAGCTCAGGTGGACCAGGCAGAGGCACCCTCAGTTCTCAGCTACAAATGAACTCCCGGACCAGTCAGTAGCAGCATGTGGCTGAGTGAGCATCCTTACGGTGGGTCTTTCAGTCAGGCAGGCCTCACCATGCGCAGCAGACCAGTTTTCCTACCAGCCACATCTAGAGCACAGGTTTTTGAGCTAAGGGGTGATTTTCTCAAGGCACAGGCTTTTTGGAGAGGCTTGTACGGAAACTGACTGACGCACACGCTCTTGGGTTGAAAAGCACCACAGTGAGAATCTCTCTAGTCTCACAATACTAAGGAGATTGATTGATTCCATCAGGAAAAATATTCAAGTCTGGGAACATTTCGTAGAAAAAAAAATGGCCTTCTGGCCAAACATACTACAAAAGTCCAATGAAAATTAACGGAGGCAATAATGAGTCATCCAGCAATCTTATTCGGAAAAAATACATCTTCCAAAGAATTCTCCTTTAGAAAGATTTATTTCTATTTTATGTATATGAGCATTTTCTCTGCATGTATGTAAGTGTACCATATGTGTCTGTGATGTCCATGAAGACAAGAAGAGGAAATTGGAATTACAGACAGTTGTGAACTACCTAATGTAGGAGCTGGAAATCAAACCCAACTCCTCTTTAAGAGCAGCAAGTATGCTTAACCACTGAGCCATCTCCCCAGCACCACCCCCACAATTGTTATTTGTCCTTAAAAATTAGACTTTATTTCATTTTTCACCTGTGTCCTGTTTTTGCTAAATGTAGGACACTTAATTCTATCTCATTTTAGACTCCTGACAGTCCAAATTAAATCTTCTAACTTTTGCCTGTATGTCAAATTTTTAATCCCTATTTGAAGTAATTCACATGGAGTAGAGTGGTATTTTTGCCTAGTTTCCAGTTATTTATAGAAAATTCTATTAAGCTTCTACTGAAAAACTCTCTGTGTATGTGTTTATGTGTATGTATGTGCATGCCTGTGTGTATATTTCCATATGTATGTGTATATGTGTATACATATATGTGTGTGTTTGTAGATATGTATGTGTGTGTATATGTGTGCATGTACATATAAAAGTGTGTATACAAATATAGGTTCTGTTTCTCAGGAATGCATATATATATCCATCTATGTATGAAAAGATTTATTATAAGGAATTGGCTCACACCATTCTGGAGGCTGCGAAACCCCACAGTCTGCTGCTATCTGCAAGCTGGAAACCTAGAGAAACCAATAGTGTAGTTTGAAGGCCTGAGAGCTTGAGAGTCTGAGAGAGCTGATAATAAACATCCAATCTGCATCTAAAAGACTGAGAACCAAAAGGTCTTGGCCAGGCATAGTGAACGTGCCCTTCTTACACCTCGCTCTGCTCAGGCCCTCAATGAACTGTGTGATGCCCACACACACCGGGAGGGCCATGTACATTGTGGGCTCCAGAATCCAAAGGCTAAGCTTTTACAGAGACTCCTTCACAGACACACTTAAATGTTCAAACTTCTGCCTGGGCATCCCAAGGCCTCCTATAATGGGCATAAACTAAGAAACCAGCTACCTCTGTTGCGTGCCTGGACCATATTGCTGCATCCTTTCTCCGGGTCTCTGTCATTTCTCTTCTTCCTTGGCATCAGAAGAGGACTACCCATGTCCCATTCTCTCAGGGCCATCTTCATCCCCAGATTCCCTACACATCATAAATGCACATCTCATCTTTGTACCCACTTAGGAAGATCCTCAAAGATTCTAAAGTCTCATCATGTTCTGCCCCACCACACTCCTTGCCTGTCTGATCTCCTTGGCATGGCATCACTGTACACCCTGGTTCCCTGTGCTGACTTTGGCAGGCCTCTGCACTCCTTGCATATGCATCCCTGAATGCATCCAAGTATGGATGGATTCTTGGTTATGCATGAGCATTCCAGACAGACAGATGCTTGGGTGTGAACCTTCATTGCATATGCATGCTTCCCTCCATATGCACCAGTCTCCTTCTTAGAGGAGCCCAAAGCCAGCCCCAAATACCAGAGAATGGTGGAGCTATTTATATATATTGGTCTCCAGCAAGTATTCATTAAAACCTTTGGAAGGGGTCTTGGGGCAGAAAAACTATAGATAATGTTTCACACAGGGAACTCAAAATCTAACCTTTTATTTCCTACCAAGCTTTGGAAGCTTGTAATCCACGACATATCACTTATGATTCTTCATATTGAAAATATTAGGAAACTCAATTTAAATTGGTTTGAACAATAAGAGGAATGTGATGCCTGAGAGCACAGAAAAGGACGGTGGAAGGCTAGCTTCAGGTCAGGCTTGGTCCAGATACTTAGGCAATGTGTGGGAGAATTCTGCTTCCTTCTTTGTTAGAGTCCTCCCTCCTGTAAAAATATACTCATCTCCAGGCCTCATCCCAGAGCTGGCCCTCTTCTTGATCCTTTTCAGTGTCTCCAGAGATTACACATTCACACCCCATCAGCCCAAAGTGAGATCCAGCACTGAAGCTATTTAGCTCCAGTTGGGTGACTTGGCCTCTGTGCCACTAATTGATCATTGTGTAACCTTTGTGGTCCAGAGGATGCGGCATCTTGATTAGTCTAAACCAATCAAGTCCACCCTCTGGAGATTCAACTCATAGGGAGGAGAAATGCAAGATACACTTAGGAAAAGGGAAATGGTCTTTAAGAGTTAAAGATCCACTCTACCCACAAGTTCCACTTACTTCCTAGGTGGAGGACATGTTAGATGCTTAACCATCCTAAAGATGGTTTACTGATATGTGTCTCCCACCTTTTTCAAAATGGACATTCTTTCTGGAACAATTTTATATTCTCAGCAGAACTAAGCTGGAGGAATCAGACAGCACATGTCCAGCCACCCAGTAGTGGTATGTTTGTTACATCTGATGGACTCTGTTGTAACACATAATAATCATATAAAGTCTATGGTTTACTTTGGGTTCCCTCTTGGAGTAAAATAATCTAGGTTGGGGATGGGAATAGACAGCACCACGTACCCAGCACTGAAGTACTGCTTGGAAAGTTTCGCAGTAACCACTGAGCTTTTGCCCATCTCTGTGGCTCCTCTAGAATGCTGTAGAGTTGGAGCGCTCTGCAGTGTAGCCTTTGTGGACCGTCACCTTTTGCTGAGTCACAGTATTTAAATTCTCTCCGTGTCTATTCAAGACTTGATAGTGCTTTTCTTTTGAACACTGCAAATGTTGCAGTCTCTGCTGCCCCACATTTGTTATCTATTCACCAACTGAAGGACATCTCCAGCTCCTTCCAGCTTTGCAAAGCTAATGTTCAAATAAACACAATAAACACCTGTGTCCAAGATTGTCCTAGCCATGAGTTTTCACACCATGTGTGTGTGTGTGTGTGTGTGTGTGTGTGTACAAAAGCACATTTGTGTGAGGGTACAGGTATATGTGTGTGCCCATGAAGGACAAGGCCAAAAGACAGCTGCAAGCATCATTCTTTGGGCATCGGCCACCTTGCTTCTTTGAGACAGTATCTCTGTGACCTAAAGTTCTTATGACTAGCTGGCTACCAAACCCCAGAAGACCCCGACCTCACCTCCGTCTCTGCCCCTCCAGTGCTAAGACCACAAGCACACACCACTTCACTTCTCTTTTTAAACTATGTGCTCTTGGGACTGGATTCTGTTCTTCCCTCTTGCACGACAGCCACTTTACTGGCTGAGCCACCTTCCCAGCACCACACCATGTCCCAAACTTTTATAGTTTATCCAGTCCTCTTTCATACATTCCCTCTTGGAGTCTCATGTTTTTCTGAAAGGCAGATGTCAGTGATTCTAACTGACAAAGTGAGCAAAGTGAGGGCCTTGTGTCAAAAGCATCTTCCTGTCAGTCACTAGAAACACTTGATCTCTGAAATTCTGTTTTTTACTGGCACTATCACTGACTTCCTTTGAGATTATCTTCTAGAAAGTCCAATTCAAAGTGGCTTCCTAAAGGCAGAGCACAGCTTGCTCCTCTGCCCTACACAGTTCTGCCCAGCAGGCTGGCACGCTCCTGAATGCTCCTTGTTTGGGAGACCCCCAAGTTCAAGCATCCATGAGCTCAGCTACAGTATGGCACACCCTCGGGTCCCGACAGTCCCTTCAGGACTCGTTAAACAAATGCACTCCCACTCATTATTCCCTCCCTTGCCACCTTTCTTCCACCAGTGTTTGTTGAACATATGACATGTCAGACCCAGTGTCCTCACCCTGCTGTTGAAGTCTCTCCTCACTAGTTTTCTGTCCCTCCCCTCAGTCGACTTCTCCTCATCCACACCACTCCAGCCAACTGCCTCTCCAAGGTCTCTCGGACATGCTGGCTGTCCCATGACTTCTGTGGTCTTTGTTCTCTGCTGGCATGGATCCCTTACATTTCTGTATAAACGTCACCCCGTAGGTGAGGTCTTCTGTGACCCTGTAGAAAAGCAATCGCACACCCTCAGTTCAGCTGGACCACACCAGTTTCCATTTTTCCCAAACAGTTACCACAAGAAATGCCTCCCACAGTTATGAATTTACTGTCTCCCCTCCATCCCAGGGGACAGTATGTGGGGCTCATTGTCCTGTTTTGTTTAATAATCAGTTTTTAAGTATCTGGAATTATACATTGCACATAGTAGGTGCTGAACACAGCAGTGGCAGTTCATGCTTGTAGTCCAAGCACTCAGGAAACTAGGGTGTGTGAAGATTGCTATGAGTTCAGGATAAGGCTGGATCTATCTTCCCATCCGTGAAACCCTTTCTCAAAAGAAAAACACATAATACGTATGCACATATGAGTGTGGCCCACCAGCCACCTCTTTCTGTTTAGTTTGATTTGGTTTGGTTTTAGATTTGGTTTGAAATGAGGTACCACTACATGTATAGTTCTTGCTGGCCTGAAACTTGCAATGTAACTTGCTGCCCTGTAACTTGCTGGCCTTGAACTCACAGAGATCTACCTGCCTCTGCCTCCCAGCTGCTGAAATTAAAGAAGTGCAATGCCACACCCAGCACCAGCCATCTCTATTTTATATCTATCAAAACTCTTATCTCTAGAGTTTTCTAGACGTGGTGAGACCAATTTAAGCACCCTCAATGCCAGTAGATGGGGACAAGCTCCTGGGGACCTTCCCAGAGCACTTCTCACTCAGGAGGTACTCTGCTCTGTCCTAACACTAGTAGAGTGTCACCTACAGAGAAAATCCTCTCTTTTCTCTCTGTCTCTTTAACATCAAGCTTTTATCCCTCCAGCCTGGGCATGCTTGTCTCAAAACCCACTCGTGTGCCTTTCGTGAGTGAGCTGACTCCCCATTTCGCCTGAGAGTGCTCCGAGCCCACACTTCATACTGTCCGATGTGAATTTGGCTGGCACTGGGATAGAAACAGCCCACTAGCCCATCTCTGCACACAGCATCTCACTCCATTTTGCAAAGGACCTGCAGCACCCAGGCTCTTATCTCTATTTTACAGATAGAGAAACTGAGGCACAGGCAACTCTTCTTCTCAAGAAAAGTTTCACAGATCTATGAGAAATGCTGTTTCCAGTTCTGCACATGCCATCCTGGACAATAAGTCAGGATGACTGGGTTACTGATTTCATTGCGGTGTCTGCCTCCCAACAGTCATGAAAAATACCCTGTTTGCAGGCAGCCAGACGGGGGAGAAGCTGCAGGCCCTGCCACCAGGCCTCCTGTCCACCTTATACTAAGCAGCTTTAAGGGGAGATAAATGGGTGTGATTATTGGCTCAAGTGAGGGTTAGAGATTATCTGTGGATTTTTCTCTCCCCTTGTGGCAGACACAATGGAGAGGGGATTAGCTGTAATTTCAGAGCCCAAGGGAGGGACCCAAGCACCTTGGCAACTCACATTCTTCTAAAACTTGAGAGTTAGTCGAGTTGAGGCTTTGAGTCAGCTCTTTGTCCTTGACCAAGACCCTTTCTCATGGGCCCATTATTCTCCTTGACACAAGGAAATAGAGACCAACTGTACCAGTCAGGGTCTCTCCTTAAAGGGAACTGAGGGGATGAATATATATTAAGGGGCTATTTCCTATCTGGCTTACGGAATGTGGTCCAGGTAGTCCAACGATGGCTGTCTCACGACAGAAAGGCTAAGGATCTGGAGATTGTTCAGTCCTTGAAACTGGATGTTATCAGCAGTACCAGTCTAGTGCTGGAGTCCCAGGGAAGTCCTAGAGAGCCACTGGTCTTCAGTCTATCCTGGGAATCCTGAAGAGGTTGGAGTTAGTGCTGGCTGCCGCAACATGCTGGGCGAACTACCAGCTGGAGTGAGGGCAAACAGGTAAAAAGCACAGCTTCTGTTCCCATGCCCTTTTCTGGGGGCTGCCATCAGAAGGTGTGGCCCAGATTTAGGGTGGATCTTCCTGCTTCTAATACTCTAAGAAAATCCCTCACAGGTGTGCCCAGCTGCTTATGTTTTAGTTGATTCCAGATGTAGTCAACTTGACAACCAAGATTAGCCACCATGCCTGTGTAGGTTGCTCCTTCTTTCCCATCAGAAGAGAATCATTGTCCCAAGTCCTGCTCTGAAGAATTTTACATACAGCCATAAAGTGCTATGCCAACCCTGAGCAGGAACTTACTTACCTCTCCGCAGCTCCGCTACAACATCTTGAAACAGCAAGTAGATTGCCATAAGCTCCAGCACCAGCAGCGACATTAGCGATCTCTTTTCATGTGTGAGCACTTCACACGCGTATTATCCTTCTCGATAAACAATTCTAAGAAATGCATTCTATTTTAGTCTCGTCGTCCATATGAGAAAGCTTAGCTTCACACAGCTTACCTAACATCAGAAGTCAGCAAGAAATAAAACTAGCCTAGAACACAAGTAATGGTTCCCCAGAAGTGAGCCTTTATCTTTCCCTAAATGTCAGAATTGCATGTGGCATGGCCTCTAATGTGGATTTGAACTGGTATCATGAGACTATCTTCATGCAATCCAAATAATATTGGTACCAAATATATTGGTACTTGAGTCCATCTCTTCATCTGTGAACTAAGGATGGGAGTTTTACCATCAAATGCCCATTTTAA
This sequence comes from Dicrostonyx torquatus, assembly GCA_028555095.1. Lineage (NCBI taxonomy): Eukaryota > Metazoa > Chordata > Mammalia > Rodentia > Cricetidae > Dicrostonyx > Dicrostonyx torquatus. The sequence goes on from JAQHUG010000005.1 coordinate 3,337,983, forward strand.
TATTTGAATGAGATATAATATACATGTTAAAGAATCGCATTTCCCTTTTTCCCCTCTCAAAAATGAATATAAGTTGACTCACTAAAACAATGATACCCGGGACTTAAGAACATCTGTAAAGGCCTGGAGAGATGGCTCAGAGGTTAAAAGCGCTTGTTACTCTTCCAAAGGACCTGAGTTCCATTCCCATAGTGGGATAGCTCACGACTAAATTTAACTCCAGTTCCAGGAGATCTGATGGCCACTGGGCACCCATCTCATGTGGCACACACCCAAGCACAAATCCATGAACAAAATATGAAATACTTTTTATAAAACTTGTCAGATGTGAAATGGATAATGGTGGGAATCTCTGAGGTGTGCTATATCGCTCTGATGGTGAGTGCCTAATGGGAAGGTGCAGAGGGCACACTCTACCTGATCCAGGACTCTGGCAGCTGCTACCGACAGTAACCCTAAAACCCCAGGTAGCATGGTGGAAGGTGGCAGGCACCTTGAGGGCAGTGTCCCAGGTGAGTCTGTGCTGGGGAGGAAGGGCTCTTGGGATATCTTTCTCCTTCCTGTGGGAACACAGTGCTTGTCCCCTCCAGGTGCCAGCTCACTGATCTTGGTTCCCAGCCTCCAGAATTCAGAAAATCAATTTCTACACCTTTGTGAAATTCCCCAGTCTCAGATACCATAGCAACATAAAGCAGACTGAAGGAGCAGGTTCAGGGGTAACACAACAGGCTCGGTTCTTGTGGAGCTGAGATTCGGTGAAAGGACGAGAAATAGAGAATAAGGGAGCCGGCCTTTCAAAGAGCGGAAACTATCATCAAAACTAAAATGAGAGGTAATTTCACTGTGGACTGGGTGAGAGGAAGGCGCCTTAGAGAATATAGGCAGGTCTGCCTTCTCCTGGGAGACACCTATTCCAGTCTGAATGCTGAGCCATCTCTATGACTCCACACTGACAATGAGAGATGCCCAAGGACTTGCAAGACACTGAATGGCAGGTGTGCAGCCGGCCCTGCAAGCCAGCCAATCCCAGAACACACAGCACTTCCAGGAGGGGTGGAGCCAAGAGTGCCATCAGCACAGCAACCTCCCTTTTAAGCCATAAACTCAAACGATGGCATAGGATGTGATTGTCATATAACAGAGAACACCAGAACTAAAATCCAGGAGCCAAAAGATATAACACAGCAGAGAAGCCCAGGCCTGGCTTGGTACTTGGAGCCTGGCGCCAACATGCCTTTCTGTAGATGGCAGGGGAGATGAGCGGTGATTGTTCAGCAGCCATTTTGGAAAGCTGAATCCCAACCTCTCCAAGGAGCTCAGAGGCAAGGTAGGAAGCAGTAGCTTTGTGCTTTCCAGAACAGGCATTCTGAAGACCTGTGCGCCCCTTTTCATGCTCTGTCACTGGAAGTGGTCTCCTCTAATGAGACGCCCTGTGCACAGTTCTTCATTCCCCGCTGCTCTCTGGGCACCCGCATAGGCCCAGGTTTGCTGCCAGGTGTTATATAAACCAATTAAGAACCACAGGCATGGGACCCAGCCCGCCTCACCTCAGAGTGACGTGCACAGCATCTGTAGAAAGCACTTTGCAACTCGCAGAGGACAGCGCTGAAACTGTGGGGTGACCCAGGACAGGACAACAGCTGTCAAAGGTGGAGTCTTTGCCATCAATGGGTCTCCGCTGCTTCTGAGATGAAATCATGATAACTGAGTCCAAGCCTGTTCCAGCCTGACCGCCTCCTTATAGCCTCTCCATGAGCACACAACTTGTAACATATAACCTCATGCACATATAACAATCCCTTCATGTTCATATTCAAAGGCCCTTGGATATTCTGTCTCTATCTGAAACACTTGCCCTTTGTGTCTGCTTGGAAACACCCCTGCTTAGTCCTTAAAAGCTCAATTTTAGCCTCTGTAACTGTCCCCAAAGGTAGTGTTTACCCTCCCTTCCACTGCTGGCAGCATTCCCTACACCAAGTTTTCTCAATAGGAGTGAAGACATCCTATGCACAGCCTTTTTACAACCTAATCATCATATCCAAATCCCTGCTCACCAGAAATTCAAATTCAGCGACTCATAATGGTTAAGCTCTCAAGCTCTGAGTCAAATAAACTCAGGTTAAACCCCATCCTGCTGCTCACCAGATTTGTGCTTCCAATTTCCTTTGTAAAATGAGGAAGGGTAAGAAGGAATAACTAGCTGAGACACAGCAGGCAAAATTCTCGCCATAGTATGTCATATCTGGATAGCACTCAACAGGTTCTAGCTGGTACTCACCTCTCACTCTCTCCGTTGGTGTCTGTCCATTTATGCCACCTCACTCTTCTCCTGGTTGAAAGTCATTCTTGAGCTACAATCTGCTGTTCAGCCTGTGTCTCCTAGTGATATCGTTCCTCGCCGGGCGGTGGTGGCGCACGCCTTTAATCCCAGCACTCGGGAGGCAGAGGCAGGTGGATCTCTGTGAGTTCGAGGCCAGTCTGGTCTACAAGAGCTAGTTTCTAGGACAGGCTCCAAAGCTACAGAGAAATCCTGTCTTGAAAAAAAAAAAAAAAAGGTTCCTCACCTCTAGATCCCAGCAATAGTCCCGCCACTTACTAGCTGATTGACTTTGGCCAAGTTAGTCTGCTTCTGTTGCCCTCGATGGTTTGGGGTATAAAACAGGCAGAATAATGCCTTCTGGATAAAGTTGTCACGTACATCAAGTGAGAGTGTTGGTGTGAACTGCCCTGGGTGGTAAGGAGAAGGAAGTGGTTTTTCCTGATGTTGTTGCCCAGGGTGGGAAAGGGTCATTGCTCAGGCCTGTGACTCTACCCACAGCCGCATATCTATGATTTCCCTGTTGTTACTGACCAAGTCTCTGGGCTCAAGTGCTAGAAACAGAATTCTCTTATAGAAGGCGTTAGTTCACAATGGCTCTGTCCTCATGAATGGATAAATGATTATTGTCACAGAACTTGAAGTTAGAAGTTTCTCTCTCAAATCAGGTATAGTGGATGGCTTGGACAGTTTGTGGGGCCACTGGCAGTGGGAACAGGAGCAATCCCTAATGAATGACTGGCTTTTTGGAGACCATTTCCTATGAAGAGAAACTTTGCTCAGCCTAGACACGATGGGGAGGGCCTTGGTTCTGCCTCAACGTGGTAATGTGACATAATTCAGTGACTTCCCATGGAAGGTCTTACCCTCTCTGAGGAGCAGATGTGGGGGAGGGGGATGTGGGGGAGGGGAGGAAGAGGGAAGTCGGATTAGTATGTAAAAATAAATAATTTTTTTAAAAATCTATATATATATAAAGAAGTTTCTCTCTCTCCCCCTCTCTCTCCTTCTCTCCCTCTCCTTCCTCCTCCCCCTCTCCCTATTCCTCTCTCGAGAGATAACATAATGAAAAGACCCTTGCCAACTCCTCTGCTTTGGGCTCTCCAGTCACTTGAACAATGAGCCAGTACATTTCTGTTCATGATAAATTGCCCAGTCTGTGGCATATCCCATTAAAGCATGACAAAATGGCCTAAGGCCCTCTCCCGGCCATGTCTTCCCTTTCTAAGAATGTCCCCTCTTTTCAAGCCCTCTCTGGTGACTTCTGGCCCAGGGGTGATTTCACAGTCACCCACACATCAGGAAAAGGAGGCTGTGATGTGCAGACTAAGATCTATCCTGCTCAGAATGCTGACAACTGAGCACACAGCAGGCACAGATGGCTGGAGGTAGAGAGAAGACCAAGCCTGGTGGCACATGCCTGCAATCGAGCATTTAGGAGGTGGAGGTAGGAGAGGCCAGTTGTGCTACATGAGACCCTGTGCCCCAAAAAGAGCATATGGGAAGATTTTGTAGGTTGTATACAAATTCAATGCCATTTGATATGAGACCAATCCCCCATACATAACAAAGGATATAAAATTATTTCAGAGCAGAAACTACTAAATAATGGAAATTTGACCCTCATGAAGTACTCTCCAGAGTGAATGGGGAAAGCATGAAACCAGGGATGCTCAACCTTTCGATACTGCGATGTGATGCTGTTGCCTACAGAGGTGTTGGACACCCTTGGAGTAAATACATGGTCACACAGCCTCTTCGAGGGAGTGGCATTTGAACATTGGAGCTAAAATCCAAATGACTAGAAGGATTCAGCCCTGTGAGTCAAGATGATGAGTGTGGCAGGCAAAGAAAACAGCAACTTCTACTTTTAAAGCTCAAGGTGGAAATTGAGGTCACTGTAAGGGGAGTTGGTGACTCAAAGAAGTGTTGGCACTAAGACTGCCAAGTGGGGCCTTGCAGGCTGCAATGAAAATATAGAAATCAAATGAGCAGTCACACGAAAAAAAAGGAGTTCCTCAGAGCTTTGCTTCACATTTGTTCCCTGACATAGCAGTTATAACTGAACAACTATTGTGTGCTAGGCAGTGGGGATCCTGAGAAAAATATGGATCCAGTTTCTACAAGACTGGTAGCTTGGGGTGGAGATAAGCAATTATAACAAGGTGTGATCGGGCATCTGGTAGAGAGACTTACAGGCCAACCGGAGGCACAAGAGACTTTAATGACAGTGAGGACACCTTACCTTGGGGATTAAACCTAAGTAGTGAGGTTTGTCAACAGGTAAAAGACTCAGGTGCAAAGGGCCTGGGGTGAGTCTGCTCAGAACCAGTAGTCCTCTGTCGCAGTGAGAACCCGGGAGGAGATTCTGCCCTTTGCTGCTGAATGACCTTAAATATCCTATCTTCAGAAAGATTTCCCTAGGGGACGGTTAATGGCGTCCCGGGATGAGATGTCAGAGACAGAACTGAGTGGAGTCTTCCATGGAACAGGTTAAGTGTGAGGCATATGTTGTAGTTACTGGCCACAGAAATGGAGAGAGGTGGAAAGAGATTTCCAAGACGGGATATCCTAGCAACACCCCCCTCCCCCGCCCGCCGCGTCCCCAAACTTCAAGGCAGAGCTGTGAGTCTAGGGAACTCCCCTGCCTCCCTCTTGCTTCCCAGCCGTTTCCTTCTGCCACTCGCGTTGTCCCAGCAGCCAGCCCCCGCCTCCCTTCTCAGGAAGCACGGGTCTCCCTGGGATCCCAGCTGCCCTTGGGGGAGGCCTCTGAGCTGTGTGCCCTGCAGCTTGACCAGCTTTCGGGGCGACAGAAGAGGGGTTCTGCGCCCTCCGCGTGGCGCGCTAAGCTCGGCAGGAGGGAGCGTCTCGGCGGAGGAGTGAGGAGGACGGGAGGGAGAGGCGCGCTAGAGCCTCGGTCCCGGGCGCCCAGGTCGGCCGCGGAGGAACTGCTGCCTCCAACAGGTTCGTAGACCGCGCTCGTTCCGTATCGCCAGCCGAGCGATCGGGGAGACCCTGGCCGAGGGCCCGCGCTGCCCCAACCCTGCGCGGCGCCACCGCTCTGGCCGCTCCCTCCGCAGCGCTTCCCCCGCTCCCTTCAGCACCGCCCCGGGGACAGCTCCCGGCCTCGTCTGGGCTCAGCAAGCGCTGGGATGGGGCTCCGCGCGCTCACACCCGCGCTCGCCCCGCCGCCCTCGCCAGCCGCTGCATCCCGCCGGCGGCGGCGACCCACAAAGCGCAGCGCCCGAGCCTGGACGCCCCCGAGACCGAAGGTTGCCCTATCGGGGACTCCCATTCCTCCCCGTGCTGCGGAGGGGACGCCCTGGACCCGGGCCTAGTCATCGCCGCGGCCCCGGCCTGGGTCTGCAGTCACCGAGGCCTGGCGGGAGCAATGGCTGGGTTCAGCTGGGACTCAGAAAAGAGGGTGGAGGGAACCGGCAGCGGGGTGGGGGGGGAGGGCTCCAGCGGGGCGGGCTGGGCCTAGTGTGCCCTGGGAGAAGGAGTGCGCCACCCCCCTTTCCTGCAAAGGCCCACCCCACCTCCAGGCGGCGGACTTGGGAGAGACCAACCCAGAAAGCCCGCGACTGCCCGCTAAAACCGCTGGCTCCGGCTGTGTCCCGAGCATCCCTAGAAAGTATGAAGCTGAGTTTCCGTCGGGGTGCCGGGAAGGAGGAGGAAAGGGGCTGAGAAACAACAGGGAAGCCGCAGGAAGGAGCCAGGCAGCTGCAGGCTCCTCTCCCTCTTGCACAGGGCTCAACCCCCACCTAAAAAGAAATATCAGCTTGGCAAGGAGGGAGGGAGGCAGAGGCGACCCTGGCAGCAGGTTGCAAACGCGGTTTTGCTCTGAGAGAAGACAATTAGCGAGAAAAGAGGTTGAGAATGAGAAGCTGGGAGGTTCCCAGAGAGGGAAGCCAGCTCCTGGGCAGAAAACCAACCTTAGAAAAATCTCCTCTCCGGGGGTTGAAGCTGGGCGGGCCCTCGTACTACGTGATCCTCTAGTTCTCTCAAAGACTCTACCGGGCAGACAGAGCCTAAGGGGCAAAAGTGCCCCCTAAAGTCACTCACCAATTGAGAAGTAGAATGGAGCCTAAAACCCAGGCTCTTCAACTCCTGGAACCTAGGACTTAGGGAAAGAAGAACAGGTGGTCTTTATTCTGAACCCAGCCTCAGCTCTGTCACCTTGTAGCACACAATAAAATAACCTCCCGAAAGCATCTTAGCTATTCAAGAAAGGGTAATAGCATTAACAGTATACACTATGTTGAGGTTTAATGTCACAGCTATGCAACGAGTTTAGTGAGGTGGGCACCTGGCACATTAACACTGAAAAAAATAAACCTTGTAGCTATCATCATTACTATTATTCTGAAAAGTATTATTATTATCATCATACTATTACATCTGAAAACACGTTCTGAAGCGCCCCAAGGATGCCACAGGCCAGCAGAGGAAGTGAAAAATAAAATTAAAACACAATGTGAGAAGTACTCGGGCTAGTAAACAAGGCTGTGGGTCTTGAGAGGCAAGACTGTTGGATTGTGGGAGAAAAGGGATCGCAGACAGATGGAGCTGTGTATAAAGGCCTAGAAGTGTGAAATCACAGCCACCAGGGTAATGTCATCATGCCAGAAGGTCCTCAGGATGAGGACTGTGGAAAGAGAACAGAAAGGCTGAGCCCAGGCCCCAAAGCGCCTTTCAGGATAGAATGTTTCAAGAATATTTTCAATAGGCAGGGAAAGGGGGAGGCTAGGGATGTGGCTCCGTCATTAGGGCACCAGCCTGACATACATGAAGTCCTGGGTTTGGTTCCCAGCACCACATAGACCTGTCATAGTGGCAGACAACTCTAATCCCAGATGGAGACAGGATTATCAGAAGTTCAAGGTTATCCTTGACTAGAAGTGAGTTCAAGGCCAATCTACACTACAGAAAACCCAGAGAAGGAGGAAGCAGGGTAGGGGGATGAGACGGTCCAGCTTCAGTGGCTGGCCAATTTAATTTTCTCTTTACCCATACCTACTCTCATCTCACACAAGCACACATACATACACACACACATAAGCATACACACATATACACACAAGCACACACACTGACTTTATTTTGGAAAAAAACAATCCCAAGACATCATCTAAGACCTATTTTGTGCAGAGATATTTTCAACATCAATGACAACTTGGTGTCACTCAGGTGCCACACCGCCTCAGGTGTCATTAGATCTTGACCTTCCTGCATCCATCACTGAGTGATGAATGAGTGATTGAGAAATGAGGACAATCGTGTCCTCAGCAGGAAGTTCTGCTACCGTGGTGACACCTACGTGAGAAGGAGCTACTTTGGGAGGAGAGGGGAGATGACAGATTTTACCAAGCCAGAATTGTATGATCATGATACAGGTGGGAGGTGTGGCGATCAGTAAGCCATATTCTACGGAAACAGGGGCTTTCCCTAGTCCTGAGAGCAGGGCCTGGATCTTTGAACTTATCATCCAGAGAGCTTTTCAGTTCACTGATTTACCTAGAAAATTTGGTCTTGGGGTTTCCTGGTATGTACAACAGTTCCTTCCCAGCTCTTGAAAGTAGGACAGAGAAGAGAATCTTTTCCTGATTTCCAAGATGAAGGTCACGTGTGGTGGGTGATCATTCAAACCTGACAAGCTGCCTTTTCATAGGCTTTAGAAGTGATTTTAAGGCTAGTGACACAAATCCTCTGGCCACCATGCTCATCCCCCAGGTAGAGATCCAGACTTCATCTCTGTGGAGTTCTACAGTTTCTTTTAGTCCTGGTAGATGAACCCAGAAAGAGAAAGTCTCTTTCTCCATTTGGCCTGGATTTGGCCACACATCCCTCCGGGCTCCTTTGATGTCCTCAATGAGTAGTGTTTGGCCCAGGCCCTGGCAGAACTCAGCACTCTGTGTCTCTTTAGAGTTTAAAGTCTCTCCCGTGACTGATGAGATGGAACAGCTGTGTTGAGTGGCTGTGCCCTGATTGGACTCTGGTGTTCTGACTTAAAAGTGAGCATTTTCCCTTCTCAGGGAAGTCCCTGACCTGTGATATACTGCAAAAGATAAAATCTCACAAGTTACCTAGAGTTAAAGAAAGACAAACAAAGAAACAGACAAGGAGCTCTTAGCTTCCCTAGTGAGGGAAATCAGCAAAAAAAACAGCCAATGAACTTGCCTCACGCCTAAGCCTAACTCTGCAGGCAGGAAAGCTAGTGGTGGATAGTGAGTGTGTACCTGTGAAGTTAGCCTAAATGAACAGATCCGGGTGACTACCTTCTCAGGGCCTAGCTGAATCGCCACAGAGAGAGCCTCAGAGGGACCCCACTTTCTTCCTCATTAGACACTGCAGGCGTTGGTGACAGACAGAACCAGATACATCTGACACCTGCTTTCCTGGGGCTCACACCCTCAGAGTAGACGCCGTCATTAATAACAATCAAAGGTAAAGATGAAAACACCTAAACAGTTAGTATGGAAATGGTGACATGGAACTGAGGTCCAGACAACAGAGTCATGTCCTATTGTGGGGAAAACACTCTGGAAAGAGCAGATGGCTAAATGTGAGCCTGGGCTATTTGGGGACAGGTAGGAGGTCAGTGTGTCTGGAATTGAGTAAATATACAGAGAACTGGCCATAGATGGAGGAAGGGAAGGGCAGGACAGGGCAGGGCTAAACAGTGCAGAACCTTTGAAGCCATGGTCACAAGGTGGAGTTTTATTTAAAATACATAAAAATGATAAAAACTGATTTTGGTTTTTAAGTACACCTCTGGTGGCTGTGTGGAGAGTGGGTGGCCCAGGATGATGGGCTAGGAGCAGAGGAGAGAGTAGGGATGAGATTGCTCAGCATCCAGACAAACAAACGAAGACTGCATCACCCCATGGTGACAGCCAGCCTGCGACAGTGGCAGAGAGGGGTGCCTGGCCTCGGATCTGGGCTGTCTAGCTCAGATTCCAGCCCTCCACTGAGAAGCTTTGTGAATTGGGAGCTTATATCTCCCCTTGTGGCCTCCACTTTCTCATTCTAGAGATGATGAATACAAGTCCCTCCTTCAAGGGGATTCTGTAAAGATTAAACTGTGAGACACTCAGAGAGTCATAGCACTCAGAGAGTAAATGTGAGGGCTGGAGGTTGGCTCAGTCATAAGGTGGTTGCCTGGCAAGTATGAGGACATGAGTTCGGATCCCCAGCACTGAAAAGCTAAGTGTGATTGTGCACACAAGTAATCCTAGTTTTGGAGAGGTGGAGACAGGAGGCTTCCTGGGCCTTCCTGACCAGCTATTCTAACCAAACCAATGAGAACCCCTGTCTCAAATAATAATAATAAGGCAGGAACCTGACACTGACCTCTGGTGCACATGTATACACACACATGCACACACAAAGGCATGTGAGTACACATAAACACACATACATACACCTCACATGCAAAAAATAAAAACAAAAAAAAGAGCAGTGTGGGTACTTCTAAATAAAAAGGAGACAAAAGAGAATGGGTGAATAAGATGCTGTGAGGGACCTACAGTCACAGGCTAGGGACGTCTGTCATGTGTGTAATGGGGGGGGCATCAGAACATTCTAAGAGGAGACCTAGTAGTGGAGGACAGCAAAAGCCTAAGGCCCAGAGAGCGAAGGGAACTAACCCACAGTCACACAGCCAGCAGGACTCTGCCGTCTGTCTCCCCTGTGTCTATAGGATGGCAACAGCAGGTTATGTTTTGTTCCTCAGTGACATCCTCAGAGCCTATGAGAATGTCATATGAACATAGTATGTTCTCGGCCAATATTTATATAATACATTGCTGAGTCAGTAACCAAATGGGAAAGGACACATCAGAAACCTCGAAGCCTTGAGGAGATTTATGCATTTAAGGCGGCAAGGAAACGGCTCTCCTTAAAATAGATCAAACAGCTAGAGAGGTTTGTCTTGAGGGGGTTCTCAAGCCCCTCGAGCCCCAGGTTCCCTTGTGATGAAAAACACCGAGGTATGCACTTCCCTAGCTGCCCCCTTGAGCCCCAACAAGCAACCCTTCGTAGGGTTCAGAAGTTAATCTTGCCAATGTGCCTACAAGATGAGAACGGTTGCCTGGACGTTCAGTGTGGTAATTGCCGATGCAGAGAAAATGCATTTCTCCATTTTCGAGAGGCAGGCCTTTGTATTCCACAAAAACCCAGCCATTAGAATTCCTGTGGCTGACTCGTTGGCAAGTTGTGACAGCCAGGCAAGCAAGCAGGGTCTTTCAGTTCAAGCAGCAGATGGCTGGAGGAAACCAGCGCCAGCTCTCTCTGCTGAACGCCTACTCTCTGCAGGGTATGGGGCCAGGCACTTCTCCGACACCAGAGAAGCCCATCCCATCATCTCTTAGCTGGGCCATGTAGCCAGTCCCATTCTTCTCTAAGCTTCAGCTTCACAATCCAGAAAGTGGAGAATCCCTGGGGTCATGCTGGCTTTGGCAGACCACATACAAGTGTGTCTTCAATGCTGTCAATAACCCTGTATAGTAAGTATTATCCTCCTGTTTCCCAAATGTGCAGATAGACACAGAAGTGTCTCTCTGAGCCACCCTTGGGGTAGAGCAAGGAACTGGCCTTCACAGAGCTCAAGTTTAATGGAGAGAAAGAAAACAAACACTTAAAATAATTTTGCCAGGTTCTATAAGTTCTAAGAGGTAAAGAAGGGATGTGTAACAGAAAGTGGGCATCTAGGGAAGAATTCAGGAAGAGGTAGGGAAGCTATCATCTCAATAAAAGAAAAGAAGAAGCTGGTGACAGGAAGCATGCAGGCATGAGAAGCAGAAAGGGGCAGATGCCCTGGGTCAGGGAGAAACCCAGCAAGGTCGCAGGATGGAATAAACAGAGGGGAAAGTGGCCAAGAGTGGGGACTTCCCACAGCCTGGAAAGACACTCAAGCTCCCACCTCCTCCACTTTTCCAAAGGCACAGATCTGGGGCCCACCAAGGATTCTCTACCATCCTTGGCTGTTCTGAGGCCCCACACACGTGGGCCCTACTGATCTTGCCCCTAGCCAAGCCACAGGCTTCCAAGTTTTCTTATGGACCATACTGCCTCCATGATTTTGCAGATGGTGTTTCTCCCCATCCCACTGCCCTCTCGGTCTGTCTATGTTTCAGGCCCCAGTTCCTCTTCTCAGGGAAGCCCCTGCTGTCCCTGGAGAGGAGCACCCATGACAAGCCTGTGTTAGAGTGGGACTCACACTGTGTTTCCGTTGACTGCTTTCTGGGCAGCTGTCCACATCTCACTTCTAGAGACGAACACGGGTCCTGGGCTTCAACTATGGGCCAAGTCCTTATTGAGCCTCTTTGCCATCCTCTGTAGAAGGAGTCTATGAAACTGGACTGGCCAGGTAGTGAGATGTTCAAGACAGGGTGCTGAAACTGAGAACCTCCCTGGGCAGTTAGGATAACTCGCTGTGGATGGGTCTGCAACCAACCCAAGAGTTGACACTTTGGACTCCCACAAGCCCTGAGATGGAAGTTATCCTGACCTGCTCTCTGCCTACTCTCTAATTCACTCTACAGTTGACTAAGCACCTACTATGTGCCAGCATCTACTATGCGTCAACACTTAAAGTACTAGCTGTTTGGGACTCAGCAGGAGGCTGGCACCAAGCAGTTAACTGTACTACCCATTTTTCTTTGTTGACTTCTTAAAGTTTAGGTACTTGATCCTGCACCCAGGTGGCCCAGCCAAAGACACACAAATTACTGTTTGCACTTAGATGCTGTTGCTGGGCGGAATACAGTCCCCCGACCCATCTGTTCCCTGAAACACACACACATACACACACACACACACACACACACACACACACAGCTCCAACTCCCCACCCCAGCCAATCAGAAAACAGTAACTTGGCCATGGTTCCAATCCAGTTGCTGATTTTCTCTGAGAGTAGGGATCACATTTGTCCCTTTTACTGCTGTGCCACGGCATTTGAACATGGCCTGGCTCTCTGACTCAGCCACACAGTTCCTACTCAGGCACTCATTCATCAGACACCTACCAAAGTCCTGCTCAGTCCTGGACTCTGGGGGTGGGACAGCCTGAAGGAGCTCCTTTTCCGACAGCAGGCTTAAAGGCTAGAGCTGTGTGTGGTGAAACAGGATCACACAAGATGGGGGGTCAGATGGATGCATCATCCAAAGTGGACCTGAAGACTGCTGGTGACATAGGACCTTGAGCCACCTCTGTGGGACTCCCTGATTCACCACTTAGTGCCTCTGTGAGCCAGGCAGCCCTTCATCCTTCTGAACCTCAGTCCCCATGGTGATAAATGACAGATCCACCCGCTCCTGGAGCACTGGGAGAGAGACTGTTATTGGAAAGAAGATAGGGAGAGAGTCCAGGAGGAAGTAACAGGCTGTGCTAGGAGGAAGTGGGTAAGCAGGCTTTGAAGGCCTCTCCACAGCCTACATCCAGTGCTTAGCCCAAAAGGGCCACCTCCCAGACCCTGAAATCAGCAGCTGGAGTGGACAAGTGCAAGAGCTATAGGTTGGGGTCCCAGCTCCATGGGTACTTCTATGTACTCTTGACCGCATCATCAACTGCCTTCCTGCCTCTGTTCTCCAAAACTGACCTTTCTAATCCTCAGTGTGTAAAGACAGCTCCACCAGACTATGAGAGCAGGCTTGGTCAACAAACACTGGCGGGGCACTGACCTTGGGAGACCTTGTGGAAGATCTGGAAACAGACACAGACACACTACCTCCTGCCTCTTACGACAAGATTGGCGCCCCAAGGCTAAAGTGAGGGAAGAAACTAGGAGTTGAGGGGCTCATGTTCTATGTGTCTTTATAGCCAAGATCCACTTTACATGCAGGAATTGGCACTGCTAAAGCCCCCATAATACGTGAGAGGGAGCAGAGGGTCAGGGATATGCAATGAATGTCCCCAAGGCCAGAACTGGAAACTAGACATGACTGTCAATAAAATGTGTCTGTTGACACCAATCAGATACTGGTGGCACCATCCAAGTGTTTTGTGAGCCAGTAAATAAGATGGGTGACTGCCAGAAGAATAGGGGAGAAGGAGCCAGGAGTTGGATCTCATGCCAGGCAGAACCCTATCCTACCCAGCTTTTTGCTAGAAGCAGTGATGGCCTTGGCAGGAGGTGGCAGTGGCTGAGGACACCAGGGTCACACTGTTCACTTAGGAAGCCCCACCCCTGGCTACCCTCTCAGTTCCAAATCCTCTCTCCTTCTCTAGGAAGCTGAACATCTCTGACATGCCATCGACCCTGCTTGGTGCGTGAGGTTCCTGCATCCCAGTTCATCCAGGAAGCACAGGTAAGGGCACTGCCCAAGGTTATAGCCATGGGTGGCATTCAGGGAGCCTCTTGCCTGGGACTAAGATGAAGGGGGTCATTCTTCCGTTTCCAAGTTGTAGTGAGATGGGTCGGCTGGGGGCAGTGCAATGGCTTAGGCCGCATCATTGGCACATTATCTTATCCAGAGCTATCTCTCAAAGCCTGAGGTGAGCATTCCCATCCCTGCTTCCAGAGGAGACAACTGAAGCTCAGAGGCTAGCCCAGTGTACAGGCCAGGGCTAGCCCAGTGTACAGGCCAGGGCTAGCCCAGTGTACAGGCCAGGGCTAACCCAGAGTACAGGCCAGGGCTAGCCCAGTGTACAGGCCAGGGCTAACCCAGAGTACAGGCCAGGCAGAGGGAGAAGGCTCCATCCACTCTCCTTGGCTGGAGCCCATGCACACAGGGGAACTTGGGTAGTGTTTAACAAGTGAATGAGCGAACTGTGACAAGATAGGGACGGCTGGGCCAGAACCTGGCTCTCCTGTCACTACCAGCTCCTTGCTCTTTCCACTGAAATACAGCACCCCTCCCCTCTCTTACCCCATCCGAGCATGTTTCTCAGTAGTGTGCCCATTGCTCAGGAGGACCATGGATGGAGCAATCAGCCTCAGCTCTCTTGCAGGTTAGCAGGCCCAGCCTAATCAGCCCCACCCCCAGCATCCACATCATCTCTTCCCCCCACAATGTGCATAATTGTAAACTTGTTTCTTTAAATAAACAGTCTTGAGTTTCCTAGCAAATAGTCTTCTAAGAGGAGGAACGTCTCCAGGCCACCTCATATTTAGCATACAGTGATCCACATATTTGCACAGAGAGAGGGTGTGTGGATACAGAGATCGTGCAAACGCTATAGATACCGTGGCTCATCCAGATGGGAGCTATTTACGATGCTGAGTCATCCACAGGCAACGCCACTGAGGAATCCCTGGTTGGGCTCTGAGCCCCAGCACCACAGACCTCATGGCTCTCTGCCTGATAGTCACAGGGGAGGGGGAGGGGAAAAAGGGGAGAAGGCAGGGGGAATGGAGAGGAGAAATCCCACCAAGTGGGTGTTTGGGTTATAAGAAATGAAAACTTTCTCATTAGTACTTCCTGTTTCAAGCTAGTGTCCTCCACCCAGGGTGTTCCACTTTCCCAGGCCGTCAGAGCCATCACTTCAATGTATAGGAAAGAAAACTGAGACCCAAGAGGGTGAGGGATCTGCCCAGTATCCCACAGAGTCAGTGGCAGAACCGATGTCACCTCTACCTTTGTGGCCTCAGCATGGAGGTGTTTCTGCTCCCTGGTCACCTTCTGCAGCTCCCTGAAGAGCAATCCCTGCATCATGAAGAGTTCTCACACTGCCTTCCTTGGATCCTCTAAGAAATGAACAGAATCCAGCTTCCCTGAGCTGCCCAGTGTTTGGACCAGGGCTCGCACACACTGTGCACTCAACACCTGTAGCCAGCCCTAACTCCATAGCAATTCCTGGGGAACCCTAGTTCTCGGTTTGAAAAAGCACCCATTATCCCCACCCTCCCTTTTGTCTCTAAGCCAGTTCTCTATCCATATAAAAATAGGCTTCCTCCCACTTGCCACCCACTTCTGCCCAATTCTATAATGAATCAATTTTATTAATAGGCTTTGGGATAGAGACTTAACAAAGGCTTATTGTGAAAGTCACCATTTATCTCCCTACATAGTTCACTCCTCAAAGAATTCTAATAAAGTAGTCAAGTGGGATTCGGCCCCTCCATAAGCTATCCATTAATCCTCTCTTTCCTTCCATAGAGAATGTGTTTCTTTAAGCCTTGGTGACTACAGTCTATTCGGTTGTTCTAACAGACAGCAGAGAGAGAGAGGCAGAGAGCATGGCTTTGGCGTCAGGGCTGAGTTATGTTCTAGCCGGTCACTTAAATGTCTCTAGATTTATATTGATTATTCAGAGACCTGGACAATTTAATTGTCACAGGAATTAAATGTGGTGATGTCTTGTGTGGTGCTGAGCACATCTGTACTAAGTGTTTAGTGAAGGCTTTGAGTGAACAAGCAAGCGACTGAACGATGAAGAAAAGACTCAAGACCTCTACATAGCAGACCCTAAAAGGGGAGGGGCCAACCAGCTCTGCCATTTGAGGTGCTCAGCTCAGTACTTCAGGAGGTGGTTTGAGAAGGGTGATCGTAACTGCGACAGAGCACCTTCCTGCTACATCAGAGACAACAGACTGTATGGGCTCAGGGTTACAGAGATTTCAGTAGCCTGGGGTGGTGGGAGCTGGCCATCTGCAGCAGCAGGTGTGTGAGGTGACAGCTGCTCACAGTGAAGACCAAGGCGCACATAGGGACCTTCCACCAGGCAAGCCCCACCTCCTAAAGGCTCTACAGCTGGCGACCAGCATTCAAACCACAACAGTAAACCTTTGGGAAGAGGCCAGAGACAGAGAATCCCCACTCCAGCCTTTCATGCATGGGAAATGTTTTTGCTCAGGGAAATGTTGAGACTGGAATCTTGATTCAAAGCAAAAATGTTTCTAGAGAGTCGGGAGTGCATCTTGTCCATTGCTGGACTCCCTTTCCCTGATGGCAACCTGGCTTAGTATGAGCAAGAAGCAGCGCACAGTAAGTGACCCGAGCTGGCATTGCCTGGCTTGCTTTGACTTGAGCAGAGTTATCTAAGTGACATGGGAAGTTTTGAACTTAGTAACGTACATGGGTCCACCAACACAAACCTTTCCAGAACTTGGGCTTAGCCTTAGCTGAGACCTGGCCTTATAGCACAAGGGAGACCCTCAAAGATAATGCTCTGAGGACATTTCAGGGCATCTCAGAGAGGACCAGGACCATATTCAGGACTAAGAAAAATGGGTAGTTGTGTCGATATGGTCCAAGGTAGACTATCATTTAGAAACATTTAAAATTTGTTGGAATTTTATCCAGATCTGCTCATATTTTTAAGGCACTAGGTTCCTCTCCTTCTGGGCAAAGAGGAGCTTCATAGGGTTCCTGACCTCTAAGTTAGGTGGTCAAACAAACTCTGCCATGAGAAGAGAAAGCAGGCTGAGGTTGGGAGCTAGGCAATTGCTGGGATACTTGGAAATGGCCCTCACTGGAAAGAAGGTGTGGGGTCTGAGTGAGATGTGGCTCTAATTCCAGAGTAAGTCAGATACTGCTGAGAGGACCAGTGTCTCAGGATCAGGATGGGGATAGACATTGACTTCTGACATCACTGTAGAAGGCAGCCAGCATGCCTGGGGCACTTTGGCTGGCTCTATCTCAGTCACTACAGGATGCAACCAGAGTCCTGAGGAAGACAGGAACCTGGAGAGCAAATGAGCTTTGGGTGAGCAGGGGATGCTCATGGCTGCACTCTGGGCATGCCTGTGTCTGTCGCCAGCACCAGTGAGACCTCAGAAAAGGAAAATCTCCTAGTTTTCCCTGTCCCCTTTGTGCCTTCTAAAACACTGGATACGTCAGTGGGTAACAGATGAACAATGAGGTCAGAGCCAGGCTTAGAAAGCCAAAGAAATGTTTCAAGATGGCAAGAAGGAGAATTTCAAAATTATCAAGGTGGCTAAAGTCTAAAAGCAGAGAGGCCCAACCAGGAAGGACAGGATGGACCCACAACTCACCCCTCAGGAGCCTACAGAGAAAGTTGAACTAAATAGAACCAAGGGACAGTAACAGACTGTGGGTTTGAAATGATGTCCCTATGAGTTCCAGGCTTCTGAGAAAGGGTCTCATGAGGCATTAATAGGATGACTTTGGTGGAAGGGAAGTTACACACACACACACACACCCTGGATTCTTTAGCCCATTTTAATCACAAAATCTCTGCTTTTATTTGTTTTCTATACTGGATTCCTATGTAATGTTCTATTTTTAAGAGGGTCTTTGGGTTTAAAAACATATATTTGACAGGCAATGGAGTTGAAAAGGCCTAAGCACCCAGAAGTATATGGTTGGGTTCAAATCCAGCTCCATCCCTCCATACTGATGGGACTTCAGGAAGGACAGTTCTGGTGTATAAAGCATCCTCCCAGGGGTATGTGCCGCTTTAGCTGAGATGCTGCTGAATTCCCCAAAGACTCGCATACACAAGATCGATGCCGTGTAAGATGACTTTTGGCAGTACACAGATGCATATCTGTTATTTCAACAGCTCGCAATCAATGCACGTGAGAAATATGGAAGCCATATATCAAACTCTGATTTATGGAAATAATACTGCATTTTCTTTGAAGATAAATTTGTGCATTTTTAAGAAGACAAATCAGTGTAAAGAGACCTGCCAGGCAAATGAATAGTACTTAGAGAGCAGAAATCACAGAGGGGGGGCATAAATAAAACAGGGGGGGTGATCTGAAATAATCCATGTAAAACACCAACCATGGTGTCTGCCGCTTAGGAAGGACTCAAAACTTTGAGTTCTTATTTCTATCTCTCTACTTTTGTATGTATGTGGACCTAGTGTCAAGCTTATTCACTGAGGGAAAGCAGATGTCCAGTTCTAGGTTAAAGAAAGAACTGTATTCAAATAAGAAAATCAGTTGTGATGTCTCATTTTGGTAGAACATGATAAAGAAGCAGGGACAAGAGGAACATGAGTTTGAGGTTAGCCTCGGCTACATCTTTAGAGCCAGTGAGATGGCCCAGTGAGAGGAGATCCTTGTCTTCATGCCTAACAACCTGAGTTCAATCTCCAAAACCTACGTGGTAGAGAGAGAGATCCAACCCCCAAAGGTTGTCCCTCTGACCTCTACAGGAGCACACAAACAAACCAATAAGTCAATAAACAAATACATGAGCAAATAAATTAATGCAATTCTTTAAAATATGGACAGTGCCTGAGGAACAACACCAAAGTTGTCCTCTGGTACACACATGCATTCACGCATGCATACACACACACACACACACACACACACACAAATAATACTTAGAATCTTGAGTCATAATCTGTCCCTGGGCTATCAGTGTGCTGTATGAGCCTGTCTCCAGCAATGCTGGACAGTGGCAGGGAGCCCAGCTCCTAGTCAGTCACCCGGTGACAAAGAGAGACATAACATTCCACCATGTACTGTGCTGCTAAGCTTGGGCATTCCACAAAGTTACTTAACTGTGTTTCTACTTACGACATTTCCGATTTACAGTAAGGTTATCAGGATGTGACCCCATCGTAAATCAAGAAGGGTCTATACTGGATTCTTGCTTATATAATAGATCTCATGTTCCCTTTACAAAAGCATATCCACTTAAGATGAGATGCTGAAGTGCTTCTCTTGTTACATGCAAACTGTAGAGCACTATAAACAAAATGTACAGGAGTAAAAAAGATGAAGATAGCCCTTGACTAAGAATGCACTAATGGAGCAGGAACATTGTAGGGCCCCTCAACTTAAAGCCCATGCTTGCCCATTTGCAGGGATATCTCTCACTACGACTTCTCCAACCTTCAGAAGACATGTCCTGAAGGGTAATGCAGGCTCCTGAGAAGGAGAAACATTGCCAAGGAAGTGACCAAGGTTTTCCTGATTGAGCAGAAGTCTAAGAACCAGGACAGCAGCTTGGTCAAAAGTCAGTAAGACCTAGGCCATGGCTAGATGTTAGGTCTGGAACAGATCTCAGGTCTCTGGTATTTAGCAAGGCTAATCTCTCTCTCTCTCTCTCTCTCTCTCTCTCTCTCTCTCTCTCTCTCTCTCTCTCTCTCTGATTTTTAAAAATTGATTTTATTGAGATCTACATTTTTCTTTGCTCCCCTCCCCTTCTCTCCCATCCCCTTTAACCCTCTCGCATGTTCCCCATGCTCCCAATTTACTCAGGAGATCTTGTCTTTTTCTACTTCCCATGTAGATTAGATCTATGTATGTCTCTCTTAGTGTCCTCATTGTTGTCTAGATTCTCTGGAATTGTGAATTGTGGGCTGGTTCTCTTTGCTTTATGTCTAAAAGCCACTTATGAATGGGTACATATGATATTTGTCTTTCTGGGTCCGGGTTACCTCGCTTAGTATGATGTTTTCTAGATCCACCCATTTGTAGTAAGGCTAATCTTTAAAAAAAAAAAAAAAAAAAGATTGAGTGATTCCACCAAGAGGGAATTGAGAACTCAAAAGAGGTAGCCTGGGCCAGCTTAGCATTCTGAAGAAGCATGTGGAAACCCAAACTGTTCATTCATATAAGCACTTGAAGGGTCCTATGTGAGTTTAGCTATGTTGATAATAGCATCTAATGCAAGGTTTACTGTTCTCCATAAAGGGGGTGTCATCAGCTACCCAGGGACTCAGAGAGTCTGGAAGAGGAGCTGGGATGGCAATTTTGAGGACTCCTATGGGATGCATCAGTTGCAGCTGAAGTTGAGATTCACAGTCCCAGTGGGCCTGGCTCTGTGTACTCTGGGCCAAGAGAAAGTGTGAAGGCTAGAACACACAACATGCAGGACTGTAGCCGAGAAAGAGCTGAGATCAAAGGAAGGAAGGAGCCATTCTAGGAAGCCCAAACCCTTAGGGGTCCCTTCTGAAGAGCCAAGGGACCCCAGAAATGTGATTCCTTCAGCCTGACATGTGGGGACAGTCCCTGGGGCCTCCTTTCTCTCACTATGGCTGGACCAGGGTCAGCACTTCAATCAGGAGTCAGTGCATAGGCTCCTAACCCCACCCCAGGCTTCTAGAATCGTCTAGATTAGAGCTCTAGGGAAGATAATGAGGCTAAACCAGTGGCTCTTGGCCTCACTGCTGAAGTCTAAGATACACAGAAATCTAAATGGCATGTCCAACCTTTTAACAATGCAAAAATGGTGTTGTGACACGCAAAGCTGACAATTGGGAGCCAGGAAAGCAAGTTACAAAAAGAAAAGGTGGGGCAAGACTCATAATGTTTTAGGTAAATTTGCAATTTTGCATTGGGCTACAGGTCACAGGTAGGACACACCCCGAAGAGGAGCTACTAACTGAAGTATTGTGAACTCTGCTGTCTGCAGGGCAATCAGAGGACAGGATGCTCCCCCAGGGAGCTGTAGCAACACGGTTACGTGGATCTGACTATATGACAGTCACTGCCAGCTCAAGTAATTGTCACCACACAGGCACATGGGGCTAGCATTGTTTGTTCCATGTTTAGTCGTTTTGTAATATTTATTTTAAAGTGAAATGTCAAATCCAGACTTCTGCAGGAAACTCGCTCCTACATGTCATCAGTTAATAAAAGATATCAATTTCATGCTGACCGAACAATATATACCAGTTGATCAATGCTGAATCCACTTCTGTTTGTTGCTGTAATTCAGCTAAAATGCCGCTTCCTGGAGAAAAATCTCCTGTGGTCTCCCCTCTTTCTGCCCTGTCACCCGTCTTCGGACATCCAGAGGCCCCTTTCCCCTCCTGGCATTAAGCCTCGCTGTTCTAAACACTTAGTAGTTCTTGTCTGCTGCTCTTGGGTTACAGGGTCTGAGGAATCACTATGCTAGAAGCCAGGCCATATGTCTTCCACACAGTACATGGCAGTGGCAGAGGAGGGGCTAGATAGCCAGATCACACTGTGGTAACCAATAAAGGCTGAGGTCTGGCTTGACACAATAGTGCTCATTTCTCTCTTACATGACATAACCTGTAAAAAGAAGAGAGCTTCCTTCCCAGCGGTGACTCTGGGAGACAGACTGGCTTTGCCATTATGCAGCAGGGGAGGAGAGGGTGAGGACCACCTGTTCTTAAACACCTCAGCCTGGAAGTCGTAGCTGCTGGTCCTCTTCTCAGCCACTGGCCAGTAGCCTCAGTAACTGCCTCCCTATCAGAGATAGAGAAACTAGTGAAAGCATATATTCCCTGAGCCTATGCCCCCTACAACAAGAATCATGACCTGCAGCCAGTGTCCAGGAACCTGGGGATCCAGAGGTGACCGTAAATTTCTAGAGACTGATGCATCAGGACCCAATGTCCTCACATAGCAATGGACTCTTCATAGTGTGTGTGGAAGCATTCCTTCCTTTGCACATTCAATGCAGGGCGTCCTAAAAGGCAGAAAGAGCAGGGAGAAGAACACTTGAAAGCCATGAGATTGTGCATCTAACAGGCCCGTGCACTCTAAGGCCTCCACTGATATCATTTCTCTTCCTTTTCTCCACTGAGTCTGGAGACGAGACTAGTGTCCCACCAGTAGCTCCCAACTGCTGCCAGTTTTCACTCGCATACCTCCGATGACAAGACTTTCATAACTTCCCACACCCCCTCCAATATCCTGCTCTGTGTTGGACCACTCCCATAACGTGCATCACGAGAGGACCTAGTGTCCCAAGGGAATAAGGTTTAAGGAAAGGGATCTGCCTCGTCCCCTGACCAATTACCACTTTGGCCTCCAGAAATTGTTCTCTTGAGCTAAGTGTGGTGAGGATGGAGGCGGTGGGAACAGAGGTCTGTGTGCCCATTTGTGCTTCAGCAACAAAAGAGAAGGAAAAGAAAGAAATGCATTCTGTGGGACACCGGGTGTAAATATGTAAATTAGGGTCATTTAGCCTAGAGAATAGACATCTCTAGAACAACAGTTCTCAACCTGTGAGTCATAATCCCTTAGGGTTTAAATGATCCTTTCACAGGGGTCACCTAAGACCATCGGAAAACACAGGTATTTACATTACAATTCATAACAGTAGCAAAATTGCAGTTACGAAGTAGCAACAAAAATACTGTTATGGTTGGGGATCAGCACAACATGAGGAAGTGAATTAAAGGGTCGCACTGCTCTAGGAAGTGCGTCACCAGACAACAAAGAAAGGTCTACCTACCTCAAATGATGCACTCCCTAGTAGGGCAAATAGGAGCTTAAAATAGTAATGGCTTCCTAAACCAGGTCTAGTGGCATACACCCTTAATCCAATACTCATGAGGCAGAGGCAGATAAACCTCTGTGAGTTCAAGGCTATTTTGGCCCATATAGCAAGTTCCAGGGCAGCCAGGACTACTACTTTGTTGTTGTTGCTGTTGTTTCTCTTAAGAAAAAATACTTTATTGTTAATAGCCTTTACTTTTAAAAATACATGTGATTTTTATTATAATCTCAAAAAATTAAAAATAATTTTTAAAATTTTTGTTGATTTTATAGAGCTATACATTTTTCTCTGCTCCCCTCCATTCCTTTTTCCTCCCCTTCTACCTTCTCTCAAGTTTCCCACACTCCCAATTTACTCAGAAGGTCTTGTCTTTTTCTACTTCCCATGTAGATTATATTCATGTATGTCTCTTAGGGTCCTCTTTGTTGTCTAGAGTCTCTAGGGTGTGGTTGTAGGCTGGTTTTTGCTTGCTTTATTTCTAAGAGCCATTTATGAGTGAGTACATATGATATTTGTCTATCTGGATCTGGGTTACCTCACTCAATATGATGTTCTCTAGATTCATCCATTTGCCCACAAATTTCAAGATGTCATTGTTTTTTTTTCTGCTGTGTAGTACTCCATTGTGTAAATGTACCTCATTTTCCTTATCCATTCTTCGGTCAAGGAGCATTTAGGTTCTTTCCAGGTTCTGGCTATGACAAATAATGCTGCTATGAACATAGTTGAAACACATGTCCTTGTGGTTCAACTGAACATCCTTTGGGTATATACCAAAAAGTGGTATTGCTGGGTCTTGAGGTAGGTTGTTTCCTAATTTTCTGAGAAATCGCCATACTGATATCCAAAGCAGCTGTACCAGTTTGCAATGGTGGAGTGATCCCTTTTCCCCACATCCTCTCCAGCATAAGTTGTCATCAGTGTTTTTGATCTTGGCCATTCTTACAGGTGTAAGATGGAATCTCAGAGTTGTTTTGATTTGCATTTCTCTGATGGCTAAGAACGTTGAACATTTCCTTAAGTGTCTTTCAGTCATTTTAGATTCCTCTGTTGAGAGTTCTCTGTTTAGGTCTGTACTCCATTTTTTATTGGATTCTTTTGTTGACCAATTTCTTAAGTTCTTTGTATATTTTGGAGATCAGCTCTCTGTCTAATGTGGGGTTGGTGAAGATCTTTTCCCATTCTGTAGGCTGCCATTTTGTCTTGTTGACTGTGTTCTTTGCTTTACAGAAGCTTCTCAGTTTCAGGAAGTTCCCATATGGGTAATGTTTTAAAGTGAAGTGTCTCCTATAGGCACTTGAACACTTGATCGCTAGCTGGTGGGGCTGTCGGAAGGTTGTAGGAACTTGTGGAGATGGAGCCTTGCTGGATTGATCTCATGAAGTGTCTCTTCAAACCCCTGGAGGGATTTGGACAAGGCACACAATTCGTTTTGGGTGGAGTAACTTAGGTTGTGGAAAGAGCCTTGAGTCTATGGCTAATCCACACAGCATCTCTTAGGTTGTTAGCAGGCTTCACCCACTTCCTCTGCCTCCTTGAATCCTTGCTGTGTCATAAGGGTTCTGAATTGTTATCATTATCTCAGAGGTAGGGGCAATTTGCCCAGTACCCCACAGGCAGAGATAGGAATGGAGTCTATGAGTAGGGTCCCTGTTGTCCATTTTCATACCAACCTCACATAAGAACAGGAGGTCCCAGGAAAGATTAAAACAGTAAAGAAAAGAAAAACTCCAAAAACATTCATCTCACCCCTATTCTGCTGGACAATAATTCTACCTGTTTGTTCTTCCTCACTGGCTCTTCTCTCACACGGAGAATCCTTTCAGAGATGAGCAGCCCACCCTAATGTCATGTTGGACACTCATCCATTTAGACCAAGTTGATCAATTGTAGGATGAATCTGGGCTGATCCCTTTAGCTCCCTGGGCTTCGGGCTCTTTATATGTTTTGATTGTTTTCCTTTGATCCCATAGTGAGAAGTGGGGGCGGAGGGAGTACGACAATGACTATGATGATGACAATGGGTGACCGGAAGAAGACACACAAACTAGCAACAAAACAAAAGAATTGTCCAGCATGCTTTTTCCCAGTTTGCTTGGCACACAGTTATTCATGCTCCTCCCCATCTTCTACCACTGATGCTCCCTTCCTGCCCAGTCCAGTGCTGAGGCTCTCCCTCATCTCTAAATAGTGGCATTAGCATCCTTCTGCTTTTACAAAGACAGCCAGCCCCTAGTGTGTTTCCTCGCTGCCTGAGAGCAGGTGTCCCTAGGGTTGGGACTGCATCCTTCCCTCAGGACCTCCCTATCTCCAGTCTCCCAGCAGCTGCAGTGCTCCAGCTCACAGCACACAATTAGCCCTAGAAGGAAGGGCCTTTTCTTCTCAAGGGTTCTCATCTCACAGTTTAGATGCCTTTATTTCCAGAGCCTTGCTTGATGAAATGCTTCATCAATGCCACATCAAAGCATGTCCCATTCCTACCCTACCCATCCACCTGTCCTCCCATTCACTAATCTGCCTGGCATTCTGTGAGCATCTCCAGGTGCTGGGCTATACACTGGGAGACCCACAGAGTCCCTGCCATAGAGTCTCCCACAGTGGGAGAGACAGAAAATAAACAAGCAGATGGGCAGAATAAATGGGATGACGTTAGACAGTCCTCAGGACCACGGAGGATAAAGAGAAGAGTTGTGATGGGCAGGGACTGTTGGTCAGCCATCTGCTTCCAGGGCAGAGGGGAAATCATCATAGACCAGCAGCAGCCTATGAAGCTGGGTCCTCTCCTGGGTTAGAATCCGAAGGCAGCTACTGAAGGGAAGGATCACACCACACGGACTCTCTGTGAAAGGCCCATGATGCAGCAGCATCAAGGCTCTGGCTGCTTCCAGCTGCAAGCTTTCCCACCTTTGGTGACTGCTCCATCCTTTCACGGTGGCCTTGTGTATCCCACCCCCAGCGACAGGGATAGGAACTATAAGGACTCTGTTGCACCCACCTATCTTATAGGATTATTCCTCCCAAGTCTACTGACTCTGGGCAAATTGGGTCCTTTCCAGATGGTTCCCCCACAAAATATGATGAAGCACTTTCCAAGGACCAACACCAGATGAACTCCAGAAGTCTAATGGACTCTTGGCTTCAACCAGACTTCACTCTGGGTCTCTCCTCAGACCTCATCTTCCCTGTCTGCATTCCTCTCTGACTTTCTCTCTCTCTCTCTCTCTCTCTCTCTCTCTCTCTCTCTCTCTCTCTCTCTCTCTCTGTGTGTGTGTGTGTGTGTGGCTTGTTTTTCCTACCTCTATCCTTCTGACATGCTCACATCCTGACTTTCAGCCTTATCTGGCATTCATTTCCTTCAAATAAACCCATTTTTAAAATATGCATTCATCCCCAACCGGGTGCCAGGTTAGGAGCTTGGGTCTCATCACAGTCGAGAAAGGTGTCGACTTCCCCAGAGGAAGATGAGTCATCCTCCCAATGTGACCAGCAGAGGAGACATGGGAGGACTCAGGAGTCTTCAGAGAGGAGTCTAGGGGGGGGGTGGGTGCTTTCTAGAGGAGGTCAGATCTTGAAATATGACCAAGCAACAAAATACAGGCTGACCTTGAGGAGCAAGGTCCTCTCTGGTACATCAGTTGCCCAGATGTTGGCTCATTTGGCTGGTGTGTAGCAAACTCTGAGCTTGGATATGGCTACCTCTCTGCCACTTTCAACAATCCTCCCCTTCTAACTCACTCCCTTGCAAATCCATCTTCTCTCCCCGTTTCTTGTTTCTCTTTGACTCACAATGATCCTATCACAGACCAGTGCCTCTGAGCTATCGCTGGATCCTTTCCATCCATTCTTTCCTCTCAAATCTAAGTCTTTCTCCAGCATCCTTTCTGTTTCACATGCAGAGTAAAAGAAGAAGGGCTGACTTTGTTGTCTTTAAGACCAGGGTCTAGGTCTGCTGACTGAACTGTCTAGGCCTTCATTTCATCACCGATAAACAGCCTCCTGGGGCTGTTGTGAAATCAAATAAGACAAAGGATGTGGAAATGTGTCCTGCTGTTACCGGAGGATCTTTGCTGTTAATGAGGGCTCTTTTGACTGCAAGTGACAGAGCCCAACTCCAAATTGCTTAAAGGGAAAGCCTGGCCTTGCTGTGAGCAGACAGGTCTGGATGGAGGGCTTCTGGAGGAGATTTTTAGGGCTGCCTTCCTGTTTCCATCTGGTCTCTACTTGTGGTCCTCACTCTTGGGCAAGCTCTCCCTTCAAAGGGCAGAATAACAGACCACCTTCATACCTGTCCAGCAGCTCTAATGAAGATGGACCCCCTGTTTCTTGAGGTGCCAGCAGTGTTCTGGGATTGAACATCAGCAGACTAAGTCCTAACCCCTTCCCACAGACAGGCGCTGTCACTTGAAACTGGTGACAATGTAATCTTTCCACTCAGGCCAAAAAAGACCATGAGGAAGGACAGGAAGGGGAACTCCTCCCACAGGGGTATTGTCTCAGGAGGTAGAGACGAGGAACTGTGGGGTCTACTTAGGTAATATCACATTAAACACTGTTCGGTGCCCACCAGGATTCCAGAGTGCCTCTCATCTGCATCTGCAGCACCCCGTCCTCTCCCACACTCCCTATGTGTATCACAGTACTCTAGTCACCTGCATGCTGTCATCACAAGGTTCTAAGGATTGAGAAGACAAACCCAGCATCTGCGCTGCCTGTCACTGCACTCTCAACACCGACAAAGGCTAGACTGGGCAGATGGAGAAGCGGCTGGCTGGATGGATGGATAAAGAGGTGGATAAATGAACGGTAGTAAAAATGATAGGCAGGTGAATGTGTACGTAGTGAGTGAGTGCATGGGTGATGGTTGGCTGAGTGATTGGTAGATAGACGTGAAAAGACAGAGCTAGGACAGATGGAAGGAGCGGATGGCTGGGAGAAAACCGGTAAGGTCAATTTGGAGTTGGCTGAGCTTGAACTGCCTGTGAACCAGCTAACAGCTGCCCTACAAGCAGGTTGTAGATGGACCTGCGAATCAGGACACCGCTCTGTATTGTGAACAGGAGTGAGGCCATTAACAAGGACACTAGGATGGGAGCCATGAAATGAGTCCAGATCACAGGAGAGGGGCAGAGTGGTGCACCCGAGGTCTCCGGTCACCCTCACCACAAGGCACCCTAGCTGAGACCTGAGGTGGCAGCATAGAGTTAATATCTTGTCCCTCCCCACCCTCCCCTCCTCAAACCACTCAGCCAGAAGGGAGCAGCTGCCTGGGAGGACAGAGAGACAGATTATGTAAACTGTGATTGCCACCCACAGGAGGAGGGAAGAGAATAGGTATTGAAATGCGCTTTCAATAATGCATGTCCTCCTCCGCACAGGCTTGGGGCTCTAGATAGGGAGAGGAGCCTTAAAGGGACCAAGCCTCCTGTCCAAGTAGCAGCACCCAGTCTGTCTGCTGTCGCACAGGTCCTCTGTCCACAGCCAGAGACCCTGTGACTATCACACCAGGTCACACCCTCTGACCCCAAAGGACACTGTGATGCCCCTCACACTGGCCCTTGCAGGTTTGGCTTTTTAAAGAGTGTGTTTCCCAAACACGCTGAATTGAAGTCATGATTAATTCATTTTCCCCATTTTTTATTAATCAAAGGCACTTAACTTCCAGTCAGAGCTTTGATCAGCAAAGGTAAGCCACAAGGTAAAATTACTCTAACTCAGAGTGAAGAAATAAGACAATATTAGTAATCAGCTTGCCTAGCTGCCAGACACTCTCCACCGCTAGCCTACATTGGGAAGAACTCCGGAAACAGGCAAGCCATAGCCTAGGAAGAGGGAAGTGCACAGGACTCTCCTTACCCAGACTGTACAACTGAGACCCAGAAACAAGAATGAGCTTGCCTCCTTGGCAGGACTGAGGAGATTTGAAGGCAAAGGCCTGGACCCTGCAGGTTCGACTGAGCTAGAACTCAGCGGGCACCCACGAGAGTGGGGACTAGGAAGTGGCACCAGGGCCAGCACCTTCCCTGTGTTCTCACTACACACTAGACTCAGCAGAGAGACCCCTAAAGGCAAGTTCACACTCTCCTGGTACACGGAGGAAACTGAGCATTCAAGGGGTTTGCATAAGCCACCCAGTTGGGAAGTGAGGGGCTGGGGTTCCTTCAAGCTCACCCACCTGCCTGTGAAATTCTCTCCTCCTGGGATAGCATCTGGTCCCCAAATGCAGGGATCATCCATCCCAAAGAGATGACTGCCTGGTACCCATACTCACTTCAGCTCCTTGTTTGGGTCTATTGCCCTCTTCTTCTTTCCTTCCCTCACCAAGTTGTCACAGCCAGAATGTGCCATCTTGATTGCTTCTGTCTTTCGAGGTCTTCTGGGCTGTGAGACAAGAGAGTGGCTTTTCCCTGTTGGGTTGACAATGAGTGCCATTGCTCTCCCAGCTGTGGCCAGCTGCTTCCATGTTTGCTTTGTTGATGCTGGTGTTGGTGATGGCTTGAAACTTTCCACACACCTCTGGAAAACCTGTATTCTTCCGAAGGCTACCTAATGTAGCAGGAACGAAACTTCAGTTTATAAAAACTAAGAGAGGTAACTCAGGCCCCTTTCTTTCCATCTTTCTCTTGGATAAGGTAGAAGTTGAATGATTGGTCTCTGCCTGGAAGTTGTTCTAAGTGAACAAAATTTAACATGCACACACATACATACACACAGAAAGACACAAACACACATACACACACATAAACACAGTCCTTGGTAACTTAGTGACTGAGATAGACCAATGAGCAATCCCTCTGGCAGAAATTCAATGGACAGCCACCCCTTATATTTGTAGGGAATATGTCCCAAAACCCAAACAAACTCCACTCTTGTGATGTTTGATGACACAGTACCCAAAGACAGGAAGTAAAATTGAGTGTGGTACCAGGTGTTCTGATATCCAAAATGGTTGCTAAGTGATGAAAAAGTGGGCATCATGCATAGCACAGATCTGAACAAAAGGATGGTTCACATCTATGGAGGGAAGGGAGGGATGGGATGGTCCAAGATTTCATTCCCTTACTCAGAAGGGCATGCAATTCAAAACTTGTGAATTTTCTGGAATCTTCTGTTTATGCTTTGAACTACGGGTGATGAAAGAAATTGAAACTTTCTGAAAGTGAAGCCTGAATAAAAGACACAGAAGGCTTTTGCAGCCCCGCCCTGTGCCAATGTGGACAGGACTCCTAGGACCCAGGGAAGGAAGGGTGCTGGCCCCATCCTCGTTGAGCAATCAGTCTTGAGATAGAAACCTCATGCATCCAGCTGAGAGCCAAGGGCCACACGAAGCATCCGTGTAAATACGTGCAGAAGAATTAAGCTGACTGGTCAATGTCCTTCTAGTGGAGTCCCAGACTGGCCTTAGCATCCCCAAGGAATGCAGAAAGAGACTAGGGAGAAAGAGTTCCCCAATGGGAAATGGGGGTACCCTTGTTCGCAAAAAAGATTGCAAGACAAGCAACTCACTCCGTACCCCCACAGCAGCCTGGGCTGCCCAGGGTGGTCCAGAATTCACAGTAGTTTGGTACCCACGCCCATGATATCATACCAGGTTCTCTCACAGCGTGTGTAAAGTCCAAAGGCTGAATGAACAGAGGATGTATCTGACCTTCTGCACACTGAAATATCAACCAGCCAGAACGAACCATGTGTCTGTGTCTTTGCTCCAGTGTGTGCCAGCCAGCTCTGACAGGGTTAGAAAGACCCTGGCTCTGACCTGCAGGAGGTCACAGGAAGGAGAGACCATTTTAGGTCTAATAATCTGACAGTTGGCACGGACAGAGTTACCTTCCAAAACCTGCATTGTACTGCATACCTCCCCCTGGTTCCTGGAAGCTTTTATCTGATTGCTAACCTAACCGACTTCTGCAAAAGTCAGGAACTGAAAGCGCCTTTAAAGTCTTTCTTTTACTTCTGAGTCAATTTTGTTTCCACTGATGAAAATACCTAATTGTTATTACATTTATTGAACGGTCTCACGAAGGCAGCCTCTGGGAGCTTCATGGTTTATCCTCTTTTAAGTCTGGCTCAGCATTCTGAGAAAGTGTGGTCTTCAGTGACGGGTGGGGGAGGGTCTGGAAGCCTCGGGAGTGAAAGGAACTACACAATTAGAGTCCAGACAAAGACTAAAGCAGGCAAGCTCATTGTAGAGCGTTGGTGTGTGGTGCTGTAGTTGTCGATCTTGTGGGCAGCAGGTCTAGTGACCAGGAGAAGGTTTTTAGCTCCATGTAACAGCTAGAGACCCCAGCTGTTATAAAGTGCACAGACTGCCATAGAAGGTAATGGGCGCCTTGTTCCTGGAAGTGCGGAAGGCCTCCAGCTTTTTCCAGCTTTTTCTAGCTTCATTAGTGTTCTTGCTGTGTGGCTTTGGATGAAACATGACCCCTCTCTGAGACTTTAGTGACCTAGATCACCCCGATGGCCCCTTCTTCTTCAGAATGATGTGTCTTGCCTCTGTGTCACCTACCTCTGCACATCTCAAAACTCCCAGTGTCTGGTATCTGTGTCACCAGCTCAGCAGATGTAAAGTCCTTCTGTCCCAGCCTTCTGTCTAGAAATGCTGGGATTCATCGCCACAGGGAACACGTCCCCTGTGGTAGACAGAGAGCGAAGTCTGGAGCAGGAGACTAGCCACTAGGGCAGCACCTCTCACCCCAACAAACACGCTGACCTGGACCTGTTCCTCTCCACCTTGTCCAGGCCCCGTGACAGTCTAGTCAGTCAAGGTCAGACATAGGTCAACTCTAGAGGTCAAGGCAGATCTGTCCTAGAGCTGGAAAATGTGTCCCTCCTTGACCCTTCTATAAGCCGCCCAAGGCTCTTCTCATTGCAGCCCTAACATGACAGCCTTGCACAGGAGGCCTTGCTTTAGGAAACTGAGGCTCAGAGATGCCAGCAACTGCTTGTGACCAGTTCTGGAGTTGCATTCCCTCCTGAAGCTAGGTGGGAGCCTGCCTTTGAGAAGCAGGGCCCACACCTCCTAGGAGACACTCCTGAGCCAGTATGCCAGAGACAGACCTGAGCTCCAAGTCTCTCTGAACTCCGGAGGACAGGTGGGAATTAGGAGAGTCCAGAGCTCCGCCTGCCCTCTGAACTCACTGAGTCTTTAGAAGATGCTCTCTGAGCCTCCATTTCCTTGTCATTTCAAGGGAATTGGTCTTCCCAACACTGTTCCTAGGACCCATCCCCAGCTCCCCATCTGGCTACACCCATAGTGTCTTCCAACACTGGTTTTTCCTGATATAACCCTATAATATAGATAGTATGGAACCTGGTGGACAGAGGAAGAAACCAAGAGAGTACCTCACATGCCTAAGACCACGGAAGGCAGAAGTCAGGACAGAGGACCAAACCCTTTCTGTCATTTAGTGCTTACCCAGGACTCCCCCTAGAAACAAGCTCAGACTCTCCCAACCAAGACAGTATCTACCCAGGGCTCACACAAAGATAGGCTTAGACCCTTACCACTGTGACAATGTCTCCTCAGGGCTCCTGAAGAGGCTGAGTCTGTGGTCATAAGAGTAATAACAATGTGAAGAAAAGCCAGCAACATGGTGGCTAGCCCTGTCCCATCAGATGCCAGCTCCTGTTTTCCAGGGCCTCACAGAAGTCCAGTTTCTGCTCCATCAAAATGTCAGCGTTCTTTGCCTTTCATGAGAACTGGTCACTGCCTGCTCTCACTGCTGCCCTCCCCCCTGTTATGTCATTCTTAGCTCTCTGAGATTCTGAAGATGAAAGGAGGCGATGCCTAGTAATTCAGAAGAAAGACAAAGTGAGCTATAAGGGCAAGTGACAGACGATGTTCGCAAGAGGCCGAGGAAGGAGAATAGGCAAGAAGGCAAGCACTCCAGTGGATCCAGGCAGGCCCAGGGATGCCTCGTGACCCTGCAGCTAGATAAGGCCCATCTGGACACAAGAGACGGTGGGCCTATCTCCTGTTTTCACGCTCGCAGGCATGATAAAGCAAGACAGGGCTTGCTCCACTTTCTTGCTAACCCTGCTGCTCACAAACAAGAAGCAATAGCCATCCAGGTATGATGCAGCAGGTCATGGCCTGCTGTGTGCTGTCCCCCGGATGTATTTTAGGACATGAGTGAGGCAGCCTTCCTCCAGGTATAAACAGCCATGGCATGCTGTCCCCCTGAATGTGTATTGGGACATGTGTGAGGCAGCCTTCCTCCAGGAAGGCAGGTTCTATGTGCAGTAGTCCAACCCTCACCCTGACCGCAAGCCTCTCTTCATCCGTTCTTCTGCCATGGACTCCAGGGCAGCAACAGGGACCCTGGCAGTCTCCCAAGGGGTTCTACCAGCAGGCATGAGACCAGGCAAATCTAGTCTTTGGAGCCCTCATTCCTCAGAGCTTTCCTGGAAACAGCAGGAAGTTATTTTTAAAAAGCAGCAGCCCTTAACAGTAACCTGGGAGACAAGCTTATCCCCATCTTCACCCCTGTGGGCCATCCTGCTTGGAGCTCAGCAGCTGCATCTCCCCTACCTGCCCAAAGGTTGTGGGAGAGGCTGGGGCAAGAAGCAATAGCCCTGCCAGAGGAAAGGTCCCACCTGAGAATCTAGGGTGTGTATGGGTTTCTGTGGCCACCTGAGTGTCTCAACATCCTATGCAAATGTGGTATTTAGGCGCGTGTGTGTGTGTGTGTGTGTGTGTGTGTGTGTGCATGCCTGAAAGTGATATGACACCACTTCTGCATTCATGTATTATATATTCCTGTATATGTTTGCTCCTGTGTGCATATGTGTAGGTGTGCAAATACATGAGTATTTATGTGTGTCCGTCAGTCTCCAAGAATCCCAGGAAATAAACACATTGAAGTAGGAGGAACATTGGCTTTCTCTGTGGCTCAATTCTTCCCCTCCCACTGCCCTGGTCACAGAAAAGACATGGGAACTTAGAGAGGAATAGGGACTTACTCCAAGGACAGTTAACTGCAGCAAAGAGCACTGGCCCCCAAAGCCTAGTCACGTGGTGGCTCATCCAAGCTCCATTTCCAGGGTCAACAGATGTTCCCTTCTTGCTTCCATGGATGAAACCAACTGGACCACACAGAGCTCCAAGCAGGTGGGGGAAAACCAGGCACACCCGATGCATGTGTTATAGACCCTGAACAGCGTCCTGACTAGCTCAACAAGCCTTTCTCTGAAGAAAAAAAATTAATTCAACCCGCTAGTCCTCCAGCTCTGAGACCATGGAGATCCTGGGAGGTGGGTCATGGCCTTGGCCTTCAAGAATTCACAGTGTAACGAAGCTAAAGGGGCCTAGCGATGGTGTGGACATGGAGGACCAGAAAAGGCACAGGAGGAAAAGCAACTCATTCTGTCCAGAGGGCTAAACAGAGCTCATCAGGAGATGGTATTTGGATCGGAATTTAACAAATAAACAAGTCTGACATCTGACATAGAGAAAGGGCATTGCAAGCTGAGGGCTCAGTTGATGCACCGCCATCTTCCCTACCACCTAACTGAGGCTTTGTTCTAGAGATTCGGCCCCTCCCTGCTGCTCTGCCTGGTCTGCCCTCCACGTCCCTCGTGCAAACTCTAGTCATACCCACCACCTAGAATTCATTCACTCATTCAGCAAAAGTGTCCTGAGCACCAAAAATTTCTGAATTCTGGGCATGGCCTGTGTCCAAAGCATTGGGCACTGCGAGTCCCCATTTCCTCCATGCCTGGCCTTGGGCCAGAGCAATGAGGAGCAGAGAAGGCCTGGCCAGAGGCTGGAGCTCTCTGTGCACTGTGATATGCCAGATGTGGGTCCTTGCAGCAACACAGGAAATTAAGTGCGGAAGCCCTGTTTCTGAAAGGAAGCCGAGTGAAGAGACAGGAGAACTGAGTCCCTCTGTAGCCCTCCCTGCCAGGACAGGTCCATGGGTACTAAATCTTGGTTCCCTTTCGACAGTCTCAGCTTTGTTAACACCGCAGGGGCTGTTCTTTTGCCTGTACTCATCAGAATGGACTCCTGCACTGTCAGTGTGTGGCCAGCGGAGCTCAGGGATACAAGGCAGGAGGGAGGTTGTCAACTCCTGGGATTAAAGAGACCTACCTCCCCTCTAGAGGAATCAGTGTGGGCCCAACAGGCTTGCAGCCAGACTTGGGGTGATGGGGGATATGTGGAAAATGAAGGGGACCTGACTTCTGTCCTGCCAGGAAAGTTCCTCTACCCAGAACTCTTCATGGCCCAAAATAAAAGGAGGAAAGATGTGCTGAGAAGATCTGAGCAAGCCACCAACGGGGAGTGATTGGCACCTGCTTCCTCCACACTGGCATCAGCTATAGAGTTTGAGAACCTTTGGAAACCTCGTGTACTGCCGAGTCTCCAGAGTGCTGCCTCTGGTGAGGAACTGCCATGCTCACTTTACAGAGGAATACCTCTGGCTGCCATGATAGAGAGACTGAAGAAACCCAGTCCCTAGCCTCCGAGAACCTGTGGTCAATAATCACACCTGGCACAGTGGGGCATGCCTTTAATCTCAGCACTGAGGAGACAGAAGCAGGTGGATCTCTGTGGTTCAAGGTCAGCCTGATCTACATAGTGAGTTCCAGAACAGCCAAGAAAAGAGGGAGGAGGGAGGGGAGAGAAGAAGGAAGGAGAAGGAGAAGATAGCAGCAGCAGCACAAAGCAAGCCTCCAGGGCAATACATCTGGATTAAAAAGTGAGCAGAGGGTGGGGGTACACAGGAACTCCTTCCCAACATGGAGAATCTAATTGGCTTCATATAGCTGGGATATCCAAACTGATGCCTGAAGATGCTCTGACAGAAATGAGAAAGAACAGTCTGCAATAGATTAAAGACTCAGGAAATTCCAGATGCCAGCCTGTGTATCTGGTAAGAGCTCTATTTTGCTGTATATGTTAGTCAGTTGTGGTCTGGAAATTTAGCAACAAGGACGTGGGGTGAACTTCAGAAACTGGACAGAGAGTAGCCATCCTAGCCCCAAAGTCAGCAAGTCCCAGACTGGAGGGGACTCTCCACCTCCAACAGCCAGGCTCTGATGGAAACAGGGCTGCTACCGCCTGTCTGCTGCTGTCTGCCCCGGGCTCCTTTCCTGCTGACCAGGGAGCCCATCTGACTTAGCTGTGAAGCTTCTGTGGCTACATGGCTTCAGCCCACAGATGGGGAAATGGCAGTCCATCCTCCCTGGAGTACCTTCTCTGTCTGCCTTCTGTAAGATTCCACTTACAAGAGAACCCTGAGACATCCCCAGGCCACCACCATAATGGCATGGAACTGAAGCCAGAGGAATCTCCGAATTTGGAAGGGAGAGGTGCAGCCTTTGACATTAGCTCTGCCATTTATGGAGCATGGCGAGTCACTCTGTCTCTCTGAGTCTGTGTGCACAAGCACAAAATGGGTGTTGTCAGCAAGTGCGTGAAACACAGCATGAGGTACTCTGAGATGTAAATGCAGGTGTGATGTCCATCATCACGAATAGCAATAAACATTCACTCACCCAACAAGGTCCCTGTGTCAGGCTCTGTGCCACTCTCTGTGCCACCCATCTCATGGTTCCCATGTCTTTAGGTTGCCTGGAGGCCAACCAAATGACTGACATGTCCCACCTAGGTTTCCACAAGTGCTGTGTGACATTCACACAATGACTCATTTCTCAGCACGTGTCTCCATTGTTAAGTGATACGTTAAAGTAATATGGCTGGTGCCTAAGTAAATCAAGCATGGGGAGCAGAGTTGCCAAAGGGGTCACCTAACCCAGCCTGGGAGGTGCAGAAAAATCTTACAAAAGTTTCATCCTGATGGAGCAAACCAAGCCAGGATCTAGGGAAGGTATTTGGGTTTTGGGGGTTTGGGGAGAAAAGGGTTTATTTGGCTTATACTTAAATATCATTGTTCATCATTGAAGGAATCCAGGACAGGGACTCAAGCAGAGTAGGAACTAAGAGGTAGGAGCTGATACAGAGGCCATGGAGGGTTCTGCTGACTAGCTTGCTACTCAGCCTGCTTTCTTCTCTTTTTTTAATTTTTTATTGTTTTTATTGAGCTATATAATTTTCTCCAGTCTCCTCTCTTCCTCTCCCCTTCCCTTCTTCCCTTTCCCATGATTCCCATGCTCTCAATTTACTCAAGAGATCTTGTCTTTTTCTATTTTCCATGTAGATTAGATCCATATGTGTCTCTCTTATGGTCCTCTTTGTTGTCTAGGTTCTCTGGAATTGTGAATTGTAGGCTGGTTTTTCTTTGCTTTGTGTCTAAAAAGCCACTTATGAGTGAGTACATATGATATTTGTCTTTCGGGGTCTGGGTTACCTCATGCAATATGATGTTTTCTAGATCCATCCATTTGCCCGCAAATTTCAAGATGTCATTGTTTTTTTTTTCTGCTGTGTAGTACTCCATTGTGTAAATGTACCACATTTTCCTTAACCATTCTTTGGTTGAGGGGCATTTAGGTTGTTTTAAGGTTCTGGCTATGACAAACAATGCTGCTATGAACATAGTTGAGCACATGTCCTTGTGGTACAATTGAGCATCCTTTGGGTATATATAGTGGTATTGCTGGGTCTTGAGGTAGGTTATTTCCTAATTTTTTGAGAAATTGCCATACTGATATTCAGAGGGGCTGTACCAGTTTGTACTTCCACCAGCAATGCAGGAGTGCTCCCCTTTCCCCCACAACCTCTCCAGCATAAGTTGTCATCAGTGTTTTTAATCTTGGTCATTCTTACAGGTGTAAGATGGAATCTCAGAGTTGTTTTGATTTGCATTTCTCTGATGACTAAGGATGTTGAGCATTTCCTTAAGTGTCTTTTAGTCATTTTAGATTCCTCTATTGAGAGTTCTCTGTTTAGGTCTGTACTCCATTTTTTAATTAGATTATTTGTTCTTTGGATGACCAATTTCTTGAGTTCTTTGTATATTTTGGAGATCAGCCCTCCATCCGATGTGGGGATGGTGAATAGGAAAGGCATCTGACAGAAAGACACTGGTGCTAGAAAAGACCAGGAGGCAGGGGCAGGGGCCAGTCTGAAACACTAGAGTAAAAGAAGATGTCAAATCTACGTCAGCATAGGATCAAAGTTAACTGCTCCCTTTTGTTTTTTTTTTAAACAGATTGCAAGCAATTTGTTGCATCCTTTGAAACATAAAACCTGAAAACTCACAACATATAAATTTAGATCTTATTACAGACACTGGAGCCCGGTAGAACCCAAAACAAGAATCCAGGGGAAATGTTGGGAAACAAAATGTTGGGAAATAGTTCAATCAACACATAAGACAGAAATAGTGGGCAAAACAGCTCTTTTTTTTTCCCTAAAAGTAGTTTATAGCATCAGAAATCCGAATCGTGATTCACTGGTAAATTCCATCAAACATTTAAGGAAAAAGATAACATAAATTCTATTCAAGAATTTTTAAAAAAACAGCAAAGAACCTTCCCAGCTCATTTTAGGAGGTCAACAAGATTGTGTTCCTCATTCCAGACAAGGCATTGTAAGAAAACCAGCCAATACCATGCAGGAACTGAGACAACACAGAGACTGTACAAAACCACAGCCAATACCACGCGGGAACACAGACACAGAGACTGTACCAAACACCAACACTTTTTACCCAAGCATCCATGCCATCTTCCCAGCAGTTCACATCTTAGTCACCCCATTGCTGAAGTCTAAGGTCTTGCTAGCACCAAGGCATTTACTGCAGATACCTCAGTTGGAAAGCTTCCGTCTTTTAGAATGACTGAAAGTACAGTTGCATCATTTGGAAGTTCAGGTGTAGCCTGAATCCTCTGTTAGCATTCAAGGAGCCAGCTCTCTCCATCCTCACTCATCCTCTTCCAGACTGTTCCAGTGTCTCGGGCAAGCTCTGCCTGAGGTGGCAAGATGGTGCCTATAACACCAGGTATTTGTCCACCAAATCGCAGGACATCCTGGGAGGAAGCCTGGCTGGGATATCTATGCGGTTTGTCCACACTTCCCCTTCCAACCACCTTCCTTGAACAGCCTTATAGACAGGGGCATTTGCTGAGAGCAGGAAGGAGACAGGAGTCATTGTCTCCATGCCATCGGTCTTTACAGGGAACACAACCATTGCCTCATCTGCTCTCCTTCCCTGAGCAAGGCAGGCCGCTGTCACAGCCAGTTTACACACAAGGAACACAAGGTCCAAAGTAGAGGCCATCACACAGGCAGTAGGACCAAAGCTTGGGTTCAGATGCGTCTACTAGATTCCATAACCCTAGTGTTCTCTAGCCTTAGAAAACCTCTACAGGGTGTGAGGGGGACCTTATTCCCATCCCCCACCCACACTCACACCCCCCATCTTCCCTCCCACCCTCTGTCTGCCCCAACTTCGGGCTCCTAAAGGAGAGAGAAAGAACTAAGTCCCCCTGTGCTTCCTCATTACTTCATCTGTTCCTCTTTGAGGCACTGCCGCCAGCCTGAGACTTGAGAAGAAAGAGCCTTGCTCAAGGTCATGTATCTAGGAGGTCATTCAGCTTTCCTACAATCTTGGCAAGGCTTCCTGAGAGACCTCCCACCACCCACCACTCAATGGGAGCTAATTGGAAACCCAAGCCTTGCTAACTTCCCACTTGGTCCCGCCCTCCTTCTCCCCACCTGAAGCTAGGGCCATCTGTTCTCTCTTGTGAGGATGCGGGGAGGATGAAACTAAATTTAAATACTGATAATACTTAACATTTGTCTGGACAGGGTTCTGCACACTAATTGCTGATTAATCCTCCAGCCCCAGAGAGCCCTCTCTGTCTTTATGTCCCCAGTCTGTAGACAGGCTGGTGGCTTTTACACTGGAAGAAGCTGAACCCGACATCAGAAGGGGAGATTAGGGCTTAATAAATGCATTTATTCAGGCCATCATTGCCCCACCGCTAACAAAGTTGAGAGCTAAGTCCAAATGAGGCCTTGGCTCTGCAGTAATGCCTTGACCATGGGAGCTCTCAACCTCCCCAGCCCTTGGTTCTCTTACCTGTAAAAGGAAGACAACATTCACTGTCGGCCTGCCTGCTCCTAAACCAGTGTTTAAAGTTTGTCCATTCATTTCTGAGACAGGGTTGCACTGTGTTGCCTGAACTAACCTTGGTCTCCAGACCACCCTGCCTCAATCTCCCAATGCTTGGATTCTCTGTAATCATGCAAACTTCTCAGGGGCTTACCCTGGGCCAGCCACTGGGCCAGAAACCAAGATGCTGCACTGGACAGGCAAGGCCCTTCTCCCGTACTGGTCACAAGCCTACTTGGAGAGGTGGATAAAAACAAGAAAACAAAGAATTAAACAAGATTATAATTCACAAGGTTGTTAAAAAAAATCTTGTATATGTATTTTTAAAGCTTTATATACTTCAAAAATCCTTCCAGATGGTGGAGTTCTATTTTTTTTGCCACATTTATCAAGAAACCCCAGATGTGTTCCCTAAGGAGTGGGACACAGTCTTGGACCTGTGAGCTTTGTTGTGACAGTCAGAAAGTACCCTAAGGAGTTGGTCCCCTGTCCTGAGGGCTGCACGGAGCCAGCAGCATGGCGTCCTTATGCCCTTTGCAAGGGCAGCCTCATCTCGCATTTTTATTTTCATATCTTCCCTCCTCTGTCACTTACCTGAACTGTTTGCCCACCACACCTCAGATCTGGGCTTTTCTTGTGAAACTGGCCACTGGAGCCACATGGGTTTCCAGCTCTGTCCTTTGAAGCCCCAAAATTCCACAACAGGAGGTCTCCCTGGCCACCTCAGAGAATGAGAGCAGATTCAGGGGTCCCTAAGCCCACCACCACCTCAGCCAGTGTGACTCACCTATTTGGTTTTCATACCGATTCACCTGAGCCAAAGGTGCTGCTTCCTTAAGGGGCCTCAACTTGGAGTCAGAAGACCACGATTTAAACCCTGGCTCTCATTTCTAAAAGCACGCAGCCCCAAGCAAGCGGAGCACACTACCTGTGAAAATCGGATTGCTGCGTGGCAGCAGAAAACACAAGTCACGTGAGCAACAAGCCCAGTGCAATTCTAGCGAGGTGGGAGCACTTGGTAAACATTTTTCTCTT
The DNA here is from genome assembly GCA_028555095.1 of Dicrostonyx torquatus. Taxonomy (NCBI): domain Eukaryota; kingdom Metazoa; phylum Chordata; class Mammalia; order Rodentia; family Cricetidae; genus Dicrostonyx; species Dicrostonyx torquatus. The sequence continues at coordinate 3,378,485 of JAQHUG010000005.1, forward strand.
CACCTTCTCTGACTGTATTTAAAAAGGCAAAATAAAACAAGGGTAAAATACCCAACTTGTCCACCAGGTGGACCCTGCTTGAGAAAGCCTTAAGTTTGGGAAGCCAATTAATTCATACCTGAGTTTCAAGAGCCTCAAAGATTCTGTAGCTCCCATTCATCTTAAATAGAAAATGTCCCTCCAGTCTGCAAGTTGAACGACTACCCTCCGTGAAGGTGAAGTATCAGGGTACAGGCAAAGCGCGGAAAGACTACCTAAGCCCTATACATCCATGCCAAAGCATGCAGTTATTCTGAGCTTCACCGCAGGTCTAGGAAGGTCTCAAGTGCTCTGTACAAGTTGGTGCCAGGGAAAGGGGTGAGCATGGCTACCCATGGGATTGCCTTGCAAGAATGCCAAGGCGCCATCCTTGCTTACCATACATGGGGGAGCAAGTGGTTTTTGCACGGGGTTCGACAAGGTTTCTTTCTACAGCACTCTTAACAGAGATTCTCCTCAGGCACATGGGTGCCACCTCTCAGACCCACACAGTCTTGATAGTCCCCATCTCACAGGCCATCAGCACCTGAAAATGTGGATAACTCACTAGCCTCCAGCCCATCAAATGCTGACGGTGACATTCAAACCTGTCCGGGGAACTAGGACAGGACTGTTTGAAGGTGTGCATGAGGGAACTGGCTTTCTATGCTTCATTTGTGAAGCAAAGACCTTGAGATGAAGGTAAACCCAAGCAAGGCAATGGTTACCAAAGTTTCCACTCTCCTCATGCTCCCTCAAGTGGCTTGTCAGCCTGCACCATCCCAGCTCCCACACAGGTACACACATGCCCCAAATGTACAGACTCTGTGACACATGATCTGAAGTCTCAGCTACACAGAAGGTACTCTGCAGTCTCCCAGCAGGCCCACAGCTGACTTACATGCATTCTCACAGGAAGGGGACAGCACTGGGGATGAGGACTCACCAAGGAAGCAGCAAGCCTGGGGGAGAACATAGGAGAGTCCATTCCAGGAAGCTGCTGGATCCATTTACAGAGGTACCTGCAGCTCCAAGCTGCTCCGCAAACACCCAGCCCCTACACGTGTGTTGCTACCAGAACCCAGTCTCTCTGATACATCGACTCTAGAAACCCCTGAGGCCTCCTCCACCTAGCAGGCTCAGGAGGACCCACCCCTCCCCCTAGAAGCAGGTACACAAAACATCTATACTTTACAAGCCCTTGGATACGTGTGGGTCACAGGTCACAGGGATCCAGGCATGGGGGCTGGGACAGGAGGTGTCTTCCGTGCCTTAGATAAAACTGTCACAGCAGTTAAAAGCACAGACTGATGAGACCCCAAGCTCCCTTCCTGCCCAGCTGTGAGAGACCTCAGACACACCCTCTTTCTCTTGGAACTGCTCTGTGCTCTCCGCCCCAGGTTCAGTGCTGTTATAGTTTGGACATGTAGTCGTCTCCAAAATGCAAATTTGTGTGGTCTCCAGCATATTTCCCCAGAAGGATCTGGTGGAATCCTTAGGAGGGGTAGCTTACCCTAAGAGGGTCCAATCTTGCAAAAGTTATCCCCCCCCGGGGGCTTGCCCACCTAGAGTGACACCTGTCCCCTGTCCTTTCCCCTAGTGCCTCACTATTCTCCTCAGAGCATCTAAGCCTGTCCAAAATGACCCTGCCTTTTGTTTGCTTATGGATTATCTGTCACTTTTGCAGGTCCCAGAGCTGGCACTCTGCCTGGCACAGAGTAAGAGAGGAGGATTTGCAAGATAGCTGGATAAATGCTGTGCCTGAGCAGCACAGCATAGCTGTCAGGTAACAGCAGCTGAGCCCACTCTCCCGCCTAAGGCCAGAGGCTCCTTCCAGGGCTTCAAAGGGTGCCCCCTGCTTCCACCTGGCCCCCACTGCTTCATCTCCTGCAGCCTAAGCAAAAGGAGTGGCCATCAACTCACCTACACTTGCCCACTCTGCCCCTCCTGGAATCAGTAGGGGCTAGAACTTAGGGAGTGGCCAGTCGCTTGCCCTATAGCTCCCATGGGCTTTTCCTTCCCTCATTTTAAGGCTTGTCTTAAAACCGTCCCCTTCTGGGTAGATGTACAACCCTCAGTCCAACACCTGACCACATCCTCTCCAGAGAAGGTGAGGACCAGACAAGGACTAGTCACTTTGTATGCAGTCTGCGGCTGCACAGGACAAACATGAGGCACCAACCCTGCCCTACCCTCACTGTGCTTCCTGGAGGCTCTGAGACAAACAGGCTCAGCTCCATAGCAGAAAGGATGCGGGAGGGCTGGGTAAAAAGTCAGGAGGAACAGTCTCAAGTGAGTCACTTTCTCCTCTGAGGTTTGAGTTCCTCACCCGCAAAATGAAAACAGGGGGAACTAATGTTCTCAGGAGGTTTTAGTTCCAATGAGGAAGGGAGACTTTCCTAAGATACGGTGCATTTATGACAACCCTATTGCATACCGTTCTCCCATTTTATTCTCACAACAAGCCCAATATGACACTCCCAGACACAGAAAACCAGAGCCTACCCAAGTCCTCACAGCTAGTAGTAACAGAGCCGAGACTCGGCTCAGGCCTGCTTCACTCCTTTACGCCAACTGCTGGGAGAACCGCCACTGCTCAGGCCACCCTAAATGCCCACATCTCATGCCTGCAGGGTGACACTTCTGCACTAGCCAGATCTGGCTCTACATCTGGTATCTGGAGGCCCTCAAAGTAGCAGGCCTGGGCACTCAGAGGCCCCCACAATTCTGCGGGAGCAACTAGGGTCTGACTGGACAGCCTTGGGTGTCAAAGAGCCTCCTTTTCCTCACACATAACATAGCCAGGCTGCTTCTCATACTTGAGGGTGCTGCTAAGACAAACAGAGACTCCCATGCGGAGCCTCGGGATGTAAAGGAAGAGTGAGGGACCACAGTGAGCTCCTGGGGATGTGAGCTCACAGGTGATGTGAGGCCACTGCCGAAAGTCTGAGCAGAGGGGGTGACAGTGCAGTGTGATGTACGTGGTATTTCAGGAAGGTTCTTCTGGCAACAGAATGCAGGTTGAGTTGAGGAGCCGTGCGGGGGAGTAGGAACGGTATTCATGCCTGGAAAATACTTGCAAACAGGTCCCCCTCTAGCCCTCTGGTGTCTAAGGCAAGGAGAGAAATGGAGCCCCCCATTCCAGACTGCACCCAAAAGTCCAGGGCTGTCAGCATCCCCAAGGGAGTGGAACCAGATCCTCTCCCCACCTGCACCAACTCCTTTACTGTAAAGCACGTTTGCTATAGCCATCAAGCTCAGAACAGTCACCAGAGCAGAAGGCCTGGGATTGGAACCCAGGTGTGCAGGACACCACATGTAGGACTGCTCTATGCTGGCACGACAGATATACCAAGGGATATATCTGTTCCACATGGAACCTGAGTAAGCTTCTGATGGGCTTGCTGACCCAGATGGATTTCAATGGGAACAACTAGCCCCATCACCCAGGGAGGGCTGTAAGTCCACAAACAACAAAAAGGACCCTATTTCTTGGGACCCCACTAGTGAAGCAACAGACACAGAAGAGGAGGCCTCAGATGCTCTGCCTGGACCCTAGCCCTCTCCTCCTATCCCTGCTTAAGGAGACACCACCTCCTGGCCACTGACACCACTGGTCCATATCCGTAGCTTACACATAGCTTGCAGTAGCCTGTTGTCATTTATTCATTCAACCCTGGAAGTGTTTTCTCTGTGCTAAGCCCTGAGCCTGGTTCTGGGGCTAGCTGAACATTCAGACAGTCTGGTTCCCAAACAACCCTGAGGCTGAGAGTGGACATCATGATGGTAAAGGGTGATGGCAAAAAACAGATGACCCCAGAAAACAAAGATGTTGCCTCACCCACCAAGTTCCAGAAAGATCCCCTAAGGTGGGACAAGGTACCCAAAGACAGGGAAGGAGAAGGAGGAAGGAAAACAGGATAGAGGAAGGAGGGATCTATGAAGGGACACAATAAGTGACTCAGATGGCTACTAGGAGGGCCAGTGTACCAAACAGGGTCAAGAGGTACCCTGAACCACGTGGTGTTGGACTGAGTTGTATGGACACACACGTGGAACGAGCAGAAGGAAAAGCAGGAGCAAAATGGGGGTCAGAGAACAGGTGTCAGTGGGAGTAGAAAGTGAGCCGCCATAAGTGAAGCTCATGGAGTGAGGGTAAGCCATCACAGGGCAGTGCCAGCAGTGGGTGCTTCGGGGAGCAGAGGAACATCTAGGGCCTTGGCCTCCACTCCTCATGAAGATGCACTTGTAGCAACATAGATGCAAGCAAACATATTCAAACAAAGACAAATACAGTTTTTTGACAGCAGAGGTGCTACAGAAACAAAGCATTATGATAGAAAGTGACACCATGCTTCTGAATGGAGCAAACAGTGGAGGGAGCACGTTGATAAAAGATCACTGAAGCCAGAATGCAGACACCAAGGGGCCAACCAAGTAAAGGTGTAAGGAAGGAGAGCTTCATGCAAAGGAACAGCAGTCCTGAATGCAATGGTCCAGGAAGGCAGAGGTCCTAGGGTAGGAACAAGCCAGACAATTCAAAGCAGACAAGGAGCCCAAGAGGCCAGAGTGGAACACATAAGGGTGGAGAATAGGAGACTCAGATCACGTGGGTGTCGACAGAGGTTTCTGTCCCACCCAGTCCCACAGATGTTCAGTCCCAGTGAAACACACAGAGGTCTACATTAATTATAAATTGGTTGGCCTATTAACTCAGGCTTCTTATTAACTCTTATAACTTATATTAGCCCATAATTCTTGTCTGTGTTAGCCTCATGGCTTGGTACCTTTATCAGCAAGGCATTCTCATCTTGCTTCCTCTGTGTCTGGGTGACAGCTGCAAACTGAGCTTTCCTCTTCCCAGAATTCTCTTCTTCTCATTGCCCCATCTCTACTTCCTGCCTGGTCAACCCGCCTATACTTCCTGCCTGGCTACTGTCCCATCAGCATTTTATTAAAATACAAGTGACAGGGTACAGACCATTGTCCCAGAGCACATGTGGACTCAGTTCACTTAGGGCCTCACATCCTAATGGTGGTTTTATGAAGATGGAGGCCTTCAAGCAGTGGTCTACCACTAAGAGAAGGCTGCCATGCATGCATGTGACAAGGACTCGCACTTTGCAGCAGGTATAAGCAGAAGGTCACTATTTGCTTGTTGGGTGCTGCTGACTATCCACTACCACCAGCTATCTCCTGTGTTTGGGCTCAAAATAATGTCCTTCATGTGGCAACTAGCAAGCTAGTCACCCTCCAGCCATGAGAGGAAAGTGATCTCTCTAGGTAGGATGGTTAGTTTCATGACAGGACCTCAGGGTGTGGTCTTTCTAGGACTGTCCCCCAAAGGCTCAGAATCCTCCTTAGACCAAGAAATACTGGTCTCTTGTTTCATACATACACAGTCCAGCGAGGTTACACTCTGTAGAACCTGTTGAACTTGCAGGGCATCTGTCTGGAGAAGACAGATGTGCATGGATCAGATGCCCTGCCTGAGCCTGAGGTGCTCTGCAGTGGCCTGAAGAAGCCTCGAGAGAGGAGATGGCAGAGGGAGGAGATGTCCACATCTGTGGACAGATGTGGGTCCTGCCTGGGTCCTTACAGGAAGAGAGCTGGGGAGCTGTTTCCAGCCGAGGGAACCAATTGGCATGGTTACTTTCCAGCGTGGTATCTTGGGTTGTCCCCTTTGGAGCTCTCATTTGGCAATAACCCATGCAGTGGGCTCTCTGTTATCAGTCCCTCCTACGCTCTCTGTGGACCCATCTCTGCAGGGGGTGACCACATGACTGAAAGTGCCAGAAGCATATGGTTTCCTATGCCATCTTTCTTCAGGCCATCTGTTTACTACTGAATAGACTGGGGTGGGCAGAGCATCAAAGGGGCCACAAGCAAATGTACAGGATCCTGCCACTCATCAGGACACAGCAGTGGTGTAATATGGTAGTCACCAGCTGTCAGTGCTCATTAAAACACTAAAGGTCACAAATGAATGGGGGTTTTGTCCAGATTAGAATATATCCAAAGATTCATCAGATTTGGTTTGACCCAACCAGTCAAATTTAGGGTCCTAGGGCAAGAAGAGAGCAGAGGCCTCCCTCCTCATTTACCTGCCTCCTTTACTCTCTGCCACTGCTAGAGGGATCGGCAGCAGGGCCAGGCATGCTGGCATTTGCACTGTACAGGTTAGGACAAGTGAGAAGAGTGGGCCTGGCAGGAGGTGAGTGGGCAGCAGGCAGGTAGGAATGCTGCGGGAGGCCCAGAGAGCATTCAGAAGCATTTTGCTTTGGTTTGTGTGCACTTGGTCTTTCTCTCTCCTTTTTTTTTCCCATTTATCTTTTTTTCCCTCCCCTGAAACGTTTTGATAGCAAAGGATTGGCCAGAGCAGCTGTTACAGAAGTAGGTGAGAGTCACCCTGAGAAGGGCCTTAGCCATCAAAGCCAGGAGTTCCAGCTCCAACCAACATACTGGCATTTCCTAAGCACCTTGTCCCGGCCCTCCACACTCTGCATTGGAAAAACTCTGAGCAAGCAAGCTCTGGAAATATCACATTGTGTACCCTCTCTGAAGATCGCAGCCCACAACGGTGTACCAATGGCCCTGGGAGGTCTTGCAATCCCAGCAATCTGCATTTCCTTGATCACAGGCCCTTAGCTGCAAGACACCCCCATTCCTAATTAACACCCCATACAGACCACTTGGAAAATGCCATCTAGAAAGAGGCAAGCTGCTAACTGACTTTTTTAACCAGGGTCAGAGCTGAGCTCGCAAAGGCAGCTTGAGGGGCAGACAAAAGCGAGACAGGAATGCAAGAGCGCAGGAGAGCTGGGCAGAGGCTGGAGGACACAACTAGGAGGATCCAAGGTGGCACATGGAGGGTTCAGAATGCAGAAGGCGGGGTGGGTGAGAAATGGGTGCAAGGCAGATGAGGCCTCACACATTCAGGGATCCAAAGGTAACATTCCTGGGAGCTGGATGAGTTCACTTCTGAGCACCTTCCTTGCCGGGAGCCTGTGACCGTGGCTGCCCCCCTCTCCCCCTCTCCCTGGAGTGAGAAGCTTCCTCCATGGGTCCCTCACTGAAGCACACTGATGCCACTCAGCATTTCTTGTCAACACCTATTCGTTCTTGCATCTCAGAGTGGGGGACAAGCTGAGTCACCAGGCAGGAAAAGAGGGGACCTGGTGAATTTGCTCGAGGGAGCAGTCCTGCCCAGAGCAAGTGTGTGGGCCCTGGGCTATATTAGTCACAAAAGAGAGGACTTGCAGGAGAGGGCTAATGTGACTTCAGGATGCACAGGGGCTTGAGCTTGACTGGAAGGAAGCACCGGGCTGGGGAGAGACTCCATTACAGCTAATCAGTCCTTCTGTGCTCTGCTGCACCCCTCTGTAGGGCCACAGAGGAGTGACTTGGACACTCCAGCCTTAGGGTCACACAAGAGAATACACCTAGATACCAAGACGGGCTCCTTCATGCCCCCCAGAGCTCAGGAGGTGGTTGCCATTGGAACCAAAGCTGGTTGTCCTCAGCTCCCAGGAGTTCACGAGTTCCAGATGTGAGTGTCTGGCAGCCGCACTGTGGTCCTGGCTGCGTCTCAGGATCCGTGGGCAGCGTAAGAAGCGGCAGATGTATTTTGACAAGGCTGCCACAGCTTCAGCAGCATCCTAAGTCAAAATAAGTCCTTGTCTTGGGCAGCCCCTGGGACAGGCTATTTCTGCACCACATCTTTCCCCACAGGGGCTAAGCAATGATCCCAGCTAAAAGCAGAAGCTGCCATGACTGGAAACTGCAATACCCCTCTCAATGGCAGTCCCTTCCACTGTCAGGGACCCAGACCCTTCCTTGTGCATTTATATCTCCCGGGGCAGGCTGGTTGATCCCAGAGCACACCGGACCTGTCACTGCCAGGAACTTGAGGAGAATAGAGATGGGCCTTCCCATGTGCATAAAATTTCACCTGCGTGACAAGGTTGGCTCTACAGAAACCTGGAGAGGTAGCTGCTACTGCCCCATCTTAGAAAATGAGCAAACCAAGGCAGAGAAAGGAGCTTGGACCCTGGAGGACTGTAAGGGAAAAGACTTACACCCGTGGCTGTCAGGTTCTCTGGCCTCAGACCCCAGGCCCATCCTGAGACCCAGGGCCCCATAGCCTGAAGCTCACTGTTCTCACAGCTTCTTCCTCATCGCTTTTATCGAGATTGTTCATCCTGTGCACAGAAGGAACGCGGGCTTGCTGGTTTAAAGTGGCCCTCTGAGGGTTCTTTGTAAAATAAACGCAATGAAGGGTTTTATTTTTGTAAGTGAGTGCATTAGAGGGGAATGTTAAGTCAACAACACAGGTGCCACGTAGACTCGTGGAGGTGCTACTCCAGTGAGTGGCACCGGTGACACAGTACTCCTCACCCTAGGGCCAAGCTCTGGCACCTTGGCACTATTCCCTGGGGCTGACATGATGACCACATGGCTGCATACAGGTGGAAAATCTTCAGCATCTCTGGTCTGCCGCCTACACTCACACAGTGTCTGAGCCATGGTGTAGAGAATCTCTAGTGTTAATCCAGTCCTGGAATCAGCTCTACAAAGTGTGCTCAGAAAGGTAAAGCACCTACCCCCAGGGCACACAGCTAGGATGTGCTGGGACCCAGATAGGAACACTTATTTCCTTTCTCTAGCATTCCTGAGTTCTTGTCCACCCCCACCCTAAGGCTCTCCCTAGTCCTCACAGGGCCTTGTTCCTTTGTTTGGTCCCACAAAGTTCTCTTTCTCAAGAGAGGACAGCCAGGCCTCCACCAACTGAGTCAATTTTACATTTCCACAACAGACTCACCAGAAAACAGACTCTTGATCCCACGAGAATGAGTCCCAACTCAAACCGATGAAACAAAAGCAGGCAGGGTGTCCTCCCCGAGCCTCGGCTTTCCCTGGAGTGCAGTGGTCACAGAAATGCACTGGACAGTTGCCACAGGACTAGATGATGGTGGGGAAATCCCAGAGCTGAGCCCGCCACACAATATGGAACATTACTGGTGTATTCTTTCCTGATGCTGTGATTATCAGGTCACCAAGGAAAGAGTCTCAGCAACATTGGTCACTCTCCATAGTATCCATCCGACACATATAGAGGCAAAGGAGAGCTATTGTGGCCAAAGAATCACAGTATATTTATATAAACAGATAAACAAATATATATATTTACTTATTTAGTGCATGTGTGCATGCATGTGTGTGTGTGTGTGTGTGTGTGTGTGTGTGTGTGTGATGAGAGGGCACATGTTCCAAGTGTAGCTAGCGGTCAGAGGAGTTGCTGGAGTTGGTTCTCTCCTTCCACTTTTATGTGTGCTCTGGGGATTGTATGCAGTCTGTCAGGTTTCTGTGACAAGTGCCTTTACCTGCTGTACCAACTTCAACAGAGCAGGAAGGATTCCTGCTGAGTCAGAGTCATTGGGCACACTTTCAGACAGGTGTATGGTATATTGCTGAGGGAGAGGAGGGGCAGTCCCTGGAGGCTCACCACACGCTGGGCACTGGACCAGAGCCTCAAGGCTGCCACGAGGGCCAGAGCAAGGCCATCGCTGTCCCACCACATGCAAGAACTACCTAGACCAAATAATTATTGAGGTTCAGTCAAGCTAAGAAAACCATCAGGCTGGAATAATGCCTGTCAGGAGACCGTTTAGTCTGAAGGTGCAGCAAGAAAAGACTTCTTCCCTAGGGAAGCAGGGATAGGAGAGGAGATCAAGAGGCTGGATGGTAGCTGCAGAGCTGGCAGCACATGGCCAAACTGCAATTTCATCTCAGGACCAAGCAGGGGTTTGAGTAAGCCAGCCTGCTGCCATAGGACCAAGCAGGATTGAGCCAGCCTGCCGTCATAGTATTAGAAAGGAGGTCATTCTCAGTTCTGAATGAGACCTAGCGAGCCTGCCTCCACAAGACAGAGTAGTAGTAGAGTCTAGAGTCAGAATGCCTGGAATCTAACCCCAGCCCTCCCCTGTATCCTTAACTAATGTGACCCAGGGCTCTTAGCCCCATTCCCTTTTCTGCATAACAGACACTTTAGCTGCTTCATTGGCTTAAGTAAAATAACAAACAATGGCACACTGAGCACAATGCCACCAATTCTATTTTAGCTGGTAGAAAAAGGAGTTAAAATGGCTTCTAAGGAGCGATATTGGTTCAAGTGACAGATAGATTTAAAGTTTGCCCTTGTCCCCAGTCCACAGATTCATTCCCTGCCAGCTCTGCTGACCCCTTTGAGCCAGCATTCCCCCACACCATGACTCTGCAATTCTACATCTCACTCTCTCCTGACTCAGCAATTCCAAGAAAGAGAACTTTTCAGATATCCCTGAGCCAGTCCTGGGATCGGGTCTCACTAGCCCCTCAGTTGCATGTCCAATTCTAAATCAAACTGAAACCAAATGCCCGGGTTCCACGTCAATATCTGGAACTTAAGGAGAGAGGGATTTGATCCTGTCTAGACAGCACAGCAAGGGGAGGGCAGCTCCCCAAAGGAGTATTGAGGCGCTCAAACAAAGGAAGAAACTCTACAGGGTCATATGAGACAGCCGGCGCCCACCCCAGCAACTTGGCCTTAGCCCATTTTTTTTCTGTTGCTCTAACTGAGCACCTTTGAGTGGGTGGTGTGTAAACAGCAGAGCTCTATTGTGGTGGTGAGACGCCCTAGGGTATGGTAAGACCTGCCCTGCTCTGCTCGGAGTGACAGCCTTGCGCCGCTTCTGCTTGAAGCAGAGGCTATAAGGACAAGCGAGCCCATGAGAAAGAGACAAGCACTCTGGAACAATGTTCTCTGGCAGTGACTAATCAGGCCTGACAGAGAGAGGACTCACATTCAGGAAGAAGACATTCACCCAGCATGAGAGCTCCACCCACGACTGGAGCACCTCCCAAACAGGGCTGCAATGAGGGATTAAATTTCCTTTTCAGGAACGTTGGCAAAACACTCTCAAACCATAACTCAGCCACGAGGACCAGGCAGTAGAGGCAGTCTCCTGGGACATCTTGCACACAGCCATGAAGTGAACTGATCTCCATTCAGAAGGACAGAAGGCCCAGATGAGAATCCTCCTGGCACCTTCCAGCAGTGTGACCTTGGCCTGTTTCCTGCATTCTCTCTACCCTTTTCTTCATCTGAAAAAGGTGATGGGACTGGCAATAGCATTTATCTCACGAGACCCATTTTCAGTGATTCCCCTGCATGTGCCTCGCACTCAGCCAAGCACTGAGTAGGACAGGCTCCACGTCGTTCTCACCATAGACTATATGTATAGGTAGCTATTACATCCCTGCATACTAAAGTAGGCAGCTGGGGCTCAGAGGGGTACAGTGATGGGCCCCAGGTCGACCAGCCGGCAGATGCCTGAGCAGGTCACCAGCTCTAAGCCTTGCACCACAGCCAGAGCTCCCGCTTCCTGCCGTGCTCTCATGCTCTGCACAGAACAGAGCAGGGAAATCTGACAACCCAAGTCCAAAGACAGAACAGGTTTCCAAGGAGAAGCGGGAGAGGTGTTGGGAACATGCAGTTATTTACAGGATGCTGTGTGGGCTGCTGCATGCAGGAGGGGGATGTCCTGAGGTGAGCAGCGACGGGGAGACGCCGGGTCCTCAGTTTCCTTATTATAAAAGGAGATGGCAGCGCCAAGGAGAGGAAATGGTGAATATGTGAGACCTGCTCTGCCCAGAGTCCAGCGGGAGTGAGAGAAGGGGAGTTAGCTGGTGGTCTTCACCAATGAGGCCAGGATCTGACCCCAACAACTGTGGGCCTCAGTTTCCCCAGAAGTGATAAGAGGAGTCTATGCAGAATCTTTGGGGCCTTTAGTCTCCAGAAACAGTCATTTGCTAAAGAAACTGCCCAGATCAAAGAAATCAGTGAATTTGGAACTGAGAACAAGCCTGTTCAGCCATGTACTTACTCATGGTGGACTTGTTTGTGCAAAGAACAACCACTCAGGGTGAACTGTGAATTCCAGGGACACTGGGACACTCTAACCACTCTCCTCCCTGCTCCTAATCCCTGCTGACCTTTTTTTTTTTTTTTTTGATAAAACCCAACTGAGCCCACAGATAAGGAAGCCTGTTGACTGGGCCATGTGGGCCAGCATAGCTCCTTGCACAAAGCAGGGTAAGGAAGAGAAGAACTGGAAGAACACATGTGTAACAGAATTAATAAAAACCCAGAGACAGAAATTGGGGTTCAACCTGAAGGTCAGAAAAGCAAAAAGTCAGCCACTGGCTCTTACCTCCATCCTAGACTGAAATGGCGATCCTGCCTCTAGGAATCTAGAATGAGACTGTGTCTAAGAGCTGTCTCTTCCCATTTTATATTCCCATCTAGTGTTGGGATTAAAGGCGTGCACCACTACTGCCTGGCTTCTATGGCAAACTAACTTGGCTACTGGCATTAAAGGTGTGTGCCACCACTGCTTGGTCTGTAAGACTGATCAGTGGGGCTGTTCTACTCTCTGATCTTCATCACCACACACATGGGAAGTGCCCTGAGAGGTCATTGCTTGGTATGGAAACCTTAGTGACATCCTGACTCCCTCCCACTACCACTATGCCCCTGAAAGCCATATACTATGACCAAACCTTCATGAGCTTCTGGAACCACCATGAGTCACACACACACACACACACACACACACACACACACACACACACACACACAGCCTCCTTCTTCCCACTTTTTATTGTCTTGTATGCCTGGCCACGATAGTGGGAATGAAACTAAACAAAGAAACAAAGCTAAGGAGAGAGGCTGCTGGAAAACAAACCATACCTTTGGGAAAAGGGTTTTAAACAGATGCCTTAGAACCAAGAGACCCACTCGGGGCAGAGAGACCTCAAAATTACACAGTCCAAAAATACTCCAAAAGTCACCTTGAAAAGGACTATACAGCCAAGAATAAGAGATCTTTCAAATGTATCAAACAAAAAAAAAAAAGAGGTCAAAGTCCTGGCAAGATGCTTGAAGGGAGAGCCCTGGGAGAGAGAGCTGGGAACTGAAGTGATCCCAGATATGAGAAAGCCCCCACTGCCACTGGGGAGGACCTTGGGGAAAATTCCTGCCTTCAAAATGTCTTCTGTAAGCAGATCCCTCCCCCCCGAATACTGTTATTATGTGGGGGAAAATAGTAGCTGCAACTGATGGACTAAACTCAGACAACTTCAGGAGTAACAGCACCCTCTCAGCAAGGCTGAAGTAATCAGGGGTTGAGGGGAGGTGGAGGGACAGCAGACAGAACTCTGTTTTCATTGATAGGGCCATAGAAGCTGGGATCTGTGGATATGAAGCTTGGACCCGTTTCATTGATAGGGCCATAGGAGATGGGAATCCATGGATATGAAGCTGGGACTCGGACACGACTTTGAGTTGAGATTCACATTACAAGTTCCTTCTTGGCCTTGAGTTCTGTGAGTATAGACCCACGCCATGGTAGGCCGCAGGGCAGCTTGGAGGCCAGCAGTGCCTGGCTCCTCCTTTAAATGTAAAAGTATTACATAGCAGCCCTATCTGAAGTAGAGAATGTACAACTCCAGAGGCAGAGTCCAGAAGGTCTCCGGTGGGCAGAAACTGCAGCGTAAGTAGAAAGGTAGTATTTAGTGGCTGTCATCCCTGATCACATGAGCAGAGGAGGCAGAAAGGGGTCTGGGTCCTCACAGAACCACCAGGGGTTCACATTTTTTCCCTTTTCAAAGCCCTGGGCTTCTCTATGCTGTTATTGCCTTCAAGTAGGCTCTTCAGGAAGTTGGAAAACATGTCCAGAGCCCCAGCCCTACAAATCCCACAGCTAACACCCAAAGGTAATTCTTATTGGCTTAATGTCACTTGCCATGCAGGGACAGTCCCTGAGGCCAGGTAGCTGATTCTGAGTTGGATGTCTACCCACAGAAGTGGGGCATGAAATCAGTTCCACCCAGTACCATGACTAAGGTACTCCAAATAGACTTCAGATAGACAGGTCAAAATAGGATTGTCCCCATGGAAAATGACATCAGAACCATTCCAAGGACAGAACACCACTGTGGGCTCAAGCATGGAAGAAGTCCAAAGTCCTATCCTTGAGATGAAAATGTCAGGTGCCACAAGCCACCTCAAGCCACTGCAAATGGCATGGTACCACACATCTGCTTCATGCATTCTGGAAACAGTCACCTGACCATCAGAAAAAAGAGAGGCTTGGGTTTGACATGGAAGACTTGCAGACAAAGAAGGCACATTCTCTGCCCTCCAGCTTCGTACATCCACTGGGAGCAAACAAGAGGATGAGCTGGTTAAGAAAGGAAGGAACCCTCATAAGGAGCAGTGTTCAAGAGCAGAGCCACAGTGTGCAGGCTGGGGAGGGGAAGAAGCCTGGCAAGGCCTCATGGATCTGGACCCATGCTGTAGGCAACGGTGAGTCAGAGGAGGCTTCTAAGCATGGGAGTGACAGGAGCCAGAGGAAGCTTCATCGACCTAATGGAGCCAGATGAGGCACCGTGGAAAGTCACAGAGCTGATCAAAGGGGCGACAACGGGCCTGTGGAAGGAGCAAGAGAGTGAAGACTGGTAAACCAAGACAGGTGAAACCCTGATCAAAGTCATCTAGGCAGTAGGCTGCCCTGCCACTAGGCTGAGGCAGGAATGAGCAGCACAGCGGAGTCAAAGAGAACTCTGCTTTGTTCGGCTCCCATCAGAAGAGGCGAGTACTGCGCCCACAAAAGATGTTACTTACATAACCGTGACCCCATCCCCACCCCAGGAGATAGAGTCTGAAAATGGAGAATAAGTCACCAACAAAGAGTTCTGGGAACATCTTGGTGACATCACAGAGGAAGGCTGAGGGTCATTGCTGGGTGTCTGGGGATGGTCCCTATTCATTTACTGAGCAAATTCTTCCCAGGGCTCTTCTCTGATGTGGAGACTCTGCACCTGAAGACATGCCACAGCCAACTGTCTCTGGTCTCACTCTGCTATAGTCCTGTCTTCTTCAGAAATCACCCTGACTCTGTGCCGAATTCTACAACTAAAGAGGCAGAAATTTGTCTATGTTTTCTCAGGTGTTCCCCATACCAAGAAAAAAAAATGGTGTCTAGCACATGCTAATAGAGTCACCCCACAAGGGATGGATTCCAAGATGCCCCAAAGACATGGAGGCCCACAGATGTGGATCACCTGTAAGCCAGGCATGGGGGTGCACAGGGGTAACCACAGCCCTTCAGATGTGAAGGCAGGACAAAAAGGAATTCAAGGTCATCTTTGGCTACAAGGTCATCCTGGGCTACATGACACCTGTCTTTAAAACAAACAAACAAACAAAACAGAAAACATCTCTAGATTATTTATAATGCTGTGCGATATCCACTGTCTGGTACCACCTGAGGTGTAATGTACCAGAAAAGTCCATACATCATCAGTACAGAGGCGACATTTTCCGAAGATTTTGGATTGTAGCTCACTTGAGGGCCTCTGTGTTTCATCTGGATCACACAGCCTGAGCCAAGAAAATCAACAATCACGGTCACACACCCAGGTTATATAAATACTGTTCTGCTTTACACAAGAGACTTGAGCATCTGAGAAGGTTGGTATCCATGGGGGTCCTGGAACGGGTTCACCCATGGATACTGAGGGACCGCTACACAGATGGCTCCTCTGAAGCTGCCAGCACATGAGGGAGGAGTGGGTGCTGGGTGGCAAAAGAAACTGTGGTCACCGTGTGCCTTAAGGAGAGGGAGGCGGTCAGATGTGTATTCTACAAGCGCCATTCTTCTACAGATCTGAAAGCAGTTAGGAAGAAAATTAGCGGGCAAGAACAGAGGCAGGAGTTGAGGCTGAGTGGAAATGAGCTGAGGCCCCCTAGAGAAGCTAGGTTCTCACGTAAGTCCTCAAGGTAGCGTTCTAAAGCATCCCTTGACCATCTTCACACCTGAAACATCCAGCCCCATTAAGGAACAGTCCGTGACAAGGTCCCCAGGATGCCCCATGAGAGTCACCCAAACTCTAGGACCAGTTGTGCGGCAGCAACACACCCATCCTGGCCTTCCAGAGAACTACCCAGCTCCTCTCTAGTGTTATGACCGACTATAAACACACACCAACTTCAAATGCTGATGCTGATATGTCTTAGCTGTGCTGCCCTGAACAACCTCCCTGTACCCAAATGTCCCTCACTGAAAATGAAGTGGAGGCAGTGGCAGGCAGCAGCAGGGACCAGGCCAGTCAGAGACTGTGATCTACCCACACTTAGAGGCGGGATAACGGATTCCCCTCTGCTGTCATGCCTTAAAATTTTTTTCTGGCTATCTCTTCCTAAGACCTTTTGCTTGCCAAATAAAAGGGTTTTTGTTTTGTTTTGTTTTGTTTTACTTTGTTGTTTTTTTTTTTACCAGAGAGAAACAGCTGGAGGCTGAGGAGCAACAGAAACAGCCACTTCTAAATTTGTGTGTGAAATATTCCTCCTGTTCTTGAGCCTGATGTCTGAACCCCACTGGACTTCCTTCGGGTAGCTCCCACTGGGGAATGCCATGTCTCAGTCTCCTATGTTTGGAGAGGAAGCCAAAGGGGAGGGGGAAGAAGGAAAAGAATGATGAGACTACTCACCTGAGCATTCCGTTCTTTTCTTTCTCATCCCAATTCAAACTCTAGGGGATTTAAAGGCAGAATTTCTGGCCAAGAAGGTCATAAAAGTAGGCTCTGTCTAATAACCACAATGTCCTGGAAACCAGAAGAGAGCCTCATATGTGACCGGAGAGTTGGAGAGGAGCTGGTGCTCTAAGGGGTGAGCTGTCATTTTTCAAAACAGAGCTCCAAAGCCTTCCAACTACCCTGGGAAGTAGAGATGGCTCTCCAATTGTACTGATGAGGAAACTGAGTCTCGATACTCATCACATAGACAGGAAGGCCCTCACCTCTCTGTAGCAGAACCATGCTGTCTCCTCTGGGCAGCACTGGAGATGATTCAGATGCCCTGGAGCCTTTGAAGTCAGGAGCATCGTAGCCCGTGTCTCTTCCCTGCTTGGAGCTTTCAGTTCCATCTGGCTGGCAAGCTGTGTGTGTTTCCTTCTCCCTCCAGCTCCCTCTCTGCTAGGACAGCACTTCACATGTTGTCATAGTGTGGACTGTTTGTGAGTATCTCTCCCCCGCTCCCGTCAGAGAGTCTGGAAGCAGAAAGGACCTTAAAAGGGTGAATAAGAGCATGTGTTTCTCTCTTGGTGTGAAGCGGCCAAGAGAGAGTGGGTAGAAAGCCCCTGGCATGTCATAGGCTCTCTGTTCATGTTTGACAAATGAACACATGCATGAAAAACACCTAGCACAAAAGGTAGTTATATGGCTAAAGTGCTGGCCTCTTTATGTCCCTAAAATAGCACCTGGTACAAAGGGAGTCTTAGGAACGGCGTGGCTGGGTACTGACTTAAACCTATAAAGGAATCCTTACCTAGGAATTAGAAGGTGCATGAACTTGCTGTGTAACTTTAAGAAAGACTCTTCCCTTTTCTGGCCCCATTTTCCCAAGCACCAAGTGCGGAAAATTATTAGTTTTATCGCTGGCTGTTTCCCCCTTTTTATGTGCTTCTCCAGATCGAACCTAGGGCCATGTGTGTACCAGGCAAATATTCCACCACTGAGTACTATTAACTTTTTATACACGCTTAACTGCTTTCCATCATCCCTGTCTCCTAAACACATGTACTCCTCTCCACTATCAGTCCCAAAAATAGCATTCTGGGGCCCTTCAGCACATTCTTTTATTTCCTGACCAGAGGCCCAGAAGCTTATTATCATCTGTCCATGATCTTCGATACGTCTTACTTTAATAAGACAGCAATCACGTCCTCTCCAATTCATTTTATCAACAAGCAAGATCTGCCTGTGGGCCAGTACATGCCGGTCCTAACTGGACACAAACATCATTTTCTGTTACCCACTGAACACAAGGCCCTGACAGTCATCTTTGCACCAATGGGGAGACTATCAGCTCTCACAAAAGTTACATGTGACCACAGTCCTTCAAAGGAGAGGGGAGCAAGGAGCCTGGATAGTGGAAGTCCTTTCCAGACGGAGAACCTCCAAACTCCAAGCTCTAGACACAGATTTGTAGAACTGAAGATTGTGAAGCTAAGTGAGTGTGTGGCACCTCTGTCAATCCTAAGACGTTCTGTGATTCCATGATTCAGTCTGTGCATAAAATTGGGTGCTGAGTCACAGCATTCTCAGGCTCTGCAGACTCAAGACCAGGGCTTTCCAGCCAGCACATAGGTCAGACACTCTTGGGGAGCCAAGAAAAGATGCAATTCTCCAGGCCCAGAGACTGACTGCTTTGCTGTGTGTGGCAAAGGCCTGCGACTACAGAGTGTTTAAAAGCATACCCTTGCTCCATCCCTTCTGAATAGGAGTGGGACCCTTTGCCATACCACGTCTAAGAGAGCAGAGTCCTGTGACTTAAAGTGGGATTTCCATGTGGACCTCTGATTTCATATGTTGTTTCCACGTTGAAAGAGGGGTTTCTGGGATATAAGGACAATCTTCAGGGAAGGGAAGAGGCCAAGAGTCTAGAAGGTGAAGGATCATCAAGAAGGGGAGACTCCAATGCCCGGGTAGCAGAATATAATACTACTGCCCCCACCATGCAAGAGCAAGGCAAGACGTAGATCTTGGAAATTAGGGTCTGATAGAAGATGCTCATGAGGTCATCGGAGGACAGGGACATCTGACCATGTCCAGAAGGTTTGGAAGGGCTGGGGGTGGAAGTAAGGGGGCGGAAACCCCAACAGGGAGCTTGAAAAAGAACCTGAGACAAGAGAAGGGAGAGTCACCACCCAAACACCCTCCTTTCGGTGGCTGGCAGATTACTGCAGACTGGGACACAGACATGAAAATGCAAGGTTTCAGGAAAGCTCCAGATGAGAGGGAGCTACTGTGTAGGGATGCCCCAGGGTATACTGTGTGGGCTGGAATATGGCTGCCCTGACATGCTAATGGGTGCCTGGATGGGGAGATAGGCATGGACCCACGAGGAACTGGTAGGCGGCTGCAGAGGGGGGTGGGCTGAACCGAAGACAAGGTTCTGAGGAAAAGAAAGGATCCCTAGAGAATTTCCACAGACACACCCATGTGTTACCAGTGAGTCAGGGTGCAGATGTGAAGTCTGGGAACTTTCAGAAAAACTACAGTGAAAATGCAGGGTTCCAGGATTCTTGCTACTTTCAAAGAGGGCAGGAGCTGGTGTATTGGCTTGCTTATGGCCTTTAGGTGGCAAAGAGTGGAAAGGAAGGCTCATCACCTCCAGTGACATATTTCGCATATTTGCAGAACAATTTTCTGGCTGCACAAGTACACATCTACACACTTCTACTGCTCCACACAATGACAGTAACCTGGGCGCCCACACATTGTGTCTCACATCCACATCTACTGATAATGGCACAAGCCCACCATCCTAATATCTGCGTCATTTCTAGTTGATAGCAACATTAGTAACCAGAAATAGTGGCACAACCTGAGAACCATGAAATCTGGCACTGTCTATGTAAATTGGGCCCCATGGTACACAGCCTACACAATTGTATGTATACCCTTGCTTTATACCAGAACCCTCCATAGTACCATTGACATATTATACTGTAAAAATAGAGTTAGATATGTACCATCACACTGGATCTTAACAGGACAGGAGGGACTCCCCGCCAAATAATGAGACTCACATGGTAGCAGACCTGTCATAAGAAAGGCCGCTTGTTTCATTCCCGGCTGCTCAGTCCCAAAATAATCACACAGGAACTATATTATTTAAATCACTGCTTGGCCCATTAGCTCTAGCTTCTTATTGGCTAACTCTTACATCTTAATTCAACCCATTTCCATTAATTTGTTCATCACCACAAGGTAATGGCCTACCAGCAAAATTTCGGTGTGTCTGTCTCTGACAGCTCCATGGCTTCTCTCTCCCAGCATTCAGTTTAGTTCCCCCCACCCCCTGCTAAGTTCTATCTTGCTATAAGCCAATCCAGTTTTTTTATTCATTAACCAATAAAAGCAACACATAGACAGAAGGACCTCCCACACCACAGACCCACACATGTCATGAAAAAAATTAATGAAATTTATGCCCTGGCAATGCTGAAGCATGCATGAGCAGCCAGTATATGGCAGTTCTGTTCATATACTTGTCCATATTGGGCTTCATGGTCTAAGATGATGAGGATGACTGACCAGGTATCTTCCTCAAGAGGGCACCAGATCTCATTATAGATGTCTATGAGCCACCATGTGGTTGCTGGGAATTGAACTTGGGACTTTTGGAAGAGCAGGCAGTGCTCTTAACCACAACAATAATAGCACCTGCATCCTCCATGGATGCTCTATGATCCCACACTGGCCACAAGCATGGATACAGCACTGATCAAGGATGAGTTTGCCTTTGCACTGTGCTGTTCCATGTTGACAGAGGTTGTGGACTGGGAGACTCACACCATACCCTAGCCTGGCTGTTGTTGGTAACAATAAGGCAGGAACTCACCAGAGAATCAAAAATTACTTAGATTCTTTCTCTGTGCTTCAATCCCACAGTTCTCTTTCTTCTGGCACCAGGTTAGTCTTCCAAACCAAGACCAATGCTTCCCCTCCCAGCTCAAACTAGAACCACAGAATGTGGGGCAGCTCAGCTCTCCCCGTACCCAGCCCATTGGAGCTGAGGTGAGAAACTGGCAGCAAAGCACCAGGTTGATTAGAGCCTATCTGTCATAGAGTGCTCCCTGGAATTAGGTGACTGCAGGGGAGAAATGAGCTGGCCTTTGGACAGACCCTCCGGAAGCTGTTCTCACTGATGGACAGACACATTTGCAGCCTGTAACAGCTGTCGTTCCTCACACACTGTTCCCGGTCCTTGTAAGTCCTAGCATCAGGTTTTCTAATTGGCTTCCTAGTGAACATCCAAGGCGCCTCTATCCTGTTAGTGAATCTTTCCAAACCTGGCTACCTCTATCTGCTCTCAGCACCCTGTGAGGACCAGAGGCTGCCTGCTTGTACCTTCCATGCTCATGCTTTCTCACAGTGAACTAGATTTAGAAAGGCAGGAGGGGAAAAAAATACTGCAGTCTGCATGACATGAGCGCCCTGATCTGAGTGTAAATATATGGGGTGTGTGTGTGTGTGTGTGTGTGTGTGTGTGTGTGTGTGTGTTAGGAACTAGACAACAGAGATGAGTATAAATGCCAGTGTTATATATGCACATGTATGTATGCATGCATGCATATGTGCTACAAAAGTCCCACTTGCATAGGCTATGGAAGTTGGAACATGTCAGGAGAAAAGCAGCCCAGGGTGATATAAGGCCCATGGAACCCAGTGCTGTACCAGCTAGAGCCCTGGCTCTGCTGAAGACTCACTTTCTCTCCTGGATGCCAATGTCTGCATCTTGAAAATGAGGGTTTGTGTAAAGTGTGATATATAAAAGCCCCAAAGTCAGCACCTTGGACTCTTTGGGTGCTTACCTCACTGCTGAGGTTAGTGGCACTACTATCATTAGGAGATGATTGCAACTCTTGGCTATTTTTCTTAAATAATAACCAAAGATTCGGGAACCATGTCAGGGTGCTCACACTGAACAGGGAGAAAGGATTCCTCTCTCCATCTCTTTTGTCCCTGGGAGAGACCCATGGCTCTGCTGTGAGTTATCCCTAATTGATCAACAGGACAAAGCCACCAAAACTTGACTGAGCTGAACTTCTGCTCATCAGAAGATTTCTACAACTAGGCTCAGTTCCTGACAAATAATGAGGATTTTTTTTTTAGATAGAGTCACAAAAGGCTTGGATTCAAATGTAACTGTTGCCTGGATGGTCTTCTTATCCAACTGCAGCTAATGGCCTCGAGCCAGGAAGCACAGGCCTAAAGGAAAGCATCAGCTGAGATCTAGTTTTTCCTCGTAGAGCTCCAGTTCACCTCTCTTTACCATCCCTATTTCCCTGGGGTCATCTCCAGCAATGGTAAAAATAATAATTAATCAATTAGCTAAAACAAAGACAGTAGCTCTGGTCTTCCCTTGCAATAATTATTTATCCACTCAGCAAGTACACCCTTAGCTTTGCCAAATGTTAAACTGAGTCAATTTCAATTAAACAAGACTCGTCAGCCTTTACAGAACTAATGTCCCACCAGTTCTGTCCTGACAGTGAGCTATCCTCAAATCCTTCAACATCTCCATCCCCAGACCAGCTCTTCACAAGAGGAATATCTCGGAGCTTTCCAAAGTCCATGTTAAAGTGCAGTGCCCAGGACTGACGTCCATCTTGAAGTGCAGTGCCCAGGACCGAAGTCCATCTTAAAGTGCAGTGCCCAGGACAAAAGTCCATCTTAAAGTGCAGTGCCCATAACTGAAGTCCACCTTAAAGTGCAGTGCCCATAACTGGAGTCCACCTTAAAGTGCAGTGCCCAGGACTGACATCCATCTTGAAGTGCAGTGCCCAGGACCAAAGTCCATCTTAAAGTACAGTGCCCAGGACCGAAGTCCATCTTAAAGTGCAGTGTCCAGGACAAAAGTCCACCTTAAAGTGCAGTGCCCATAACTGGAGTCCACCTTAAAGTGCAGTGCCCAGGACTGACATCCATCTTGAAGTGCAGTGTCCAGGACAAAAGTCCACCTTAAAGTGCAGTGCCCATAACTGGAGTCCACCTTAAAGTGCAGTGCCCATAACTGGAGTCCACCTTAAAGTGCAGTGCCCATGACTGGAGTCCACCTTAAAGTGCAGTGCCCATAACTGGAGTCCATCTTAAAGTGCAGTGCCCATAACTGGAGTCCATCTTAAATGTAGTGCCCAGGACTGAGATCGGTCTTTTTCTGAAGCCTAAGTTGGATTTTGAACCTAGCTTGATCAATGTCCATGTCAAAGGGAAAGCCCCAGCTGTAGCCAGAGCGCCGTTGGCACAGGCCCTGTTCCCAGGGAAGGCTGCTGAAGAACCTGTAGACAGGAGAGAGAAAGGGGTGAGAAAGACTGCCACTCTCAAAATGACAGAATGTCAGATCTCCCTTCAGGCATTAGTGACAAGTCTAAGTCAGCCTAATCACACAGGAGTGTGCATGTACACACACGCATGCGCATACACACACTCTTTAGGTTACCTTAGGAACTGAGAGGGAAATAAGGAGCACCCTATGCTGGTGTCCCAACAATGCTAAACAGAGAACTCTGCCATTACACAAGGTCTGCAGTCTGAATGGGGAGAACAGAGGGAAACTTCACAAACACAATTCTTCAGAAAAGCAGGGTGCTGAGAGACTTGTGAGGCTCTCCACTTCGAGGCATCTGCTGTGAACCCCCCACACTTCTCCCCTGGACCCTGTCCTCCCACAGCTACCCCTCCTGGGGGAGAAGCCATCCCTTTCGGAAGCCAAAGCTGTCTCCACTCTGACATGACCCTGATGGATGCATAAATTCCTGCACAGCTTGCAAGGGGGGTGCAAGGCTCTTCCCCCTGGAGCCATTTTCCTGCATCTCGAGCTGGATTAAAGGAAGAGGTTGAGAGCCAATAGATGACAGGCAGAATGGAAAGGCTCATCAGGAGAGAATAAGGGAACATGCAAGAGAGCGAGAGGGAAAGAGGCAAGGCTGAGGATGGAGCTGATGTCGCCCCCTATCATTGGAGTCCCTTCTCTTCCCTGGCCTAGGAGGGACTTCAAGAAGGCCTTGTAGAATACAATAACACCACCAGAGGACTGAGTCTTCTTCCGAGGATAGCATCTACAGAGGACTCGGAAGCAATTCGCCTAAGGTTCCCCTTCAATTCTGCAGCAGTCTTTTGCTTCTGGGTCCAGAACAGAGTCCCCCACTCCCCACCCCCAGGAGGGCTGTCCTTTTCCTGTGCACCAGTGGTTCTGGAGTGAGCCTGTAGCTGGACACTGTGGTAATAAACTGCAGAAACGATCTGGCAGTGAATTGCCCAGTCCAGAAGCTGCTCACAGGCAAGACACAAGCAAGCAGAGAGAGAGGGTGGTTGAAACTGGGGCTCTTTTAGGGAAAGGGGCACCCCAAGGGGAGTATGCCTATCCTAGCATGCCTAGCCAGGACAAAAGAGAGCTTCCCTGAGGAGGCAACTCCTCTGGTTTCTGCCTTAAAAATCCTTTACCACTGCTGCCCACATCACCACTCCAAAGCTACAGGCTTGTGATTCTTGGAGCTTGGACACAGTGGAGTTGGGAAAGAAATCTAGCTGAAAGCAGCAGATCAGTAGGGCTCTCTGCGACAAGAATCAGAGTAGATAAGGAAGGGCATAAAGGAGAAAGGGAAAATCCGGGAGAAGAAAAGAGCGAAAAGAAGAAAAGGAAAAAGGGAGGAGGGGAGGAGGCAGCCAGAGGAAAAGGAGGAGGGAAAGAGGGGGAAAGGGAAAAGGAGGGAGGGAGGGAGGGAGGAAGAGAGGGAGGGAGGGAGAGAGAGAGAGAGAGAGAGAGAGAGAGAGAGAGAGAGAGAGAGAGAGAGAGAGAGAGATTTTGAATTTCCCTTCTGGAAGAGGAGCTGTAAGGCGTCAGGGCCTGGTTGAGGGGTGTGATTGGAGGGCGCCTTCGGCATCCGCCCGCAGCCCGCAGCAGCATCCGCGGCCCCAGCTCGCCTGGCGGAGTTACACCAGGCAGCGGCGCAAGCTGGTTGAGCACACGCACTCACGGCACCGCCTGCTGGAGTCGGCCGGAGCCCTGCAGTGGCTTAGACGGTTGCTGGGACCACCAGGTCGGTGCTGGCCTCGGGCCGGGGAGGCGTAGCTGGGCTGGGGGCAGTAGGGAGCTGTTCTGACCTCAGAAGTGTGTGGGAGCCGAGCAGTTGAATCTTTGAGGACTCCCCAAGACCGCGGGGCGCGTGCTGGGAACTGCAGCCCCTGCTCGCTCGGCGTGGTGCTGAAGGGACAGCTCCCCCGCGGAAGCCAGGCGGAGGGCTGGTGCGGACACTGGGCAGGCAGATGTGGGCGGGCGAGCACCCACAGAGGGGACAGTGGGGCTCTTGGAACCCTGACCGTCCCGAGTGTAGAGATTCAACAGTGAACCTGGAGAACAACTTCGAGCTCACAGACTAGGGTGGGGGACGTGGTCTTTAGCTACTTCGGGGTGTGGCTACCCCCCCCAAGCCCTCCGGGGCCCTCTGCTCCTGGAGTAGAAAGTGGCCCAGAGAGGTAGAGTTCGGGGAATCTGAGGGTGGCAAAGGCCAGTTGGAGAGAGGAGTGCCCACGTCGGTGAGGAGCAGGGGGACTATTTGTCCTCTTCCTGCAGGAGTGCGGTTGGAGCAGCTTGAGCCCGTGTGGGAGTC
Organism: Dicrostonyx torquatus; assembly: GCA_028555095.1. Taxonomy (NCBI): domain Eukaryota; kingdom Metazoa; phylum Chordata; class Mammalia; order Rodentia; family Cricetidae; genus Dicrostonyx; species Dicrostonyx torquatus. Next base: position 3,403,783 of record JAQHUG010000005.1, read on the forward strand.
ACACGGTTTCCCCCACTCTCAGACTGCCCCCTTCACTGCAAAGTTTAATACCAGGCAGGGGCTCAGGGTTGAAAAGTGTGTGTTGGGGGAAGGGGACACGTAGTGGCCAACTGAAAGCCCCAGGGCAGTCACGAGTGCTGGTCTCCATGAGCCCCGGGAAGCAGCGCCTGGGAAACCTACTTCAGTGGAGGGAAGCCCACCCTTCAGTGGAGGGAAGCCCCAGCCACTTTCGTGACCCAGACAAGCAATCCCTTATGCTCACCCATCCTTGACCACCCCTTCTCCTCCCCGAGGACGTCTTGCTTCTAGAGGCGTTGGGTGGGGAAGTAAAGATGTCCTCTGTCTTGGCCACCACCGTTAGCGTGGGGTCCCTTGCAAAAAGCAACTGAGTGTTGAATTGAGGTGTGATTGTAGCCCGTACTCGAATCATAAAAATCAGAAAAACAGCCGCAAAGACAAACACTGCAGGTGCTTGTCAGGCAGAAGGAGGGGGCCGGGTCCCTGGGACTCGACGGAACTGGAGCAGGTGCCTTGACTGCCTTTGGGCTGGGACTGACTGTAGGGATGGGGATGCGGTCTGGAGGGAAGGTAAGGACTGAGAGCATGAAAGCTTTTGCATTAGCCTACCTCCCCCTCCCCTCCCCCTAGTCCAACACCCCACCACCAGCAGCAGCAGCCTCCACCCCCACCAGCACCCTTCCCGCGCGGAGACAGACGGCAGCTTTCCGCAGCCGCTGAGGAGCGCCTCCTGGCGGTGAGGCCTTAATCCTCAATTGCACCCAATCCGCAGGACCTCTTCCAGTCCCACCCGTGTGTGGTAGCTACAGGCACACACACACACACACACACACACACACACACACAGAACCCAGTGTCTAAGGAGCCCAGTATCAGACATGCAAGCTCATTCTTTGAGCCCATGCATAAAACATTAAATTCCACTGAGCAAACATGCTGAGGATACCCTGTGGGATTCTCCAGATAGGTGACTTGGGCAACAGAAAAGAGTCTATGATAACAAAGGAAAAAATACCCAGACAGATAGATAGAACATGCATAAGAGGCAGCAAAACTGCCCTAGAAAGTGCCTTAGATCTTTACAAAGCAGGATGTTGTCCCATCTTGTCAAGGAGAACTGGAAACTTGCATGGAGGGAGCAGCATTGGCAAATGATCTCAGAAAGTTAATGCGGCCACTATTGCGGATGGTTATGATGACTGTAAGGATGCTTATTACAGGCTAGGCACTGGCTTAGACACTTGATTTGCATAATCTCAGTGCTCACAGCCGGCCTTGAGCACAGCATCAACTGCCTCCATTTTACACATGAGAAAACAGTAAGTCAAATTCTCAGGATCGTTCAATAAGTAGTAGTGCCAAGATCTGAGCCAGCAGAGATGAGGTTAAGGGGTTCCAAGGCTGTGGGAACAGAATGCCCAAATCGCCTTGCCTCGGGTGGAGGTGGAAGCAATGTGTTGGGGGCCTGGTTAAGACACAGCCATGTATGAGAGACGAGAAAAGAGAGGCAGAGGACAAGGGCAGGGGCTTGACTGCAAGCTTTGAAGGTTAGAGCACAGACTGTGGGAGATTTAGCAAGGCCATGAGATATCAGCGCAGGATGGTAGGCTTACACGTGCCTTTTAGGAAGATTAATATGAGAGTCATGTGGAAGACAGGTAAGAGCCAGAGGACAGACAGAGCCATGAAACCAAGACATCGAAGCAGTAGGAGGGAGGAGGTGGGGCGGACAGTGTCCAGAAGTCTTCCGTGTGCCTCTATCCCAATCACAGTCACCAAATAACTGAAGGCTGTGCAAACCAGTGCCTTGAGAATGCCCTTGTTCTCTTCCGTGGTGCCTAGTTGATGGCAGGTACTCAAAGAACACATGCTGAGTAAGTGGGTGAGTGTGTGCTGGTGAGAAATACTGACTGGAGTTTTTGGTTGAAGGGATTTAAACAAGACATGCTGGAGGACGAAATGGGAGCCCAGCAAGGATGAGTCTGATTTTCCAGAGACTGACTTGGAAATGGCATGTGTGATGCTATACAGCAGAGGGTTAAAAATCTGCAGGCTTTAGAGAGGAAGACGTGTGTCTCTGTGGCTAACTGGGGATCCTAAATCAGTAGGCACAGATGGGAGGTTTCCTTGGGAGGAGCAGAGGAAAGGAGAAGGGAGTTTGCCTGGAGAAGGAAGAAAACCAGCAGAGAGAGAGAGAGGGGGGACCTGTTTGGGCAGAAAGAAAACCATAAGAGTGCTGTGTCATGGAATTCAGATCTGAGAAGGCTGAAATTAGGAGGAGGGAGCAATGATCAGGGTCAGACGCTACAAAAAGAGAAAGGAGGCATAGGGCTATGAACACTCCTGGTCAAGTATAGGTTTCCTAGCCACGCTGATCAGGGTGGCTTCTGGGCTGTGTGCTAAAACATGGGATCTCAGTAGCAGTAGAGCTTCACCGGGAGATGATGCGGGGTGCAGACTCTCTGCCACACTAGAGGGCAGAGAGTCAAAGAAGTGCATTGTTCAAGTAAAGGGCTGGAGAATGGAGGAGACCCAAGAGACTAGGAAAAGGACACTAACGATTTAGGAAGGTGTGGTGATGCATGGGTAACGGAAGAAGTACAAAGAGAAAAATCTAGATTGCTTCATCTAGGAGGAGGGAGTTCCCTGGGGCTAGGAGAGGGGAGGTTGCAGGTGTGTGCAAATGCCATAATTAATCATATTAATGATAGCTTTCATCTACTGAGCACCTGTCACATGACAGGCACATCCCACAGATGATTTCTAACCTGCAAACTGGCCATGTAGCCCTCCTTTTACAGAGAAAAGCTGTCTCACTGGAAGGAAAGGGCCCCTTCAACATCACGCCTGACCTGGAGGGAGGTCTCCTGTAAGAGGCAGGAGTGAGAAGCAGTCTGGGCCTCTGAAGTCATGTAGTACTATCTCAACCATATGAGCAAAGAGACTGCCTGCCAGCTAAGAGGGCCACATTAAGAATGGGACAACAGGACTTTCGAGTAGACCCAAGAAGCCCAGCTAAGTAATGCCTCAGAATTACTTAGGACCCACCTGGAGCAATAGGGATATAGGCATTGAGAAGACTCTGTCCTTGAATAGACGTATTTTGAAGATTTGGAGGGAGGGGTAGCAGTGATGACCATTGCTGAATGAATACGTGAATGCAAAAGTGTCCAAATAAGGACTGTTGATGAATGGTGCAATGCATTTGAGTCATATCCACAAAACACCCCAGAGAACACAAATGCATCTCTCGACTTAATTTTTCCCCATATTCATACTCTCACACAGAGACACCTCAGAATGTAATCTGCTTGTAGGCACAGCTTTGCCTCTCTAATTCGCTGTTAGATTCTCTGTGTCTAAGATACTAACACATAGTTGGCTCTCAATTAATACTTGCTACATGGATAAATACTGGGATTGAAAGCCCAGAGAAAACGTCTAGATGTCAATGTATCAGCGATCAATAAAGCCTCTAGTGTCAAGAAACCCCCAAGAGGAAGTTTACAGAAGAAACAAAAGCAGAGGCTGAGGCTAGAGTCAGAGAATCAAGCAGATCATGAGTCAGTAAGGAAAAGCGGGGTGATGAGGAAATAGAAGAAAAGAAGTGGGAGGAAGAAAGGAGGGAGGGGAGATGAAGGAGAGGCAAGAGGTGAAGTACAGAACCAAGAGGGAAAGGGGTTGAGGTCAGCAGCTCAAACATCAAGGCCGTGCTTCTGTTGGAGCACTCAGGAGGGGTGTGGGAGAGCATCTGGTCTCAAGAGAGACTTGGCCAAGTCATGTAGCAAGCAAGTCAGGGACAGAGCTGAGCTACAGCCCAGGTGTCCTGCCTTCCAATCTGAATCAGCTCAAATTAGAGTCCTACGTCTTCCACTACCACCTGGTAATTCTTTGAGCTCTGTGTAAACACTGCGTAGAAACTCAAGAGTTCCTGAAATCACTCAATTTGTTCACTGTTCGTTTCCTGTTCTTAGAAATTAAGTCCTCTCCCGAGGTCTAAAATCAATGGGAAACATCTCGACAGAGCTGAGCAACCTCCAGACTCAGATTTCTGGGTCTGCCTTTACAGGAAAGTCTGCATGTTTCTTTTGGACAGTGTAGTCCCATAAATATGTAGTCAGCAATAGCTGCCATTTGTATAAGTTCTGACTGCATCTCCAGGCACTTGACCCGAATTTTTTCTCCTTTAATATCAGTGAAAAAGATCGCCTCAATACTTCCCCATCTGGAACAAGCTGATGCTTTTCCAGAGACTCAGCCCCAGCCTAGACTCTTTAACTAGTTATGTCTAATGATAAAACTCTTGGGATCTTTTTCATCTAGTACATTATGATTTTTTTCTCCACCAAAAACAACCCATTAATGGTCTAATCCTATAGATACATTCTTGATCCCTTATTATGAAAAACTCACAGTCTGCTAATGGTTTCTCATTTTGAAAGAAATGAGAATAATCCATCCACGAATAGCCTGTGACCTTGAATAACTTGGTTGCAATAACTAGCCTGGTAAAATTCTCTGGCATCATTTTCCTGAACCCTTTTTTTCTTCCTAGAAAGTAATAGAGACTTGAAGTCTATAAGAGATGAGAGGACCCAGGGGTGGGGGAAGCCTAGTCCCAGTCAACCTCCAGCTCATATCCTGTTTAGGACAGTTCATGGATGCAGCCCCACAAAACAGAGGGATTAGCAGCTGCCTTGCCTGTTAAAGAATCAGTGTAACTCAGGGACTGGCTAGATGGCCCAGGGCTTAAGAGCCCTTGCTGTTCTTGCAGAGGTCCTGAGTTCAATTTTCAGCATCCACATGATGGCTCACAATCATTGGTAACTCCAGTGCCAGGGGCTTTGACCCCCTCTTCTGGAAGGCACACATGTGGTATGCAGACAAAAACCCATACATATGAGTTAAAATAGATATTTGTAAAGAGTCATTACAAGTCAATAATTAAAGTAGAAGACCTCTAAGTTGGAGCACAGGGATCAATTCTCAGAGATGTTGAGGCTCCAGAAGGAGATCCCCATGCCCTAGTCTGCAGGCCCCTCTGCCACCATTGGGTTAGCTCCACTTTCCCATGTTCTGCATACTGCATTCCAATTATGACTTTATTTGGAGAAAATCTTCTGAGACAAAAAAATTAAAAATATAATAAAAACTGAAAATCAGTAATTTAGGGAGGAGGCTAGAAGAACTGAGATTAGCAGAATGCCTATAAGGACCTCACTCTGTAAAGGCCAGAAGTGCCAAGATGATAATGTCTCCAAAACCAGCATGTGCAATTCAAAATAAAAATCAACATTAAGCTATAAAACACAAAACTTAGACATATGCTATGCTTCAACAAATACTTTATTTCTCTATTGGTCTGATTTCCAGAGTCTGGATAGCTCCCACTCATGCTAGCTAGACTTTTTTTTTTCTCATGTTCCTCTGATTTTTTGTGGCCATTAGCACGATGCTCACTTGCTTGGTGAGTTGGACCAATGGGCCAGCCTGTGTCCTCTCTGCTCTCTGCAGTAACCCAGGCCCTGCCACTTCCATTTCAGGAAAGATGAAACTGAAAGCATAAGGAAAGGGTGTCACTTGTTGAAGGTCACATGACAAATAACCAATGAGGATGTCATCGAAGCACAGCTCTTCCAAGGCCAAATTGCAGTCTTATGCGATTCTCCCGGCTTCAATCAAATTAGAAAAAATATATATATATGTGTGTGTGTGTGTGTGTGTTAAGAATGAAGACTTTAAAATAGAAACTAAGTCTGAAGAGATAGCTCAAAGGTTAAGAGTGCATAATGTTTGGAAGAGGACCCAGGTTCTATTCCCAACACGCACAGGGTGGCTCACAACCATCTCTAACTCCAGTTCCAGGAGGTATAATGCCCTCTTCTGGCTTCCACAGGCACTGCACTTACATGTTGCAAGAGGGCCGCTTGATGGTTCCCAGCTGCTCAGCAGCTCAGCCCCAAAATAATCACACAGAAACAATATTATTTAAATCACTACTTGGCCCATTAGCTCTAGCTTCTTATTGGCCAACTCTTACAGCTTAATTTAACCCATCTCTATTAATCTGTGCATCACCACGAGGTCGTGGCCTACCAGCAAAGTTTCAGCACGTCTCCAGCAGCAGCTCCATGGCTTCTCTCTAACTCCTCTTTCTTTCTCCCAGCATTCAGTTTAGTTTTCCCTGTCCACCTCTATTCCCTGCGCAGGCCCAAGACAGTTTTCTTTATTCATTAATGGTAATCACAGCATACAGAGGGGAATCCCACATCACTTACACAGGGCACATGTTTACAGGCAGGCAAAATACTCATGTACACGAAAGAAAAATAAATAAATCTTCTTTTAAGAGATTATGACAGAAGCTATTTAATTGCACATCCATGCCTGGCCCTTGATACACACTCAGTAAATACTTCCCTTCTGTCTCCTCGTTCTTCCTAACAGGGCATTGAGCCTTATCCTCAATAGGTGGTGCCCCATGAGAACAACAGTAAGGTCCACTACCCTTCTCGGAAAGAGAGCTTTTCATCTGACCTGCTCCCCATCCTCTCTTGCAGGTGAGCTCATTTCCTGGAGGCAGAGCAGCCAGGTGTGTTGAATGCAAATTCAGCCACGGGCTAGGGAGCACTAACCAAAGCCTGCAGGATGGACTTTGTCATGAAGCAAGCCCTTGGAGGTGAGCCCCACCACCTTCTCCCATGCACCCCTGACCCATGAGAAAGGGAACCTCAAATCCTGCCTTCTCTTCCCAACTGATCACACCCTCTTCCTCCCCTGACCACCCCACATCCCTGTAGGGGCCACCAAGGACATGGGGAAGATGCTGGGGGGAGAGGAGGAGAAGGACCCTGATGCACAGAAGAAGGAGGAAGAGCGACAGGAGGCCCTGCGGCAGCAGGAGGAAGAGCGCAAGGCCAAGCATGCCCGTATGGAGGCAGAGCGTGAGAAGGTCCGGCAGCAGATCCGAGACAAGGTCAGCATCCTGCCCCGAGTCCCAGCTCTCATCCTAGACCTAGGTTCCTCTGCAACACACTCTCATCAGGAAAATGAGTATCTTTGGAACATGGCCTCAAGGATGGCACATAGAACTATATATGCATACAGGAAGTGGCATATAGAACTATGTACACATACAGGAAGTGGCATATAGAACTGTATACACATACAGGAAGTGGCATATAGAACTGTATAAGCATACAGGAAGTGGCATATAGAACTATATATGCATACAGGAAGTGGCATATAGAGCTGTATACACATACAGGAAGTGGCATATAGAGCTATATAAGCATACAGGAAGTTGCATATAGAGCTATATAAGCATACAGGAAGTGGCATATAGAAC
>JAQHUG010000005.1:3411238-3433876 GCA_028555095.1 Dicrostonyx torquatus
ATGTACACATATGGGAAGTGGCATATAGAACTATGTATGCATACAGGAAGTAGCGTATAGAGCTATATAAGCATATAGGAAATACAGCAACCTCCCTGCCAGAGCTCCTGGAACCAAATAGAAGTGGAATTCAGAATTTGTGGCTATTAGAGACAAGTTCCATGGTACCCTGACCACCAGGGATGGAGCTGTCATTTAGTGCAAGTCTATTTGCACCATGCTGCCAAGTAACACTGCAAGTAGCCTTCAGTCAGTCAGCTGTGTCGCAAAAATCGCCCCGGAAGACATACAGAGCTCAGAACTTAGAGGCTTTCAAAAGGACAAAGGGGTCTTATCAGTAGTGCAGTCTTTTATGTTTTGTTTTGGTTTGGGGTATTTATTTATTTATTTATGGCAGGGTTTTTCTATATAACAGTCCTAGCTATCCTGGAAATCACTTTGCAGACCAGGCTAGCCTCGAACTCACAGACAGCCACCTGCCTCTGCCTCCCAAATGCTGGGATGAAAGGCATGTGCCACCACCGCCCAGCCTAAGGCATGATCTTTTATGTTATTCACCTACTAAGGACTGGCTCAGGGCTCCAGGGAAAGCAGCTTCCCTGGGGAGTTTAAAATGCTGATGAGACCCGACCCCAAAGTCTGCCTGAGTGAGAAAACCAACCCTTTCCTTCCCCTGACTTGTCTTCACACCCTTCTCTATCCTTCTCTTCCCCAGTACGGGCTGAAGAAGAAAGAAGAGAAGGAGGCAGAGGAAAAGGCAGCCCTAGAACAGCCCTGTGAGGGAAGCCTGACCCGACCCAAGAAGGCCATCCCTGCAGGATGTGGGGATGAGGAGGAGGAGGAAGAAGAGAGCATCCTGGACACAGTGCTCAAATATCTGCCCGGGCCGCTGCAGGACATGTTCAAGAAGTAATCCATCCTACTGCCCCATCCACCTTATGATCTTTTTTGTTATTGTTAGTCTTTTCTTTTTATTCAGTTAAGTATCAGTTCCAAAGGGGAAAACCTCAGTTGGCCTCTGCCCCCTTTCCCTAGCCAGGGGTGCCTCCCCTCTGAACTCCTTCACAGTCCCTTCATCCCAGGGCTTCTAGCCCTGTTCCACTCCCAAATAGCCTGAAAAGGGAAGACAGCTTTACTCCAGCAGGGGGCATTGAACCCAGAACCAAAGGCACTGGGTGCCCCTCCAGAAACCCAAGGTCTATGTTAGTGTGGTGGACCCCCCCATACATTCCTTCATGCTCCCCACTGCCAGGAGGACCACTGTCCCCAGCCAGCCAAAGTAATGACACATTCCAGCCCTGCCCAGCATGCTGACCATTGGTCTCTGTCTGAATCCCCAGTGGGAGTCCAGGTCAGGGCAGAGGCACTGAATGGCCCTGGCTCCGAAGAAGGCTGTTCACAGTGAGCCTGCCTTGAGAGAGCCTAGCCCTGAGAGGATCTAGCTGGGTCTGGCCAGGTTAAAGTCTGGGCAAGAGGCTCGGGCTGCTCTTTTCCCTCTTCCTGGTGGCATCTACCAAGGAGCACACCTCACACCAACCCCTACTTTAAAAAGTACGGCCCCTGCCAAGCTGCTCCCTCCAAATGGATCCTCTTTGGACTTAGCACATCTGTGGAGGAGCCAAGGGCAGGGAAACCCCTTATTCTCCCTCATCTGACTTAGGCCCTGGGACCCCACTGCCAGGCTAGGCCCCAGTTTGCCCAGCCAAGGGGCTGCCCAGGTCCCCAGAAAATACTTGGAGCCATCGGGCAGTGATGGTCTGTGCCATAGCACCTGTCACTGGTACAGCCAAACTGCCCCCATTCCTATCAACCTTTCTTCCCTTCCATGTCCTGTCCATGTGCTTCCAAGTCCCCATTGTTCCCAGGAGGACTCTTCTTGGTCAAAGCCCAGAGCAGCTGGGGAAAAGCCAATTCCCACCAGACAAAAGACTGTCCATTCATCCCACTGGCCAAGAATCAGCTCTCCTCTGGGATGCATAGGACTGCCATCTGTCCTCACACCCCACATTGTTGAGGCTGCCTGCTTTGTGACTTGTGTAGAAATGGAACAGGGACAGAGGGGAAGGCACAAAAAAGGGACAAATGTGTGAGTCCACACATACACACACATCAGATAAGTATGGCAGGCCCCATCCTGCATCTGTGTATGGTTAGAGTGTGATGTCTTGAGACTGCATGTGTGTTAGTCATCATGCCTCTTTGTTAGAGGTAGTTTCTATGATGTACCTTGTGTATATGTGTTTGTGGGTTGCGGTGTGCCTGAGCTTCAACCATGTTCTCAGTGTGTGCCCGCCATCTCATGTGTTTAAAGATTGCATGTGTTAGCCTGTATATGCATGTATTTTCAAAATGGCATGTGTGTCAAGAGTGACAGTTACATGCTAAATGCAGAAACGTCTGAGCAAACTGTCAGATGGGCCAAGACTGGTGTTCACGTGCGTGGGTCTAAAACAGGCAGCTGTATGCATAAGTTGTGCTTGGCTAGCAAGAACCAGAATAAGATGCCTCCTCCTGACCCTGAGACCATTAGTCCAGGTGGCCACATCTGACAGGAGACCTTCCCCTTGGCCTAGAGTCCTCCCACCCTTAGGGGTTTCCTACCTGAGGTCCTCAGAATTCTACTGGGACAGACCCAGGCAGTGCCCCAGGAAGCCATGCTGGGCCCCCACCAGGGCTTATCCCAAAAGTAGGGGCCCAAGAGGGGGCGACTTGCCCACTCCCGAAGCCTCTGTCCCACTGGCCCCCTTGCATTCTGCAGGTTTTTCCATTTTAGTGGACTTATGCTTTGATTTCAGAGAAGACGTGTGTCTTCCTGTCTGTTTCCAATAGTTAAAGCCATATCAGTTAGACCGCAATACTTTAAAGAGAAGACTAAACAATCCATATGTTTAGGGAACCAGAAAAGTCCCCTGGTCTGTCCCTTCTCTAAGGAGCAGGGCCTCGGCCGCTCCAGCTCCTGGGACGTACCCTTCTCCCCATCCCCTTGTGTCCCTGTGCCATCCCACAGGGCCAGTGTTTGTGTCTGTGTCTGTGATGGGGAGCCCTATTGTCTGCTTGTTTCCCTCTTCTATCCTGGGCAGGATGGTCACTCTCAAACGCATTGGGGTCCAGGGTCAGAGACAAGTAAGAACGAGTCCAGGGGCCCCAGGCCTCCTTAAACCCTCAGTAAGACTCCCACCTGGACACAGGATAGATACCAGGGTTAGGAAAGGCCTTCCCTGTGACAGAGACCCTTAGACCTCAAAGGTGATGGCAGGAAACAGAGCACCAGAAGGGTAGTAGAAACAAAGACCCAGGGACCTGCAGGTAAGCAACAGAACCCAGCCATGCAAGATAACCCAAATGGGCCTGAGGGAATCCAGACCGTTCAGCTGGTGTCCTTGGTGGTTTCCATGGCCCCTCCAGGTACCCAGAGTAGGATCAGGGCTTTCCCACATCTCCACCCACAGTCCTTCGTGCTGGGCTTGCTTAGCTTAGATCTAAGTCTCCTCTTTTCCATGCCCAGACAGCAGATTTTGAGGCCTTTTGGAGGTGCAGGCAAGAGAGAGAATTTCTACTTGGTATAGATCTCATTCCACCCACACAAAGCCCAGGGGAATATAATGATTGACATCTCTGACACAGACCTGACTATGGGGAGGAAACAATAGGTGACCCTTAAAGGATGCTATGTCCTCTTGGGAGGACAAAACATGGGTCTGTGAGCAGGGGAAGGGATGTTTGTTCACCTGATGTGCCTAGAGCAGGAGGCGTGTGTGCGGCCCATGGAATAAGCAGATGAGAATATCATACAGAAATGTGATATGCAAGTAACACACTGAAAAGAGGCTCCAGAGTGCACATGTGTGTACGTGCACACATAAACACACACACACAGCATGGTGGGTGGCTGGAGATAGAATAAGGTAGACCACTGACATGGGCACGTGAACTCCTGGGAAAAGCCACCAGGCCCATGCACCTGGGACTCACCATCAGAGAGAAGCAAGGGCATTCCCTGGGTCTCTGTGGTGATGACGCAAGATTTTCAAAGTGCATACCCTCCATTTCAACTCCAAAGCACTGGAGAGAGAGTCCTTGGCAGCAAAGTTTCAGGAGCACCTCCTTCAGTGGAGCCGAGGGGTCTGTAGGCCATCCTAGGCACGTGAGAGAGAGAAAATGAGAGAGCAGAACAGAGACAGATGTGTTGCAGCCCAGAGGCCCCACACACACACGTGGGGTAGCTGGTGGGCAAACCAGCCATCCTAAAGACTTGAGGATAGAATAAGGATGGCATGGGATTTCCAGCCCCAAGGGCTAGCACCCAGCTCGCAAGGGTGCCCACCCACAGCACCCTGTTCCATCTTTCTAAGGTTTAGCCAGCTCGTGACTGAACTGGGAGGCCTGGGGAATCAGACTGGCTCCCAAAGGCACTGTCTCCCTGGTCTAAGGGTATGCCTCCCAGCAAATGTCCCCTGCTCTCATCCCTATTCCTATAGCCCTACCCTTTTAACCAGGGAGAGAACAGAAGTACTCCTCCTGGCCCCAGGATGGGGGTGGGGTCCTCCTACTGAGACCCAGGGGAGATGGACCATCCTGCTCATGTGGGGGAACCCCTATCCCACAATTGTGCTCTGTCCTTGTTGCTCTGCTTCTTTTAAATGTGTCAGTATCTGGGGGAGGGGAGGGCCACCCCCTGCACTCCCTTGAACCTGACCAAAAGCCATGGCTGTGCTCCCCACTTTGTATGATGCAAATGCTAAGATGTACAAAACCAACCATGACAACAAAGAAAAAGACCTTGTACAGCAGCTTCCATCTGTCAGCCTTCTTCTGTCCGTTTACATCACTAGTGACCAGTGACAACCAATACAGACAGCTCAAGATACCCCAGAATGCCCAATGTCTCCCTATGTCTTACCCCCAGCTTCTGGCCAGGACACTGTAGAAATGACCTCGGAAATCAATGGAGGCTAAAGTTGGAGCTGGCTCAAGTTCCAGGGTCACTCTACCTCTGAGGGCCAACTCTGCAATACCATAGTAGGGGTTGTGAGTGTTAACCCTCGCATCCCATCCCAGGCTGCCAGCTCCTTGGGGTGTGGCATCCTGAGAACACCATGAGCACAATAGATGGGCAAATGTCTATCAGTAGTTCATCCAGCAATGCGGATGGGGCACCTGCTCCCTTCTGCACCAGGGAGGCTGGCGGGAGGCTGAGGACACACAGAGAGGACAGCACTCAGCATTCCTCTTAGACACAGACACAGCATGTTGAGGGCTCAGGATACGAGCCCCCATTTCTGTACCACTCATTTCTGTACCCCCATTTCTGACCAGCCTGAAGTGAGGCCCATTTCTCTCTGGCTTCTCAGCACTTCCCACTGTCAGGCATGGGTCTGTCTTCACATACTCCTCTACCTCTTCCCTCCTCTGCATCCTTTTCCCTGCTGCCCCAGCCCCAGTTAGAGGGTCTATTCGAAATGCAAGCATCAATATGTCATTCCCTGCCCAGCCCCTCCCACCTGCCTATAGAATGGTATCTGCCTAGTGGACAGCATCCCAATGATCAAAATGGCCCTGTGTGCTATGGCTCCAGTGATTCCAGCCTGCTACATCAGAACCACATGCACCTTAGTGTTCCAAGAGCACCCAGGCCCCCATTCAATGCTACATCACATTTGTATAAATTACCCCTCTACCCCTTCACCCTCAGCACAATCCTCTAGCTTCTAGCTCATGTCACTCCCCTCTGCACAGCCCACTGATAGAGCTGCCTGTCTCTTGACCACAGCAGAGTCTGTTACCATGCACACAGAACACAAAGCCTCACTGCTTTGTGTTGCAATAAAAGCCCTGAGCATACAGACAGGCGCTGCCACCCAGCAGAGCAATCTTGAGCAAGATACTTAACCCCTGTGAGCATCTTCTCACAAGGGAAGCAGAATGATAATAATTATTCTAACCTCCACTGTTGTAAGGAGTAAGTAGAGTTTTGCACGCATGCCCTTATCATTGAGTACCAAGCACTTATCGACTAATGCTATAAACCTTATTTAAGGTATCTCCCCCATGACTGCAGTCTTCATAAAGGCAACACACTTGTTACCTCCCAGTGTCTGTGGGTCAGGAGCCTGGGCACAAGGTTAGCTAGTTTCTCTGCTTTCAGGTCTTCATGAGGATGCTAGCAAAGTGCAGGTCAGGGCTGGGGTCCTCATCGAGTGGCTCAGCTGAGCAAGAATCACTCCCAAGCTCACACAGTTGCTGGGAGTATGTACTTGATGGATGTCGGCTGGAGAATGTCATCTGACCCTTGCCATGTGGGCCCCTCCATTGAGGCAGCTCACAACATGAAGCCTGTTCTACCTCAGTGTGCAAGCCGGGAGAACTCTAGATAAACCTGCTAGCCAAATGGAAGCTCCAACCTTATATCACCTAACTGCAGAAGGATGTGCCGTGTGCTATTAGCTAGAATCAATTACAAATTCTTCCTACACTGCCAGGGAGGGAACTGCAGCAAAGTGAGAATAGCAGGTCTGAGCCCAAAACCTCCCTTCCTCAGAAAGGGTCAGTTGTCCCAGACCTTCGCAGCAGAGTCTCGGGAGGTAAAGATGTCTCACAGAGGAGCAGTGGCTATCGGTGAGTTCCCTGTGGAGTTCTGCAAGACAAAGTTCAGGCCCAGATTGTGGGGAAGAAAGAACAAGGACTCCAGAATTCTCTGGGAGTCCACCATGCGGTGAACTTTGCCAGTCACACAAGACATTGCCCCCCAACCCCGGCTTTGTGAGAGCTTAGTCACGAAGAGACAGACAATGCTTCTCTCCTCTCGTCTCTTTTCCTTACAGTGGATCCCAGTACACCTGTGCCCTCCCTGGTGGGTAAACACCACCACCCTCCTGGTTTGACTCCTGAAGTTTTTCTTCAAAGTGTCTTAATCCTCTTAGCTAAACCAAATGTCTGCTATGTGCTTGGCACTGTACTAAGCTCCAAGAATATTAACCATACAACCTGATCCACCTGGGAAACTGCTTGCAAAGGGAGAGACAGACCAGTTGCCCACCAGAGCGTATCCAGTAACTCAAGTATACTTTGGCCTTTGGTGAAGGCTCTCTGGAGGAGGCAACAACTAAAATGAGTCTCAGATGAGGAGGTGACAACTTAGCAGGGAAGGAGAGCCCTCGGGTACCAGGAACAAAGGGAAAGGTGGAGATGGGAACAAAAGCAGCTCAATCCAGGAGGTAGGAAAGAGTGAGGAAGGGTGAGAGATGTGTGAAGGAGCTGGCTGAGCTGTTGGTGAAAACTGAGTCTGGGCACAGCAGCTGCACAGAATTTGGGCTCTGCCTGCAGGCCACCAGGAGCTGCTGAAGGGCAGTAAGCTGAGATACAGACAGGGGAATCTCTTCTCGTGTTGGAAATAAGAGGCTGGAAACCCAGAACCCTGGGAGGAGACAGTGCAGTGTCAAGGTAGGAGGAGGTACAGCCTGATCTTTGCCAGTGAGGAAAGAATGTGGCAAAGCGGGCAGAATGAAAGGATAACTGACCAGCAAATGTAGAGGACCACACGTGCAGAGCGTGGAGGAGGGAGGCATCGTGACTCTGCCTTGGATGGCAGAACACCCCAGAATATGGAACACAGCAGATGCGGTCAAGTTTGGAGGAAGGGCATGAGTTTGGGTGTCCTGGGTTTGAGCACCTGGTAGGATCCACTGGGTAGTCTATGTTCCCCACTGGCTTACTCCTAGGCTTACAAATGGCATTGGCATGGTCTGGTACCCCAGATGGAAAAGATGTTGACCACTGACTTCACCACAGGACCAAATGATCTTGAAGTCAAGAAGCCTAGAGTGAACAGGGGAATTAAAGTCAAACCTGTTATCCTGTGTTTTCAGGAACCCCTCTGTGCCACCCTTGGTTGGGGGTACTCTTGTGTCTGCACTCTCCATGGTGTCCTGGAGCTCACACTAGTTTGAAAGCTCCCCCTTTCTCTAAACTAAAAACTGCCAGGAGGCAGAGAGTTAATGAAACCTCCTTTAAGTCTCCCTAATTGGCTGCAAAGCCCAGCTTCTAGACCATTCACTTAGCCCTTGTAATTAATTGGGGTTTCTTGCCTGATCTAAGAGATGATTTGATACTGCCTCAAGACAATATTTTCTCAGTTAGGCTCCTCCAACTGGAGACATCCTCACACCCAGCCTCTGCATCCTTGCTGGCCTAGGTTGAAATGCAGATTCCAGTCCTTTCTCTTTGTGTGAACTCAGGCAGGACATCCCCAGATCCAAACATAGAACTGAGAAAAGTTTCAGGCTCAGAAGGTTGCATGAGAGCTAGCATCACCATCTTAGTCTCCAGACCCAACGTATCCATCCATCCACATCCATCTATCCTACCTTGAGGCAGGCTCAGGGATCTTCAGCTCTTGGTTACATCAATTCCCTGATGCATTCACCGTGAGAAAAATGAAATGACCCTGTCTGTGTAATGGCCATGCTAATATAATAAGCTAGGGGAAAAAAAGGGAGCCCCCTCCCCTACTCAGTAAACACTTGCTATATGCCATTCGCAAGAGCTGATTGCTTTAAATGCATGACCCTATCTCGAAAGCAATCTATGGGGTCAGCATTTCCCCCTACCTTTTACAGGAGAAAGAGAAGCTTTGAAGCTGTTGTGACTTTTCCTAGAGCCACAAAACAAGCCAAGGGGATGATGGAGATTAACTATCTCCTTCAAGAATTCCTCTTGTATCTTAAAATGATATCAATGTGTTATAGTTATTTATCCGCATCACAAACGACCCCTCAATCTAGTAGCTCCGAGCAGTAAACATTCGCTTTTCTTTTGGGGCATCAATTCTGGAGTGGGTGTCCTGGTACTCTACATGGGAACCATCAAGATAGCAAGGCTCTGCACAGCATGAACCCCAAAAAGGAAGATGGCAGGAGATGGGACATGTTGGGGGCCACCGACTTCACAATATGTACCCTGACCTACCTTACAGATCCTTCTGCAAGGCTTAGTCAGTAAACATCCTCCGTTGATCATTTAATACAGGGAAAGTTCCCTAATTCCCTTCTCTGTTTAGCAAACCCTCTGCGGGAGGCCTTCCTGTGCCCATAGTCTAAGTCAGACCTACCTTTAGACTTGCATCTGCCAAACTCGTGAGAGCTCAGAGTCGTCTGTGCAAAACAACACACAGCCAAGCACAGGATGAAACGTTTGGATTTTTTCCCAGGAAGCCTCCTTTGGAACTTGGAAGCCATTCATTTGACCTCTTAGGAGTCGCATTACAAAAGGATAATAAGGCCTGTGATACCCAATTAGCCACAAAATGTATTAAAATGCCTAGCCCAGGCATATCAACTTCTCGGTACATGGTACCTAAGACTATGAACGCTATCGATCTTCACCAGGCATGATGGAATCCCAGCATTCAAGAACCTGAAGCAGGAAAATTATGAGTTCAAGGCTACATAGTGAATTCTCAGGTCAGCATGGGCTACATAGCAAACCCCAACCCCAAACAAATAAACAAACACAAAGACTATCAATGTTGCAATTATAAATAAATTGAGATTATAACCCCTCCAAGTCTTGGACAAGAGCACTGGGTTCTTGGACTCAACATTGGCCTTCAGCTCATGCTTGCTACCTCCTCCCATAGACTAGCTGAGCCCTGACTTGGCTCAGACAGCCCCAGGCTCCCTGGCTGCCAGCCCTAATCAGCAGCTCCAGCCAAGACCTCAAATTGATTTGCCATCGTTTAGCTGGGAAACAAGAGCTCTTCTTGACTCACAGCCAAAATCCATTCCGTGATAGCAAAGTAATCACCTCCATAGTGGGTCCAGAGAAAGCGATAGAGATCTGGAACAAAAAGTCTCCATCCAACCATCCAAAAGCTGAGGCCCACGGCAATTCCATCTCCAGCCCCACTCCTTTATTCTGTGTGGGGGTGGGCAGTCTGCCATGTGTGTCCTCATGTGGGGGTGTATGCCCACCTGCACTTTACATGGCCAGATACAGTGGCTTTCAGACTTCATAGTACAGTGGAATAAACCTGAGAAAATCATATATATATATATATATATTTAGAGTGGTGCTTGGCTTCAGACCCCCGCCCCCCTGGTTCAGTTGGTATGGTGTGCAGCCTAGGATCTTTTAAGAGCCCCACAGACGGCTCTAATAGCAAGAAGACTGCAGAACTACTATGCCAGTGTACACAGTACTTGCTAGCCCTGGCTGCGCACACCTCTGTATTCTCCAGTCACTCCAACATGAACACAGAGAGCAAGGTCATTGAACAGCATGGAACTGGATATTCTGTCCACAAGCACTGACCGGGAACAATAAAATGCAGAGCGTGTCAAATGACAGCAAATGTCTGAGACGTCCCTCGAGGCCAGCGCCCTCTTCACAGGACGTCTGAATTGCTCATGGACCTGCCCTTTGTACTGCTGACCCATGGATGACCCATGCCCACCCCAATCCAGATGGAGCCTTCGACTCAGTCAAACCATGACCACGCCTCACCAGTTCAGATGCACTCCCAGCCCTGACCACCCCCATACCCTGACATCAAGCACAGGGTAGGGCTGGAGTCCCATGGCAGACCAGAGCCCTGGTTCATGTTTGCTCTTGACTATTCATTTGCTCAGCCTGCAAATTCTCCAGAAACCCAAGGCCTACTTCCCCACAACTCTCCTGCTAGCCTTTTTAAACATTCTTTTATTTCACGTGAGTGAGGGATTTGCCCATGTGACTGTCCATATACATGTGTGCAGTGCCCACAAAGGTAAAAAAAAAAATAGCATCAGGCTTCCTGGAACTAGAATTACAGACAGTTGTTAGCCATGATGTGGGCACTGGGAACCAAACCCAGGTCCTCTGCCGGAGTAGCAGATGCTCTTTGTAGGGTTCAGGGGGGTCGCGCCAAGATGGGGGCAGACCACCAAAGTCTAGTAAACCAGAAGCAAACTTTATTCCAGAAACCAGAGTCCAGGAAAAAAAATAAAATAAAAAAATCTCCATGGGGCACAGAAAGCTTGTCAGCTAGCTGAGACACAGCCAGAGATGGGCTTTGTAAGGCTGTGGCCAAGGCCAGTTTCTGAACTCACCTTTTTATAGCAGGGGCACCAAGCATTAGGTCTGAACAAAGGAATTTTTACAGTCTCAAGGTAAAATTTAGATACATATTGCCTTATTTTACAATCTCCATTAACAGAGCTTTTTAGTTAAATTAGTGTTTGCACTTAATCTATTGTCTTCCTGGTACTTTTCAGTGAAGTTTACTGAAGCCCTGTGGTTTCCCCTTTGATGCTGCCAGTTTCACATAGCAGGGATAATGCATAACCCAGAGGTCATATATCTATTTCCTAAAAGTTGACTCAGCTCATATCCATCCGTAGACTAGCTCTCAGTTTGCCGAGAGATGCTTTGGCCTTGTAAATAGAGCTATGGGTTGTAAAGTGAAATAATCCACTGTTAATAGTTAATCCTCAAGCTGATGAGAAAGCTGCTGACAGTCTGTTCTCATTCTCCTAGACTTATAACTTTATATTTCTTTATTTCTACATTCTTATTTTTGGAATCTACATTTTTATATTCTTATTCTCAGACCCTTCACTCTTAACCACTGAGCCATGTCTCCAGCCCCCTCGCTCTTTCTTCTTATGGAACATAAACCCTCTCTGGAACTTGAGCAGCCCTGCTTCAGATTCTAGACATCGCTCTTCCCCGCAACCTTCTCTACAGAAAACACACTATGTTTTCTAAGGACAGTTACTACTAACGCCTGCAAGCACAAGCAAGCAGATGGGCTAGACAGATGGGGAAAGCCTCCAAGTGAAAGGGTTGTGGGAGCTGGAAGGTCCCTTAAAGAGCATCCAATCCTACCCTTCCTTCTACAGCAAGGCCTAGAGACATCAATACGTTGCTCAATATCACACAGCAAAGGGCAGCAGAACCAGAAACACGGTCCATGCTCCCTAGAACAGCGTGGGAGCTGTCACTCATCTGGTGCATAGCAACCAGCATTTCCTTTAGGAATCCCCCTTGGCCTGTTCTGTGTATGATTTTGAATTAAATACACCCTCATTAGCCTGTGACTTGGGTCAGGTGGAGTAGGGCGGGGGCTTGGGAACAGATGAGGGAGCAAGGCACAGGTGCGGCTGCTGTGATGTGACAACCTCCGGTGGCCTGAAGATGAAGTCAGCCTGAGACAAAGACACCTGTGAGCCCAAGAGAGTGGAGCTTCAGGAGCATCACCTGAACCTCAGCCACGCCACACCTGGAGAAATGCCTATTCATGGCTTTTTCACCCATGCATCAATCACTTCCTCTCAAACAAGATCTGCCTTTGTCTCCAGGGAATACATCCCAAGGCCCCAGGGAAGGTTGGAAACCTTAGACAGTAACAACTCTAGTGTGGGACAATCCTGTATTGTGTCAATTATGTTTTAAGTAAATGCTGATTGGCCAGTAGCCAGGCAGGAAGTATAGGCAGGACAACCAGACAGGAAGTAGAGGTGGGGCAATGAGAACAGGAGTATTCTGGGAAGAAGGAAGCTCTTTCCACAGTTCTGTCCAGACACCAAAGAAGCAGGATATGACCTGCCCTGCTGAAAAAGGTACTGAGCCATGTGGCTAACATATACTAGAGTAATGGGCTAACATAAGTTATAAGAGCTAATACGAAGCCTGAGCTAATGGGCCAATCAGTTTTATAACTTATGTAGACCATCTGTGTGATTCTTTGTCATTAGGTCCTAACGACTGTGGGAACCAGGCAGGACAGAAACCCCAACAAGCAGGCTCTCATGTTACACAACTCTGTATAGAATGTTTTACCTATGCATAGATACCTCTGATAAAGTTCTACACATAAATTAAGCACAATGGGACATTAACAACAGTAATTAACAATAAAAATGGAACGATTATAATACTATCCTGTATTACAATTGCCAGCATTACTACTCCTGTGCTTTGGGGCCATTGCTAAGTCAACCAATGCTGACTTGAACACAAACCCTGTGATACTGCCATGGTCAGTCTGATGAGAAGGCTATTGTGTGCCTAATAGGTGGGTGGTAGGCACAACATGGGCACACATAACAAAGAGATGGTTCACACCTGAAGGGCAGTGCCAGATACACTAAGAACAGTGTGCAGTTTAAACCTTGACATTGTTTCTTTCTGTTTGGTGCTCTCAGACTTTAGTTAACATTGATAACTGAGACCCCAATGTGAAATGTGAACCCAGACAGTTGGGTTCTCTCCCTCAAGCAGGATTGGGTTGTCTTCCTGTTGCTTTCAAACTTATCACCTTGATGGGAGGTACCTTCTGGCTCTCCGAATGCCAAACACTCCTACCTACACTAAACCTGCTTTCTGGGGCTGGAGAGGCAGCTCAGCAGTTAAGAGTGCTTGTTGCTCTTGCAGAGGACTGGGGTTCAGTTCCCAGCACCCACAGTGGTCACAGCCATCTACAGCATCTATAACTCTAGTTCCAAGGGATCCATGGTCCACATACATACATACAGGTAAAACACTCATACACATAAAATAAATCTAAACAAAAATCAAAACCCTGCTTTCTCAGCTCCACTGTCCTTTGACCCCAATTGCCCTAAGCTTTGGAATTTCAGAGAACATCATTCTCTCCCACATGGTCACCAGCTTCCACACTGGCACTATGTGGGCAAAGCAATGTCTTCTTCCTCAGAGATAGCTACATCTTAATCATGGGGCTATGTGAATTTGGTGTTGCCATGCACACCAAGTAGGAATTAAGGCTGCAGATGAAATGAAAGTCGCTAAGGGGCCAACCTTAAAATAGGGAGCTTACCCTAGATTGTCCGACTGGGTTTGGTGAAAACCCGTGATGTGGAAAATGGAAAAGGGAGGAGGAGGTAGGAGAAACAGCTTCAGTATTCCATCTGATATCTCGGAAGCTGGAAGACATAAAAAAGGCCAAGGGCCAAGGAAAGTGGGTGAGTTTGAGGAGTTCCTTCCATCAGTGTCCAGAATGGAGATAGATAGCCTGTCCACATTTTGATGTCCGCCCAGTTAGACAGAGCCTGCCTGATTGCTAACCAGAACTGTTAAAGAATGGATTTGTGCTGTTTCAGTCACTAAGTTTGTGGTCACTTGTGACAACAGCAATAGGAAACCACAGTACATCAACAGGCCCTGATGTGGGCCACAGAGAGAATGACTGACAGGCATTCCATTCCTTCCTGTGGTCATGGCTAAGCAGTAGGCATGTGCATGGCTCCAAGCTGGGTGTTGGAACCTCGTGATGAACACCATACCCAGCTCGGGCCCTCCAGACTCTCACAGTCAGCTGGAGGACAGAGATAAATCTACAAATCTGGAAGTACAAAGGATAATACCAGAACCCTTTACATGGGCACGAAGGAGACACATTCAGGGGGGATGTTTTATAGAGAAGTCTGAAGCTTCACTCACTCTCTGATGAGCTGAGATTTAAAACCAAAAGCAGGTGCTAATGCTATACCTCAGAGGTGGAGCCCATCTCTAGCATGCAGAGGCCCTGGTTTCAGTACCAAGTACCGAAAAGGAATGAAGAAGTGGGGGAGGAAGGCCTCCCAGGCAGAGAATGCTGCATGGGCAATGGCTCTGAAGTGTGTGGGAATCTGGTACATTGTAGGCACCAGAGTGTGCAAAAGGTTGAAGGCGGGTACAAAAGCGGCAGTGGCAAGCCACAGCCCCTGGCTGCCAGTGAAAAGGAGGTGGACTTCTGCCAAAGATGCTGAGTAGCCACTGGGAGTTTTAGCAGAAGAGAGAGGGGGACAGGCAGTGTGACCAAGGCTGAAGCTATGAAAGGGACAGGAAGGAAGGGAAGGTGTGTGAACTAGAGGTTCTGAAGCGCTTCTTAATCTAGCTTCCAGTCTCGTAATGAATGCCAAGGTTGAGAAAAATCTGGCAGCACACACAACCAGAAAGTAATTCAAAATCAAACATGCAATGAAACTGGGGTGACTTGTGCAGGGCTCCCCTACTGGGTTGTGTATGCTCATGGCAACCTTTGTTCTGAATACACATAACTGTGCACGCCATGGGTCAAGGAAACACTGTCTGAACATCAGCTGTGTGTCAAGACTACTGTGTGTTATGGACTACAGTGTTTGTACTGCATGCACAAAGTCCCGCCTCTTACAGAAACATGTCGAACTAGGGGAAACACGGTTTTTGATATTTTCCATCACCATTTCTTAGCACAGAAGTAACAAGCTGATCTATATTTGAACTGGGTTGTATTAGAATGTTTGATTTTTAAATGCTGTTCCTTGAGGTTCATTAAAAAAAAACATTAAATGAATTTTGGCTTGGGATTAGGACAGAATTTCCAACAACTTCTGAACTGACACTAAACATAGCTCTGCCATTTTGTATTATGTATTTACAATTTATTATCAGTACATGTTTGACTTTCATTCCTATTTTATATATCTGTATACTTGGGTCATGCCAAAGTTCCTCTGGTATAAATGGAAAAGGTTTAGAGCGCCTATAATTAGAGTGAAGTAATAAGGAAGAGTCTGAAAGATGGCAAGGAGAAAGCCTCAAAGGGCTGAGTGGGTTTGCCTAGGGTGGATAAAGGAAGGAACAGAAGCAGGGGGTTCTTATATGAGGCAGTAGAGCCCTTCATGGAGATGAGGTATCACAAAGAAAGAGCACATTGGAAGGGATGTCCAGATGCCTGCAAGCAGCCCGTCTCCACCCTGGGAGACTCCAGTAGACAGTTATTAGCTAAGAGCTTCAGGTTGGAAGCAGGAAGTTCAGCTCACTGATAACCCACAGGTAGTGAGGGAGAAGAGAAGAGGTTTGGGAACCAGTTCACTTCCTGGGGAAATAACATGGTCCTATAGTAGGGAGCAAGAAGATGCCCCAAGACTGTACCCTGATTTGTTCCCAAAGATAGACCAGACAGGGATACAATGACTACTACAGACCCCAGCCCAGCTACCATGGAGACCAAGAGCATTCCCCCGCCAGGTGTGATATAGCTTGGAAACACCATAGGAAACAGCTTTGAGGCTAATTCAGCTCCCTACATGCCTCCAAAGATGACCAAGAGGACTCCTGCTCACAAGGAGTGGCTTCCACATAGTGACAGCAAGAACTCCTGAAGAAGCCAGCTTCAGCCCTGCCCTATTAAATGACAAGGTATTCCCAGTCCAGGCACAGCCAATCTCCACCCCACTTACACCCCACTCAGGAGTTATATTTTCTTCCCTTATCCACCAAGCTCACCGTGTTAGGGAGCGTTTTACCACAGGCTGCCAAGTCCCCCGGGAACAGGATAATGAAGCTGACTCATTGTTCCTATCTCCTCTGAGGCCTTGGCTCTGGGCCCCATGCCCTATATGCCTACTCAGCTCTCCTGAACCCCTCACCATCCTCACTGAAGCAGCTGGACTTTGGGGAACCCCCACCTGGGCTCCAAATGAGAAAGAAGGGACCAAGCTCTGGGAAGGGCTTTACAAACTCTGATAAACTTGGGATGGAGTCTCTGTCTGGCCTCATCTTTATGTGTCATTGGAACCCATCTAGTAGCTAAGGACACAAGCATTACACACAAACACATACATGTGCACACACATATATACATGCCATTTTTGGGGAGACACATAGGGCTTCCACTAGGTCTATGACCTATCAGTATCAAAAGGGCCCTAGCTTCAAAAAATTTCTGCATGGACCTCAAGTAAGTTTAGAAGAGTCTTGCCTTCTCTACTTCCCAGTGTGCTGGTGTTGGAAGGCATTCCCAGTTTTCTGTAAAATGGGGACCAAACCCTTTTGTAATGGTTAATCTTCTTCTTCTTCTTCCTCTTCCTCCTCCTCTTCCTCTTCCTCTTCCTCTTCTTCTTCTTCTTCTTCTTCTTCCTCTTCCTCCTCCTCCTCCTCTTCCTCTTCTTCTTCTTCTTCTTCTTCTCCATCTTTATCTCTTTTCTCTCTCTTTTCTTCTCTCTCTCTCTCTTTCTCACCACCTAGAAAATATCCCTGTGTCTGTGTTGGCTTTTCAAGAGGTTTAACTGAGGAGGGCCAGACCTACCCTGAGTGTGAGCAGCACCACCCTGTGAACTGAGGTCCCAGGCAAAATGAAAAGGATAAGGCAAATGGAACAGCAATATTCCTCTCTTTATGCCTCATGACTGCAGACATAACAGGGTTGGTTAGTCGCCCTACACCCCTGCATCCCTACAGCCCCACCACCATGTGCTCCCCATGAGGATGGACAGTATCCACAAACAGACCCTTCCTTCCTTCAGCTGCTTTTGCCAGCTATTTGTCGCACAAGTGAGGAACGCATCAGACATACCCCTCATACAGAAAGAGGATAAAAGGAGATCCTGTCTGGAAGGCACCAACACAGTGCTTCATGAACAGAACGTTCAAAATAAATTATACACCAGAAGGTTTCAAGTTGCACTCCCTGACAAGGTGAGGTGTCAAATCAGGATGCAGCAGTTGCCCTGGAAACACAGGATTCTCTGCACAAAGGGGCAGTGAATGCCATGGGGATTGGACTCACCTCTCTGCCTTCCCTTAGGCTGGTTTTGTCCCTTCAGGGCTTGGAAGTAATTCATAAAATCCTCTTCCTGCTTAGTTACTGCTAATCCCCTGAGGACCTCAACCAATGGAGTCTGTGACTTGGGCCCATGAATCAGGGGAGCTGGACTCTTGTTCACATCTTCTCTCCAAATTGCAGACCTGATTGTGTGGGAGAAGATGGGGATGCGCTCCTCCACAGCCAAGGTGCTGGCCACAGCGAAGCCTGCACACAGCCACACTCTCCCCCACTGCCGAGGCTATTACACCCCATGTGAACTGGTTCCTTGGGCCAGATTTCCTCTTGTACCTCCTCCTCAAGGATTTTCCTAACCCCTGGGTTCAGTTGCCCTGTGCCTCCCTTATCCCAGGGTCAAAGTAAACTATTGGTCACAGTTAAGGCTACAGCATCCTGTGGGCTTTTATGAGGAACAGTCACTGACTTTACTGTCTAGTTACTTTCCCTCCTAGGTACAGGACTCCAATATTATGGGGTGGGTGACTGCTTCTCCTCCACACCTAGCCCATGTAGTTTTGATCCCCTCTGGTTCCAGGATGATGATGTGAGCCAGGCCCAACCCAAAGAGGACCATATTTCCTTAGCCATAATGACTGGTTCAAGCATGGTCACATGATCCTGGTGTAGCAATGAAAACTCTCCCTAGGACTTTGGAAGAAACTGCCAGAAAAAGAGGCACTTCTTTCCTATTGGCTTAGGTGGCCAAGTGCATGTCTGGAGATGCTGGCAGTCATGGTGAGAACCTTCATGGGAGGGAAGCTCACACAGAGAAAGCAGAGCTGAGCAATGGTGCAAGTTGCCTGACTAGACCTTGGGCATCACAAATTCTGCCTTCATTCAGAGGGCACTGCCCTCATTGTCAGAAGCACCAAGCCAAAGCAGGAGGGAGCCCAGAGAGCTGTAGCACTCACTGGGAGTACTGACCTCGGACTAACAGTCAGGCAGTATGGAGCACAGCACACAGTTCTGCATCTCAGTAAGCTTGACTTTGGGAAGATCACAACTGAACAGGGAGACAGGCTGGGAGCTGGCTCAGCAGGTTAAGGTACTGACTGCCAAGCCTGCCAACATGAGTTTAGTCCCCAGGAGTCATAGTATAGAAGGAGAGCACCAACTACTGCAAGCTGGCCTCTGCCCTCGCATCTGTTCCATGGTGTGCATGCATATGCAAACATGCATGCATACACAAAATAAATAAAGTAATAAAATGGGATTACAACTTTCAGTGGAGGACAGAGACCCTGCTCTTTCCTTGGTGGACTGTGCTAGTCCTTCTTCTCCACCCCACAAGCCTCAATCCCACCGTGGGACTACCTCCAAGCAGTCTTCCTTTCCCTCTGTCCCCTGCCCCTGCAGTGACAAAATATATTCTTCTTCACTTATAATAGAGTGGTACCCTAAAAAGTACATCGTATGTTGAAAATATCAAAGGTTTGGGGCCAACAAGATAGCTCAGCAAATAAAGGCACTGGCCACCAAACCTGATGCCCCAAGCTTTATTCTGTATCCCACAGGCTGCTCTCTGACTTCCGCACACAGAGACACACACTAAACAAACAAATGAATAATTTTACTTTTAAGATTTTAAAGAAAAATAACAAAGGTCAAGAGTGCATTAATGCATTCTGCTTCCTATGTGGGTAAAAATGTCAAAAGATAAAAACTGTATCAATGCAGTTCGCTGGAACCATAACCCAGCATCACCTTGGCCGCAGAAAACAAGGCTTCACCACGGCCATTCAGAAACTGACAGGGACTGCAGTCACTGCTGCTGCCCAGCGTCATAAGGGAGCGTCACACTGCATGGCATCAACCTGGGAAGATCACCCTACCTGTGGTTCCTACTCAGCAGGTGACACCCTTACCCTCTCATAAAGAAGCAGAAGAGTGTTCTGTGAACTTGGGCACTTCTTTTTCTATGCCAGGCCTCGTGGCGCTGAATGGACTGCACAGCAACTCTGCAAGGCAAAGGCCAGCTCACTGCTCTCTTGTAAACAAAGTATATGAAGCCTAAATACTGGATGAATTTACCCAGGGTCAGCCTCCACCCTTCCAGCTGTCCATTGCTTCATTTTTCTCTCTTTTCCATATCAGTTACTTTCCTTACTGCTGTGACAAAATATTTGACATAAAACAACTTACAGAAAGGAGGGTCCCTATGGCTGCTGGTTTGAGGGTGAGGTCCATCATGGCAGGGAGTCATGTGACAAAATATGAGGCCACTGGTGACATCACATTCACTGTCAGGAAGCAGCAAGCGATGAATTCTGGTGCTCCACTGGCTTGTTCCTCTTTCCCTTTGAAAAATTATCTACTTATTTTATATGTGCCGCACCAGCACAGCAACTATAGTTCTTCTGAGCGAGGGACATCGGGATTAACACACAACACAACTTCAGATTCTGCACACAAACCTTTATTCCAATTTCTCACACAGTATATATAGCCCTCAGCAGGGGAGGACGAGTCAGCAGAAGCAGGAAGCTCATCACTGTAGCTCACATGGCTTAGGGGTAAGCATCCTTAGAAACATTGCTGAAAACAGCAGATTGTTCCAGTTTTTGTTCCTGTTTTCAACCAACCACAAGAGTGCAAAACAGATCAAGTGGGGGTGCGAAGGCCTGTCCTCAAGGGACCCAACAATATGTATGGATGTTTTGTCTGCATGTATGTCTATGCACCATGTGTGTACCTGGTGTCCACAGAAGAAAGTGTCAGATCTCCTGGAACTGGAGTTACAGAGAGTTGTGAGCTGCCAGGTAGGTGCTAGGAATTGAACCCAGATCCTCTGGAAAAGCAGTCAGTGTGCTTAGCTGCTAAACCATCTCTCTAGCACCTTCCCTCCTCCTTGTTTTATTCAGTTTCATGCCCCCAACCCACAGGATGGCACCACCCACACTCAGGGTGAGCTTCCTTCCCCATCCGAACCTCTCTGGAAACTCCCTCAAACACATCCCAAGATCTGCCTCCTAAGTAACTCAAACTCCTGTCCAGTTGACAGTCAAGATTACCCATCATGCCCCTCACACACAAGACTGTGAACTCTAGGTTGGAGAAATGGTTCAGTGGTTAATAGTGCTTGATGCTTTTGCAGAGGGCCCAAGTTCAGTTCCCAGGACCTATGTTGGAAACTCAGAAACCTCCTGTAATTCCAGCTCTAGGAGGTCCAATAGCATCATCTGGCTTCCATGGTAACTGCACTTGTACACATACTTACCCGCACATATACATAAATAAAAATAAATCTTTTAAAAAAAATAATGAAGTGTCTTAGTTAGGATTTTATTACTGTGAAGAGACACCATGACAATGACAACTCATAAGAAAAACATTTTATTCTTAGGACTGGCTCACAGTTTCAGAATTCAGTCCATCACCATCATGGCAGGGAGCATGGCAGCCTGCAGGCAGACGTGGTGATGAAGGAGTGGCTGAGAGTCTTACAATTTGCAGACAACAAGAAATCAACTGACTCACTGAGCGGTATCCTGAGCATAGGAAACCTCAAAGCCTGCCCTGACAGGACACACTTCCTCCAACAAGGCCACACCTCCTAATAGTCCAACTCCCTATGAAATTATGGGAGTCAATTACATTCAAATTACCACATGAAGTGTCTGGATTTTGTTCATCTTGGTGTCCTAATCCACTCAGTCAACAATCTTTAAAAACACACTGACAGGGCCACATACATTCTAAACCCAAAAGAAGTCCCAAAATATCTTCTTCTGTCCATATTACCCCTCTGTCAAGATGCTTATGTGTGCCTATGGATCCTGGAAGAGCCTGCTGGGCTAAAGTTGAATATCCCCAGAGCCCAGCCATACTGCAAGAAGAAGTGCTGTGGCATTAGGGATCCCATAGGGGAGAATGTGGTCCCCGTGAAGGGCCAGTGTCTGTCTGCAGCTTTGAAATTAGCTGCCAGACACATCATTAAGCGATCAAAACAAAGACAAAACTTGTTATAAATGAAAGAGAGATGAAAGGGAAGTCAGTCATGTTCGTTTACATCTGCATAAAAGTCACCAGGAAGACACACAAGAAGCTGGCAAGATTTGTTTGGGGGTGAGAACAGAGTGGATGGTGACAGGTTCAGGGGTCAGGTTTTTATTCTATACTATTTTGCATTGTCTTGATTGTTGTACCCTAAAAGTGTTATTGCTTACTTACAATAAACAGATCAAGCGTTGAACCGTTGAAGAGGAAAGTCCCACTGCTTTCCTGCTGTGGGCGTACAAAGATGTAGGCCCCAGGTTGTCGGGCTTTGCAATTACAGAGAAGTCCAAAAATGGAGATTTAGTGGGAAATAGAGGAACTTGTTTCATGCCCTTAGAACACACACAGCATAAACCCACAAGCATCTTATGTGTGCAGTTTCCCAGCAGTGACACGCTCATGGTGCCTTACATCCACCACCATCCTCTTCCACAGCCCTTGGCCAACCTACTTCCCTGTCTCTGTGTGACTCTGGTAGCCACTTCATATAGGCAGAACCCTGTAACAACTGGGCTGATTTCACCGAGTATATTGCCTTCAAGTTTTGTCCGTGCTGTAGATTATGCCAAATTTTCTTTAAGACCAAATGTTTTACTGTAGACAGAGATCCATGCATCTGTTGGTGGTCACTGAAAGGATCCCACGTCTTAACTACTGTTGAATAACGCTACTACGAATATTGTACAAGCATCTCTTCGTGTCTCTGTTTTAAATTTGGGGGGATGCATATACCCACAAAAAGTAGAATTGCCTCATCATATGGTAACTCTATTATTAACGATTTTAAGGATGCTCTATCCTGTTTTCCCAATTAGATATTGGTGGCCAGTGAATTACACTGGCATTAAAGAAGCACTATTTTCTTTTTTTGGTTGGTTGGTTGGGTGGGTGGTTGGTTGGTTGGTTTTTGGGGGGAGGGTTGTTTTGTTTTGTTTTCCTTTATTGATATTTATTGAGCTCTACATTTTTCTCTGCTCCCCTCCCTGCCTCTCCCCTCCCCCATTCAACCCTCCCCCAGTGTCCCTATGCTCCCAATTTACTCAGGAAATCTTGTCTTTTTATACTTGCCCATGTGT
>JAQHUG010000005.1:3437424-3504771 GCA_028555095.1 Dicrostonyx torquatus
TATTTTCAAAGCAACACCACTGAAGATGGGGACAAGGCTACAACCATGGTGTGTTAGAGTTTTTCATTTTTTTCTTAGTGTTAAATGCTTTACAATTACTCTCATAGTAGATGAGATCAAATAAGACCAGAAAGCAGCATAAATAAATGTTTTTAAATCCAAGAGAGACACCTGAAGGCCAGACAGGCTCATAGGCAGATAGTTACTGGCCTACCCTGGGCCTAGACGGCTCAGCTAATACTTTTCCCTTTGTTATAGTAAAATGCCTGAGGCTAGGTGTTTTGTAAAGGGAGTTTATTTGGCTCCAAGTTTGGAGGTGGAAAGTCCAAAACTGGGCAGCTTCCTCAGTTCAGCCTACAAATGAGGGCTGAGTTACATCATAGGAGTGGGAAGAGACGCCCAACAAGGCAGGAAGTCAGAGTGAAGGAAGACATCAGCAATGCTTTCCCCCTAGGCTACATCTCCTGATTCCAGCTCCTCCCAGCATTGTCACCAAGGTCCTAGTCAGGGTGCCTGTCTCTCTGTCATAACAGTCGCTGCTGCTGCTCCTGCTGAACCCTCAGAGTGGCCCAGACCTCAGCCTCTCTGTCCTCTCACTGCACATGAACACACTACAGAGAAAACCAAAGAGACAGGGTCACGAGAGCCAATCCCGAGGCTGGCAAAAGTAGATGGTAGTAAGACTAAGTCCAAGTGGACACAAGACCAGCAGAGGGAATGAATGGTTTAAAATGAACTAGGCTCTGCACCGGCCTCCCACTTCACCTGGTCTCCATCTCAGAACCGGAGCTGACTGAGCAAAGAGCCTGTTGCCGGGAGTTTGACAAGAAATTAGGCATCCAGAATTGGGCTAAAAGGAAGCTGTCTTAGTCAGGGTCTCTAATGCCGAGAGGAGACTCCATGACCACAGCAACTATTTTTTTGTTTGTTTGTTTTGTTTTTTGAGACAGGGTTTCTTTATAGCTTTGGAGCCTGTCCTGGAACTAGTTCTTGTAGACAGGTTTGGCCTCGAACTCATGGAGATCTGCCTGCCTGTGCCTCCTGAGTGCTGGGATTAAAGGCATGTACCATTACCGCCTGGTGACCATGGCAACTCTTATAAGGAAAACACTTCCTTGGGGTGACTCGCTTACAGTTTCAGAGGTTCAGTCCATTATCATGGCAGAAGTATGTCAGCATGCAGGCAGACATGGTGCTGGCTCATCTTGATCTGAAGGCAACAGGAAGTGGACTGGGACACTGGGTGGTATCTTGAACATAGGAAATCTCAAAGCCCACAGTGGCATATTTCCTCCAATGAGACCTTGCCCACTCCAACAAAGTCACACCTCCTACTAGTGCCACTCCCTATGAGCTTATGGAGGCATTACATTCAGACTACCACAGAGGGCCTTTTGGAAATCAGTGGTTGATGAGAGAACAGGAAGGGCTTGTCCTCAGATCAAAACCCTCGGGTCTTCCCCAGGGAAGGCAGAAGACAAACCCAGTCCTCAGGGGTTCCTGCCCTTTTGTGCAGAGAAACCTGTGTTTCCAGGGCAACCACTGCCTCGTAATCAGACTCTCTGATTGTCCAAGAAGCGCAGCTTAAAATATTCTCGTGTTTAATACCCGAACAAAGCCTGTGCCGGGATTTCGGCCAGGTACTTTTTACACATGCTCTCACTTAATTCTCCCAGCCGGAATCCGCTCGCACTTCAGGTAAACACATTGGTGCATGCCAGTGTTCAGTGACAGCAGAAGACCAAGTCCCAAGGTCACACAAAATCCATGCAAATCTGTCTACGTTTTTCTTCCATTTACCCAGAAGCTGGGGCCCTATGAATGCACCCCCAAAACGTGGCCAGGACACAGTGCAGTGTATTGCCTGGCAGCCACACAAACCTGTTACACATGTGGACTTGAACTTGGCACAGGTCCCAGTCAGGCTATTAGAACAGGCTTATGGGGAGACCCACCTCAACAGAAGCAGACTGTCAACAAAAGGCAGAGACTGTACCCAGGTGCAGAGGGGTTGAGGGCTTTATAGAGTCAAAAACTGGAATTTTGGGGGTGGAAAATTCCATCTGTAGATCTTTATTTCCTGCATTCCCAAGGCCATAAATTTTAATAGTGAGTCTTATCGATATGTTGACTTCCAAGCCCCTGTTTGCAGATGCTACCAACCTTCCTGTTCAGAGTTTCTCCGCTTGCCTGAGACTCTTAGGTCATTAGCCCTTCACAGGCAGACCAGCTGATGCTCTTCTACCCTCTGGAAGAGTAGCAGAGGTATTCCCCTGATAAAGGACGCTGGCTGTCTTTGATTAGATTTTCTCTCCTTGGTTTTTTTTTTTTTTTTTTTTTGTTTATTTGCTTGCTTGCTTGCTTGCTTGCGGAAATGTCTTTTGAGCTTCCTATCAAGAGGGGCTAGGTTCATCCCCAGGTCTAGGGAAGGCCTCTGACCCAGGTCTGGCTCAGTGAGTGTCTTCCCACGTGATGAGCCTGGCACCATTAACCAGTTTGGGTTGACTGGTTGTTCCTGCTTCAGTCTAGTCCATACCCTGTTCTACTCTACTCATGGGTTGTGGCCCCAGTTCACAAAGAAAGACTGCCTGAAGTGAGACCAACTCAGAAAACTTTGAGACAAGAGATAGGGGTGTGGGTGGGAGGATCTTCATGGCAGCCTTTGATTTCCTGGATCCATCCATTCCTGGAGCTATTTTCCCAAACGCATGAACAAGTGACCTCCTCTCACTAATCCTCTGAGATTTTACTATGATGTCTTCTGGTCATAGTCATGCCCCCGATCTTGCCCCTCACTCCTTCCAGATCCACCTCCCTACACCCCCAAATTCACGACCTCAATTCCTGTTGTTAATTACCCACTGATTCCAATGTGTGCTGCCTTATACTCCCGAAGGCTGTTCACTGGAGCATGGTCATCCTACCTGGAGCCACACTCTTTAATAAATTTTATCACTTGTAAATACCCACAAATAACTGCCTACTTGATATGTAACAGCTACTCCTGGGGAGTCCTCCATGCTTAGCCAAACACTATCAAAGGACACCTTTGCCTAGTTTTAGACGTGAGTGAGCTCATGGGTGGTGCAATGAATACTGTGACACACCAGATATGCACTCCTGTGAGATCAAACCTGTTTCCCCAGGTATGGGAAGCACCACCAGCATCCCTAGCTGCTAGCCCTTTCAGGCCTCAGCAAAAAGAGGCCACCTTACCCAAGGTCACATGCTGCTCCTGGGGCTGCTCAAATCCAGTGGCTAACTGATCAGAACCACGGTCCCAAGACTGACAGTGCTAAGAGGTTGGGACACTTTCAGAACTCCCACCTGTCAGCTGAGGCTGCCACCGCTGCATGTCCCAGCTTGACTTCCCTCCTGCCCCATCTTGTTTCTGTTCCTTGCCTTCCATAAGTGCTGATCTGAGACTAGCTCTTAATTAATGTCCCACACGCTGAGCTGTCAGCATCCTTTCCAGGAACTCGGCTTGCAACAGGTGTAAGTCAGCAAGGCAGATCCGGGGATGAGCGTGGGGCTGAGGCGCATGCTGCTGGCTGGCACCGAGGAGCCCATCATAGATGATAATCCCTGGCACAGGTGATGAGGAGGCAGACCTGTGAGGGGGAACTCATTAACTGGTGTGCTACACTTGAAAAATGCGAGCTGAGGGTTGGCTATAAGGACCATTCAACTGGCTGGCTATTGTTAAACACAGTTGGTTTAGAAAATGACTTCTAAAAAGCAAGCTGAGCATGACTAATGGGCAAAGACAGGCTAAATAGAAAAGCGGAAGGCCCCCATCCTGGCCCTAAGGGGCTCTCATCTCAGAAGCACAAGTCATCACTGGCAACATCTGGAATGAAGATTTGGCAAATATTCGTCTCCAGACCCTTCTAATCTGAGGAGCCTACTGAAACGGGCCTCCTTCCCTGCTGACGGCTAACATTCCTGCCACATCTACTGCTTCAAATCTTCATCTCTCCTCCTGGCCTCCAGGCCGATGCTGTGGTTCAAATATGGCTGTTTTCTTCAAAAGCACAGGTTGAAATTGGATTTCCACTATGGCACTGTTGGGAGGTGGGGCCTGAAGAGAGCTCTTTAGTCCTTGTGGGCACTACCCTCTCGATGGATTGCTGCTGTACTCAGGAAAGGCAACTCACACTCAGGGAATTGAATATTCCTTCCCTCCAGTACACACTGACACAATGTACCATGATTCCCCCTTTTACCTCCTCTCTGCTTCCCCCAAGAGACAGTCACCTCAGGAGAGGCTAAGGACCTCCCAGCATAAAGAACTGTTGTGGAATATTAGTTTAAGATGTGTTACATTCATTTATGCTGTAGAATATTTGTTTAATGATACAAATATGTGTTGCATTCTTTTATGTTGCATTTGTTTACCTCTGTAAAGTTGTGTTATGTTGCCTGCCTAAAACACCTGATTGGTCTAATAAAGAGCTGAATGATCAATAGCTTAGACAGGAGAGAGAAATAAGCAGGCAGAGAGAATAAATAAGAGGAGAAATACAGGCTAGGGAAGAGGAGGAGGAGCAAGAAAAAGAGAAGGAAAGGAGAATACTAGCTGCCAGTCACACGGCCAACTGGGGAGTAAGAAGTGGAGAAAGATATATAGAACAAAGAAAGGTTAAAAAGCCCAGAGGCAAATGTAGAAGAAACAGCTTAATTTAAGTTAAAAATCTGGCTAGAAACAAGCCAAGCTAAGGTCATGTATTCCTAAGTAAGAATAAGTCTCCGTGTATTTATTTGGGAGCTGGGTAGTAGGCCCCCAAAGAGTTTAAAATAAAAACTACATAGACTCATGAGCCTAAATAAACCTTATGTATTTCTAGGTTTCCCGTCTCAGGTATCCCGGCATAGAAACAGAAAATAGAATAAGCCAATGACAAGGAAGGAATCACAAGCTATGGGCATATTTGGTTTGACAGGAAAGAGGGGCTACATCTCCAAAGAGCTTCAGGGAGTGTTCAATACATGCCAGGAGGAACATGGGGCTGAGATTTGAAGGTATGGTCCAGAAGATGTCAGAGATGTACTATACAAGACCAGAACCCCTCTGTCCACACATGCACACCAGCATCTAGCATTGCATCCAGGATCCAAAAGCTTCCGGTTCCCAAGACTTTCGATAGGACACACTTGGAAGTTCAGTGAGGCCCTTCTCTTCAGGCCAGAGCTGGCAGCAGGCAAGGCTGTTATGGAACTATCTCAGAGCAGTGGGACAGAAAGGAAGACCTGAAAATACAGAAGATGTATGTCTTGGTACATCCAGAATTCTATAATAGAATGCAGTCATCCCTCCATTTGCTAGGGTGGGAGGGTCCAGAACCCCCACGGATGCTAATCTGAGCATGGCAGGGACTCGTACACACAATGGCATGGGCATGTGCGTGTAACCTATGCACCTCTTCCTGAGCACTGTAAAATGTTTCTAGATGACTTAAAGCCCCTGACATCATGAAATGATCTGCAACAGATACACTCTATTCTTTAGGGGATAATGACAAGAAAAGTCTGTGCATGTTCAGCACAAGCAAAACCTTTTTCTATTTTCAACCCAAGGTTAGTAAAATCCACACATGTAGAACCCACAGATATGGAGGGCCAATGGTATGTGGTAATTTGGAGACCACTGGGTGGGACCATGGGCCCAGGGCACCCCTGTGAGCTGGGACAAGTTACTCCCTTATCAGTTCCACAATAATAGGGCTTTGAGTTTCCCATTCCCTAGTTACCTGAGTCACTATGGAGGAGGATGGGGGAATGGCTTGGATGGAATCCCCAGCAACCATATTTGAGCTCAGTGTGAGGAATGGAATCCTTTCATCACCAAGCTGTTCAGAGGCAATGTTACTGAGTGTCTCAGGACCAGAGAAGGCAGGGATTTGAGAAGAACAGAGAAGTCTCTCAGAAGTCCCAGGCTTTCGGATCCTTCAGATCCAAGAATCCTAGAGTCATAATGAACTCACTATCCCTTCAATAGTCTCAGCTTCTCCATAAAATGGCAGCAAAAAAAATGCACCTGCTACTTTTGCGTCTGGAAGAAGGCATTGCACACGGGAAACTGAGCAGACGCGGGCTTTATTATTCAGGAGCCATAGTGCTAATTAGCCTCGCTGCGGATACAACAGAAACTCACGGTGCGGCAACTGGCCTGCTGAAGGGGACAAGGCTGGAGCATCTCATTTTGACAAATGGCTTTTGTTTACCCACGACTGTCAAACGCTCCACAATGTGTGGCTAATCACCTAAAAATAACAGCAAATATGTTCTCTCTGTGGAGTGTTCCTTGTTAACACAGGCTGTGGGTGCTGGGGAATGGGGTGAAGACAGTTTGCACCCTCTGAGACAAACATGAAGACCCTCTTCTTGCATCCCACAACCCTGTAAGAGCTTTCCAAGGACCGAGTACCTGTCTTCCTGCTCCCCACACCTATCCTGCCATCCAGCCCCATCAGTGTTGCACACAAACCCATCTTCCCTTTTGCCTTCCTGTCCCTGAACCCCAGCCACTGTCCTGGGCCACGCATCCTCATGTGGTACCAGGGCTGCTGTCACAGTCAAGTCCCCTTGCAGCCCTTCAAATGCGCTCTCATTCAGATGATCTCTATAACAGAGATCTACTGTGTCAGCCTCCAGCGCAGAAGCCCCAGGGCTCCCTGTTCTTAAGGTTATACCAATCTCATTTTTGTGGTGATTTTTTTTTTGTGATCTAACAAATAAAGCTTTCCTGAAGATTGGCGTGCAGAGCTAAGTCACTAGCTAGCCATAAAGGCCAGGCAGTGGTGACACACACCTTTAATCCCAGCACTTGGAAGACAGAGGCAGATGGATTTCTGTGAGTTTAAGGCCACCCTGGGCTTCATGAGATTGATCCAGTCTAAAAGAGAAACAGAGTCAGGCGATAATGGCTCACACCTTTAATCTCAGTACTTGGGAGTCACACGCCTTTGATCTCAGCACTAGAGAGGTGGAGACAGGAAGGGATATGGCTGGGCCAAGAGAAGAATATAAGTGGGAAGAGATGAGACAGGAGCTCACCGCATTCAATCTGGGCACTCAGTCTGAGAATTCGTGGAGACAGGATCTTGCCCACTTTGGTCTGAGGATTCAGAAGAGGTAAAAAGTCTCTCTAGTGGCTGGCTCCTTTACTTCTCTGATCTTTCAGCATTTACCCCAATATCTGACTCTGGAATTTTATTATTAAGACCAATTCAAATTCATGCTACATGCTCCATAGCACGTTGGAAGAGCTGGCCATCCTCAGTGGTGTCCCACAGCAGTTTAGTGCACCAGACTCTCAGAGTCTTGGTTGCCGGTGGTAGACCCACACACATCTGTCTATGCAACTCCACGGTGCCCTCAGCCAGGTGCCCTGCTCTCGATGACAATTGTCCTGATGACCAGCTCCAGCCAGAACGTCATGGTCATCCACAGCTATCCACTGCATGTCCCCTCCTGTGATCTCACAGGCAACTCAACAGTGACACGTACGCAGGAACTTGTAATCTTTCCAGTTGTTCAAGTCAGAAGCCCTGGAGTCCTCCTTGTTCCCCCTTTCCCCCTCCCAAACCACAACTGACCCATTAACGCACAGGCTCAGCTCTGTCTTCACCACATCCAGCTTCTAGAGCATTTCCTTGGTGCTGCCACCATTTCTTATCTCCAGAGTAAGAAAAGAGGTTTCTGTTTTTGCTTGATGATCTGTTCAGGACAGAGTTCCCACAGGATAGCAGTGAAGCTGCTCACTCCCCTTCCACTCTCTGCCCCACATCTTCCAGTGCCTTCCATCTCAAAGCAAAGTCAAAGTCTCAAAATTAGGAATAAAATAAAAAGCAGAATTCCCAGTTAAATTTGAACTTTAAAGATATTATGTTAAGAGAAATAAGGGATACAAGTATTACATAATATCACATTTATATGAGGAATCTAAAAATGTCAAAAAGAGAAAAGCAGAGTAAAATCTTAGAGTTTATCGGGGACAAGCCCCATGTGGTGGCACAACATCTTTAGTCCAGCACTTAGGAGGCAGAGGCAGGTGAGTCTCAAGTTCAAGACCAGCCCGGTCTAGGTCTATAGAGAGAGTTCCAGGACAGCCAGGGATACACAGAGAAATCAGTCTTAGATAGATAGATAGATAGATAGATAGATAGATAGATAGATAGATAGATAGATAGATAGATAGATGGATGGATGGATGGATGGATGGATGGATGGATGGATGGATGGATGGGTGGGTGGGTGGATGAATTAATGAAAACTTTTCTCAGGGCTAGGGTGGATAGGAGGACTGAGGAGGTGCTGGCCAACACTGGTAGCTATAGTTACTAACAATATGTTGCATACTTCAAAATTGTTGAGTCTTTTTTAAAATGTTCCCCACAGAAGAATGATGGTGGGTGGCACACAGGCATGGACCACTAGAATCTCTGGGGAGTGACTGGTACTAGCTGGAAAGCCACTACTCTTTGGATTACAGTAAGCAAAGAACGGCATCTTTAGAAGGCAGAATAAAAAGAGGTCAGAGGCCATCCCAGGAGCTCAGCCTTAGGCAGAGAGTGCTCTGCTCCCACCCCAGGGGCTCAGCCTTAACCAGGGAGTCTCTGCTCCCAAAAGCAAGAGAGAGCAACTAGAAACTCTCAGAACCTCCTCTTGAGACAAAGCAAGAATTCAGAAAAAAACACACTGTCCCCCTTATTAACAGGGACAGGGGCTGTTCTAGGGCTTCTCTGAGTATGAAGTTGCAGACTCTTCCGTGTTCATACCACAAACCTATTCCAAAGAATAACAAGTCATGTGATCAGGTCCATCACAGCATTAGTCCCACACCACTTTTCTGTATTAGCTCCTTGTTCTTGTGATAATACCTGATGGAAGCAAGTTGAAGAAGGGAGGGTTACTTTGGGCTCACAGTTCGATGGCACTCAGTCCATCATGGCTACAGGATCATGAGATAGCTGGTCACATTTTAAACATGGTCAGGAAACAGAAAGAGATGAATGCTGGGCTCAGATCTCTTTCTCCCTTCTATTATGTCTCAGGGCCCAGCAGATGGGGTGGTGCTGCCCACATTCAAGGGGTCTCCCACTTTACTCACCCTCATCTATACAACTCAACTCTCACACAGGCATGCCCAGAGGCTTGTCTTCTCAGTGAGTCTAGAACTCATCAAGCTGACAGCCCACACTAACCATCCCAGATCCAAGGGATTTCCACTAAAAATGAAATGAGCATGAGTGTTCACTCTTAAGTACAGTCCTTGAAGTCGTAGTTCAAGCAATAAGACAAGAGAAAGAAATTAAATGGATACAAGCAGGAAAAGCAGTAAAGCCATCGTATTTGCAGGTGATATGATCCTGCATAGAAGAGACTCTCAGAGCTCATCGACAATTTTAGCAAAACGTCAGGACATGAAGTCAACAGGAAAACATCAATCCTAGTAGTATGTAGTGCACCTA
Organism: Dicrostonyx torquatus; assembly: GCA_028555095.1. Lineage (NCBI taxonomy): Eukaryota > Metazoa > Chordata > Mammalia > Rodentia > Cricetidae > Dicrostonyx > Dicrostonyx torquatus. The sequence continues at coordinate 3,446,898 of JAQHUG010000005.1, forward strand.
CATACCAATAGCAAACATGCTGAGAAAAATTTAGGCAAAAAACCCATTCACAATAGCTTCAAAAATACCTAAGAATAAAAATAACCAAAGAACCAGGTATGGGAGACATGACATATGCCTTTAATCTCAGCATTCAGGCGGATCTCTGTGGGTTCAAGGATGGCCTGCTTCAGATAGTGAGTTCCAGAACAGCCAGAGCTATATCGTGAAACCCTTCTCAAACAAACACAGAGAAGTAAAAGAAATCAACAATAAAAATTTTGAAATACTGAATAATGTGAAGGTGACACCATGATATGAAAAGAACACCCATGTTCATAGATGGCCAGAACTAATATAGGGGAAATAGCTATGTTGCCTAAAGTGATCTAAAGAATAAGCCCCACCAAAATTCCAATGCCATTCTTCACAGAAGTAAAAACTATAATCTAAAATCCATATGGTAGCACAAAGCAGCCCAGATAGCCAAAGCAATCCTGATTTTAAAAAATAAAAACAATGCTGTAAGGATCACCATGCCTGGTATCAGTTATACCACAAATCCATAGTCACAAAACCAGACCTACAGGTCAACAGAATAAAGCAGTGTGCCCAGAATTAACACACACAGCACAGCCAGCTGAGCTTTTCTTACAAAAACTCAAAGACCATATTTTGAAGAAAAAACAGCCTCTTCAGTAAATGATTCTGCAGAAGCTGGACATCCAGTGTAGAAGACTGAAGCTAGGTCTTTATGTATCACAATTTATAGAAACCAAGCCAACATGGAACAAAGACATTAATCTCAGACTGGAAACCCTGAGAACTGTCAGAGGGACATGTCAGGGGAAATACCACAAGATGTAAGCCTAGGCAAGGACTTCCTGAAGAGAACTGAGTGGCTCAGGGTGTAATGCCATCAGCTGCGAAATGGGATTACATGAAATTAAAGGGCTTTCCATGGCAATGAAACTGATAATTGAATTAAGAGACAGCCTAGGGGCTGATGCCTGGTGGGGCAAAGGTGCTTGCTTCCGAAGCCTGGCAACCTGAGTTTAATCCCTAAGACCATAGAAAGGTGGTAGAAAAAACCAACTCTACAAAGTTGTTCTCCAATCGCTACCTACGTGCTGTGGCACACACGCTCACACACAGACCATGCACACACACAATAAAAGAGAAAGAGATGCCTACAGAATGGAAAGGAAAATCCCTGCTGGCTATATATCTGACAGATTATTAATATCTGGAACATATAATAGACTTTTAAAAACCTAAATACCAAAAAAATAACTCAATCAATAAATGAGCCAATGGAGTGAACAGACAGTTCTCCAAACACGAAGTACAAATGACGATGGAGCATATGGAAAAAATGTTCAGCATACTTAGTCATCAGGAAACGCAAATTAATATCCTGTGTCTACTCAAGAGTCAGAATAGCCAGTATTAAAGAAACAACAACAGCACAGACTGGTGAGACTGCAGGAAAAAGGGTCCCTATACCCTGCTGGTGCAAATTTGGGATTCAGTATGGAAGTTCCTCAAAGAACCGAAATAGAATTACTCTATGATCCTGCTATATCATTGCTGGGAGCACATGGCTAGCAAACAAAGAGAGATGATAGGCTCACACCAGGATCCAATTCAAAGGTACGCCCCCTTGTTGACCTCCAACCAGGCCCTGCCTCCTATAGATTCCACCACCACCTCCCAAGAGATGAGCTAGGGACCAAGTGTTCAACACATGACACTTAGGAAGGAAACTGTAACACTCACTCGTCCTGGCTGACACCTCTCCACAGCATCTAAGACAACAGGTGCATCAGCCACATTCCCTGAAGGAAAATAAAGGTGACAGCCGTGCAGGTGTTCATCAGGGCCAGGAGGTAACGCATTTGAAAGAGTATCTTGAGAAAATCCAACAGCCCTCCTTATTCTATGTTCTAATAATTTTCTTCCCCTATGCTAACTTCCTCCCAAGAACACAGTGTTACGTCCTCCTTCTTGTCCCCAGAGTCTAGTCTAACTGTCACATGGCAGGTTCTCAGTGTGTGGATGAATCCACAAGAGACAGAAGAAACATGAGCAGTAACAGAAACCAATGCCTAAGCTTCCCTGCAGGGGGCCAGTGTGAGTCTCTTGTCTCTGAAGGTAAAGAGAGTTGACGTGTAGGACCATCAGGATGGCTCCCAGGTAAAGGCACTTGCTGCACAAGCTGGCAACCTGAGTCACTCTCCAGAACCCATGTCTAGGTGGAAGGAGAAAACCAACATCACGAAGTTGGCCTCTCACTGGCACACCTTTGTTATGGCAGGCATGCTTCCACACACATCATACAAACATACACAATAATAATAACCTATTAAAGGCATGCAGTTGTGCACTTGGGAGGCAGAATCAGATCTCTGTGAGTTCGAGGCCAGCCTGGTCTACAGAAAGAGTTCCAAGGCAGACTCAAATGCTACACAGAGAAACCCTGTCTCAAAAGAACAATAATAATAATAATAATCTTTTAAACCCAAGAGTTGTTTAGCTCTACTGGATAAAGAATGATGAATGAAAGACAAGTGGTAGGGGTGCACGCCTTTAATCCCAGCATTTAGGAGGCAGAGGCAGGCGGATCTCTGTGAGTTTCAGGCCAGCCTGGTCTACAAGGGGCTAGTTCCAGGACAGGCTCCAAAGTTACAGAAAAACCCTGTATTGAAAAAAACAACAACAACAACAAAAAAAACACGAATGAAAAAGAATGAAAAGAGGACGTGTACCAGTCCTCCCTCTGATACACGTTCTACAAAGGATGTCACCCTGTGGTCCTCAGTAGCCCCAAGAGGCAGCTGTTACTACTGCATTACACATTCCCAGCCCAGAAGAGCAATCAGAAGCCCAGGAGGACCAGAAGCCTTCTGAAGGACAATGTGAGAAAGCAGAAGAGCGGAAGGCAGATCCTGTCCCACACCATCCGGGCCCAAAGGCTGCTCCTCTAACCCTCCTATTCCAAGGAGACCTATGGGGGAGTTTCATTTTCTGGATTAATTTCCATAAAGCCCCCATATTCTCCATGGCCCCCAGAGGACAACCAGTCAGCAGTGTGAGTCCCTTTCCCGTGTTGGAGAGGACCTGAGAAGCTGGCACAGGGAGACTTTCTAAACTACAGAGGAAGAAGAGATTCTGGATTTCCACCAAAGGTTCTGAGGGACAAACCAGTCGACACCAGTTAGCACAGGATGACAGAGTCTCTGCCTAAGCTCCAGTCGCTCTGAACCTGTCTTCTGTCCAGTCATCTTAGAGGCCAGGCCTGCTGGTGGTCCTCCTTCCGTAGGCACGTGGTCTCCTCTCTGCCTGTTACTACTGTTTCTTGGCCCATACCAGTTCTGCGGGCCCTCCGTAGGTGCCTACTCTGAAGCACTGCTTTTGTCTCAAAAACAATGTTATCTGAATATCATTCTGTACTAATGAGTCTGCCCCACTGGGTCCCAGCTGGAACAGCTAATGTCTGCTGATTAATTAGTACAGGAGCTCTCTGGGAGGCCAGAAGTGGAATGGGAGGGGGGCAGGCAGAAAGGAAGAGATGAGCGTTTGCAGACTAGAATAGGTTCCTCTGCCCACCAGCCATCCACAACCCCAGCCCACCCATCCTCAAGCCTGCAACCGGCTATGAAGAAGAAACTTGAAAAAACGTCCCTCTTCATAGTCCAGGAGAAGTGAGACACTTGGCTGTTGCCCCCGAATGCATAGGGATGGGGTCAGAGGCCAGCACAGGACAGGCACTGATAGATCTGGGTCCCAGCTCTTCCCAGTTCTGCCCAAGGCAAATCTCTCTCTGGTCTCCCCAGCCTCATTTTCCCTGCCTATAAAACCTGAACAAGCCAAGGAGTGGTAGCACACACCTGCCATCCCAGCCCTCATCATGAGTCCCAGGCCAGTCTGAGCTCCATAGTGAGATCTTGTCAAAAGCAATAAATAAATTCAAATCTTTTTTAAAAAAAAAATTCTACCCCAGCACAAAAAGTTGGAAGCTCTCTGGAATGACAATATGGCTTCCAGTCCCAGATCTCCCGCTGCTGAGTGTGGCATCATTTGCCAAGCAACACACAGTGAGGTTGCAGGGGAGTCTGAGCACAGTAAGGCAGCTACAGAGTAGAGCTCAGCCAAGCTCCCATCACAGTCAGGGGGAACTACTGCTACTGCATCCAGATCAACAGATTAAGCAACGTGTATGACTCAACTTACCGGGTCCCTAAAAGGAGACAGAGCAAATGATGTAGTCCAGGAAATGGCCCTACTGAAATGTCTTCTATACTGTCCTGTTCAAGGGTTAGCCAAGGCTCATAGTGAGGGATTGCTTGGTCTCATGTCTACAGTAAACAGCTGAGCTGGGAGTTGAACACAGAAAATGAGCAGGATGGGGCAGTGGACAATGAGGCTCCTTTGTAGTGTAAGGAAGGCTCTCTGGTCAGGCAACATTGGGGGCTGAGATGTAAATAAGTAAGGAGAGGCACCATGATGTTCAGAGCAAGTATTCTAGACAAGGAAACAGGGTGTTCGAGTGCCCTGTCTTATCTGTTTAAGTTGCTATAACTAAATACCATCAATGGATAGTTCATTGACTTAATCCATCTTGTTCTACAATAACTGTTTGCTACAGTATCTTAGAGTTTCTATTGCTGTGAAGAGACACCATGACCATGGCACCTGTTATAAAGAAAAGCATTTAATTGGGGTGGCTCACTTACAGTTCAGAGTTTTAGTTCATTACCATCATGGTGGAATATGGCAGTGTGCAGGCAGACACAGTACTAGAGCAGAGAGTCAGTCCTATATCTTGATACACAGGCAACAGGAACTGATCTGAGTGCCACATGAGTGAAGCTTGAGCAAAGGAGACCTCAAAGCCCACCCCCACAATGACACACTTCCTCTAACAAGGCCACCACACCTATTCCAACAAAGCCAGCCCTCCTAATAGTGCCACTTCCTATGGAGGCCATTTTCTTTCAAACCACCACATATAGGCTAGGTCATTTATAAAGAAAATGTTAATTCCTTCAGTTCTAAGGCCCAGACTTTCCCACAGCACCAACCCCATCGTACAGGAAGGTATAAAGACAAAAGAGGGTGGGGGGTTGGGGGGTGGGGGGATGTGAGGGAGGAAGAATGGAGAGAGGATACTGAATTCATCCTTTTATCAGGACCCCAGTCTTGAAGCAAAAGCATTAAATAAACTATTGAGGAGGGCAGAGCCCTTTTAACTAGCCCCCTTAGATGTCTCATCTCCCAGGACTACTGCACTGGGGTGGGGGATGAGCATCAGCACACAGACTGGAAGATGCGTTCAAGCATAGTACTTATGAACAGAAATGTATTGTTACTAATTATATTAATGAGTATCCCCTATAACCTTTGCCTACCAAAGGCACCACCCCCTTAACCCTGTCACCTTGGAGACTAGTGTTCAGCACATAGCTTTAGAGGGTGGAGATGCTGTAAATCTCAGGCTGTAGCAGACCCTGTAGTATTCCCAGATTGTTCAAGAAATAATAAAAGGGGCTGGAGAGATGGCTCAGAGGTCAAGACCAATGGTTGCTCTTTCAGAGGACCCACGTTTGATTCCAGCACCACACAGTGGCTAACAACTGTCTATAACTCCAGTTCCAGGAAATCCAATGCCTTCTTCTGTCCTCCTGAATGGGCAATGCACACAAATGGTGCACAGACATACATGCACACAAAATAATCATATATAGTAAATAAAAATAACTAATTGGTTTAAATTTTTTTAAAAGAAAAAGCAAAGAGGCCAATGGGCTGGGGTAAGGGAAGAGAGAGGAGAAGGGACATGGCTGAGAAAGCAGATGATGCGGGACTTATACTGCTCAATTGGAAGCATTTGGTTCATTATTTACTTGTTTATATTATTTACATTTCCTTACCCAACAATTTCCTGATTCTGCCTAAAGAAAACCCAGACTTGGTATGGTACTCAAAGCCCTTTTGAATGGCTTCCCTCAGGCTGACCCTGAACAGGTGTTTGGTATCCACCTGTAGGCACTAGACTCCCCGGGGAATGCTGGAGAAATAAAAGTGTACAAAAATCCCCCATCCTTGCCCATCTATTATCTCACCAAGACAAACACAAACCAGGTAAGTGGAAAAATAAGTGTGGAGGCTGGAAAGATGGCTCAGAGCTTAAGATCACTAACTGCTCTTCCAAAGGGCCTGGGTTCAATTCCCAGCACCCGCATCGCAGCTCACAAGACTGTAAGTACAGTTCCGGGGGTTCTGGCCATGTCATCTGGCCTCCTTGGGCATCAAGTATGCATGTGGTACCCAAACATAGATGCAGGCAAAACACTCATATGCATAAAATAAAAATAAATAAATCTAAAAAAGTATAGAACCCCCCTCCACATCTGCACGCTCCCCATTCAGAAAAGACTCTGCGTCTATATCGAGCATGTAGAGATACTTTTGTGCTTGTCCCTTAGTCCTCTGAACCATGTAACACAAGATCTTACATGGCATGTATCCTGGGTTAGACATTGTTAGTCGTCCAGAGAAGACACCAAGAAATAAAGCCTAGCAGGACGGCAGCTCAGGAGTAGAGCCCTTGCCTGAAGCCGTGGATTTGATCCCCAGCACCACTAAAATAAAATATGGAAGGGCCATGGGCGTTCTCCCTTGGTATTGGCAGGGAATCCAAGAAACAATCCTATGTGGATACCAAGAGCCAACCATTGTTACCATGTGGTAACATGTGCTGGGGTACAACTGTGATTAGTAGCAGCCCCAACTGCTCTGGAATAGGGGTGAGTGATGACGACCCTCATGAGTGGGTATGGGAGCTGAATCCCAAGAAAGATCCCAGAAAGAGGTGGACAATGACCCAGCTTAGCAGACAATGCGGGAGACAGTTGCAAGATAGAGACGGCAGCTCAGCTCATTTTACCATTTAAGCCACACTGGCACTTAGGACTCTGACGTTCTGGCCTTCGCAAGGGTTGGCTGCCAGGGCAGCAGCTCCTGACTTTTCGCTTGACTGTTCTACCCCAGTCTGCTCCCAGGTGGGCATCTAAACAGAGCCAGCAAGGGCACTTAGCAAACAGGCAGCGCCTGCTTGGCTGCACACTAGGTAAACAGGACTCTGCCCTGCACCTGCAGCCCGCAGCTGCACAGGGATAAATATTTGCCTACAGATCTGTCTTACCTAATGAGTGTTTTGAGTATCTGCCAGGCAGGCCTGGCTCAAGAGAGCTGGCAGGAAGGGGCCAGTTCTAGGGGGACCCAGTTCCTCATTATCTAGCCCCACCCCCGGGTTCAGGATCCAGACCTTGAAGAATCACGGCAAGGGCCATGGACAGGGTACCCTCAAAGGCTTTCCAAGCACTTCAGTAGGGCTCAGGAACCCTCATGCCAGCCAGCCCATGCACAAGAATGATTCTGAGAAAGACACAGAGAAGTAACCAGCAGTGCCCTCCACCCTTCCTCCCCATTCTCCTCCTCCTATTAAAAGCAATACATACATGCTAGGAATAAAGTAATCCCGTATCAGTTGGTTACAAATAACTGGCACGTCCCCCTTGAGCCTTTGGAATTTTTGCACTTCATGTATTATTAATATTAGGTTTCAAATGACTGTGTAAGGTAATATATGCTCACACAATTGAAAATCAAGTTGTAAAGATTTATCTTATTTTAATGAGTGGAAGGATATGGATGTGCGTGAGTTCAGGAACCAGCAGAATTCAGAAGAGGGCATCCCCCGGAACTGAATTCACAGCTGGCGGAACCTGGGTGGCCCTCAAGAGCAGCCTTTTTTCTTAACCAGTGGGCCCTCTCTGCAGCCTGAAAGAAGACTAATTAGTAGAAAAACTAAAGTCCCCTGGCCCCCTAGTCCTACTTCCCAACTTCATCTTAGCTTTGGAAAGGTTTAATTTTCGTCTCAACATTAATAGCATCGTATCCCCTCAACATATTCCCGCCCTTATGCATCCTGGGTGACCTCATTCTTTTCAGCGTTTGGAATTGATGTCGTGGTTTGGATGTCCTGGTATTGATAAAGACAGTTCCCTTTCAGTGGGTAACTGGGACTGGATTTTTGCTATGACAAATACTTCCTACTCATTTACATCTACTAACCTCTGTGCAGATTCATCAAAGTCTATTTGTAGAGTAAGTTCTAAGCGAGAGGCTGCGTGTCTCCTGCACTTGAAGAGTCACGTAGCTATGCTCTGAAAAGGTTAGGGCGCATTATTCTCTGACGCCCAGCAGCCCGTGAACAATTTCCCCACTCCCAGATAACCTTTACTGCTCTCATTGGTGACAGCATCTGCTCTTCTTGTAGTCTTAGTGACATTAAATATCTGTTAATGCCTGGTCTGTACATCCTATTTCCGCAAGCTCGTTCATCACACTCTGCTGGGTTTTGGTTTTGTTTTTTTTTTTAAGAAGTATTTCCTTCCATTTTGGCAATACTTCAGGAGCAACTCAGTTTTTGGTGGATGTTGAATTTGAAACTCCCTCCTATCATCAGAAACACGGAACAACAGTCAGAGACTTCTGCCCCTTGATGAGAAAATGACAGCAGTATGTATAAGTTAGTTTCAAGTGTCAGAAAAGTCAACCAAAACTGGCAACAACAACAAAACAAAAGCAAAAGCAAAAAAAAAAAAAACAAAAAACAAAAAAACAGGAACTGTATTGGTTCAGACTGTGGGCATGGCTGAATCCAGGTACTGAGCCACTGTGACCAGGCGCTCGCTCTGTCTACGGACATCTTCAGCTCAGCTTCCCACTGTTGCCTGTTTCCAATCTAGATGTGCTAGAATAGCCCCAGGAGCTAGAGACCCATGTTGATTCAACAGCTCAGGGAGTTGCAACAAAGATGCTGGGCCTGGCTGGGGTTTGATCCAGTCTGGGTCACGTATCCATCACAAATCTAATCAAGGAGAGTTGGAAAACAAGTTATGCAAATTAGGCAGGGCGGGAGCTGAGAGATGAAGACAAGACTTGCATGAAGTATGTGTACCTGAAAAGGAAGGTGGGAAAATTCAACAGCCCTTGCCTAAAGAAAGCTACAAATGGGGCTGGAGAGATGGCTCAGTGGTTAAGAGCATTGCCTGCTCTTCCAAAGGTCCTGAGTTCAATTTCTGGCAACTACATAGTGGCTCACAACCATCTGTAATGAGGTCTGGGGCCCTCTTCTGGCCTGCAGACATACACACAGACAGAATATTGTATACATAGTAAATAAATAAATATTTAAAAGAAAGCTACCAAGTCAGGCCTCCTCTCTGTGGCCCCAGACAAATCACCTCTCTTAAGACCGAAGTTCCCCCATCTGTAAAGTCTGACTCAAAGTCAGTCGTTGATTCTGGAACCTTCTGAAAACAGAAGAATGTTCCATATTTTAGTAAATAATAGGAGAAACCCAATGCAGAGCAAATAAAAAGCTCTGTTATATTGAAAATTTTATACTATTTGCTTAACCAAGTATTAACCAGGAAGGGCCAGAGTATGCTGCCATACAAGCTTCAACATTTCAGTGTATTAACAAATAAAGACTGACTTCTTGCTCCTCACCAGTCAGTGCATCTCAGAGAACTATAGCAGCTCTCCCCCATCTCCCCAGCCGGTCACTCTAAGTCCCACCCTCCCGCCACTTGTTATTCTACCATAGTAAAGACTATTCTCTATGGAAGGGGAAGAAAGAAGGTTCAGAGTAGCCACACCCCAGCTGGACCTCAGTATCTGTCATATGTCTCAATTCACATGCCAGGAACTGTGGGAAAGGTAACCCCTGGTGAAGAAAAATGAACCATTTTTGGTACCTTTGCCACAAAGTATGTACTATTGACTTCTTATAGGTTTTATCAGTCTGCTTCCTGCTGTTAGGACGAAATCCCTGTAATGATCATCAGTTGAGAAGTAAAAAGTCTAGTTCAGTTCACAGTTTTAAAGACTTCAGGCAAACTCACTTAGCCCCATTGCTTTGAACTCAGGGTGGGACACATGGGAAGGGAGGCTGGTTCACCTCGCAGGATCTATTTGTCAGAGAGAGAAGGAGGAGAGACCAGAATCCTAATCCCTCTTCAGAGGACATGTCAACGACCTAACTTCCTCTTAGCAGGACCCATCTCCCAAAGGATCTATCATTTCCTAAAAGTATCAAAGACCGGAAACCAAGCCCTCAGCATGTGGGCATTGAGAGGATATTTCCTAGTAGTACCACAGACTGGAAACCAAGCCCTCAGCATGTGGGCATTGAGAGGTTATTCCCTAGTAGTACCACGACTGGAAACCAAGCCCTCAGCATGTGGGCATTGAGAGGATATTTAAGAACCAAACCATGATATGGGTCAATCACAGAGTACAAAGAGAAGTGCTGATGGATAAAAAGAATAAGGAATCAGCTGTGGGTGACAGATGTGTTGTACGACATCACTCTGCAGCCCAGAGTCAATGTTTTTAGGCTGCAAAACTTTCAAGTATTTTTAGCAGGCAAATATTTCTAAAACTTCCAGTTTGCCAAAGAATAGGAATTAAGATTGCTGAGTTTCTGGGTGGTGGTGGTACACATCTTTAATTCCAGTGCTTGGGAGACAGAGGCAGGTGGATCTCTGAGTTCAAGGCCAGCCTGATCTGCAAAGCAAATTCTAGGACAATCAAGTCTGCACAAAGAAACCCTGTCTCAAAAAAAAAAAAAGAAAGAAAGAAAGAAAGAAAGAAAGAAAGAAAGAAAGAAAAAATGCTAAGAATATTTGCTTGCATTTTCAGGATTCTCTTTAATTATGCACATATAACAGGAAAAACTTCAGTGAGAAGAAACTATATTGGCTGTTGCCAAAATACTCAATGTCAGCACAGGACATGTTTAATGGGTCTTGCTTTGTATTCCCTGTTATCACTATCGCTATATAACAAACTATTAAACATCATTAACTGTGGTGCTTAGGAGTCTTTTGGAGGGTCTAGCAGGACAGCACAGCCAGTGGAATACTCCTGACAGACAACCCCCCCCCCTCTCTTCAGGGAAAGTCTTCCTCTCCGACTGAGCACCAGGCTTCAGGAGACACACACATCAGCTGGCCACATCAGCTAAATCAATGCTGACAGCCAATGGGGTGGCTAATATCACAACCAGCACACCCTCAGACCCATTAAGTGATTGATGTTTAATCTTAACTCTTAATTAGACTGAGAGCCTTCTATGAGATAACAACGCCCACTTCTGGTTTTGTCCACAAGGGGGTTTCCACAGACAATTAGACAATGAGGACTCACACCTAATCAACACTTGGGTGTGTGGATGAATTTGATTGGGGAGTGGTAGCACTCTGGAAGGTTGGGCCTGGCTGGAGGAAGCGAGTCACTGAACGTGCACATGCGAAGGGTACAGTTTGGGTTCTGTGCCCCATGCTCCTTCCTAGAGCCATGCGGTCAACAGTCTCCTTCATTACATGCTGCTCCTTCAAACGGTGCTGAGAGCTCTGAAATCATGGGTCAGAATCAACCCTCTCCCCTTTAAATTATTTCAAGCATCTGTCATAGCAACAAAAAGCCTAACAGGTATTTGGCTCAGAGTATAGGGGTTCTGGTATGCCATCAACTGACCGCAGGATTGGGGACATGCGGTGAGGCCTGATCCAGGAAACAGAATCGAACAGGAAGAGACAGGGGTTCTACAATTCCCCCTCAAGGGCAAGACCCTAGTCACCAAGAGACCCACCAGTAGAGATTGCTGGCACCACCCAGAAGTCAAAGCGTTTAACACAGGATCCTCTGGGGGATATTCCTAAACCATCCACAGTACTCTGTCACAGTGTTTGAATAGTTAAGCATGGAAAATGTGGGATTCCAGGAAAATGTGTGGAGAGGTCTTGGTTTTAGAGAGCAAGATGCCAGGATGTTACTGAGCTTTTATAAAGTATAAGTCATAGTGGTGTACAGCAGGGCGTCCCCCAGCAACTCATGGCATTTCCTCAGGCCTTGGTTGCCTCATCTGTGACAATATTTAGCAAATTCAAGGGCTTGACCAGAAGAACTAGTCCATGGTGAGGTCTAGAACTGAGATAGGTGTCTGTAGCTTAACTGATAGCCCATAATTTAGTCACCAGCAAAGGGCATGGACTTGAACTACATCAATATCTGATTTTATAGATCAAAACTGACCAAATATGGCCAAGTATTTATTGCATTGTAAACTAATATGTAAAAACCAAAGGTATAGAGACATGTTCCACTTACAAAACACACACACACACACACACACACACATATTTCTGGTGTCTCTTTAAAAAGAGAATCTTTGACAGTAAACATAAAAACTAGGAGAAATCTTTGTTGTGGCCAGTTGGCTACCTCCATAGCAGGGAAGGCTCTCACTGGCAGTGTAACTAGGGCCCCGCCTGCAGTACAAGGCAGTAGGCTGGTCATACAGGGGTATATCCAGGAAAAGTCTTTGTCCAGTTATGGTAATGTTGTGTACCGTTCCCCGGCATGTAATTCTCAGGGTGTGAGTGTGGGCAGTCCACGCAGTCCACACTGGTGGCTGCTCACTCCCAGAAGGTGATCGTGGGCACTGTATGTAATTTCCAGGTGGGTGATCCAACCGTGCAACTCAAGGGTGCTCCAGGCCTGCACAGACGCTGAATGCAGAGGGGCTGCAGCCCTGCGGTAGTGTCAGGTGGCTGCACTCTACAGCTCTGGGTTTGGCTAGAGGCAAGGCTTTTCTGTTTGGGATGGCTGGACCTCGTTTATGAAAATCTCCCCATGGCAACCTCTTCCATCCTCCTAGTCTCTTGATAATAGCCTTCCCTCCATGTTTGTGATTGTCGGTTAGAGCAAAGATTTATCATTTACAACTCTAACAGGAAGACTCATGAGAGAAAAAGAAAATTGATAAGCCATGCTTGACCAACATTAAGCATTCTGCTCTATGGAAAAACACTGGTGAAAGGATTTTCAAAAGCCACAGATTAAGTAAAATTCATGCAGGAAAGTTCTCTAAGTTTCTATAGTATGGAGATGAGCAGACAGTGTGTGTGTTTCTCTAGCTGAAAACAGAAATGCGTTGAATCATTTCTTCTAAGGAAAGAGATACTTTCCTGGCTAAACCCTTTCTGGGTATGGGTTCTGAAGGACCATATAATCAGATACTAATACAAATCATTGCATAAAGCACAATGCTTGTATTTAAATTTTAAATAAATAAAAAAATATTAAGTTTGAAAAAATAGCCACAGGTTTGAGAGAACATCTGTGAAACATACACAGTATCTGATTTTTAATATGTATATGTCATAGAATATTCAAATATAAAAACCTCTAAGACCAGAAAGTCTGCAGATCATATGATTCCATTCATGTGAAATGTCCAGAAAAGGCTAACCCATACAGAGACAGGAAGTGAAGAATTAACTCCTGGGGACTAGGAGTAGAAAAACGATTATGGGGAGTTGAAAGGTGATAACAAAAGCGGATGAGGTGACAGCTGCCAGACTGGTGGATTCTTTTTCTCCTATGATTAAAGAATTACAAGGCAAGAAATGTGCTCGGAGCAAAGCAAAAGCTAAGTTTATTAGCAAGTGCTGTAGACGCCTTGAACAGGGGAGGGGCTCTCCAAGCTGGAGTCCAGTGGAGGGAACTTGGCCTGGAGATTTTAATGCCTTTTCAGAGTCCCCTCCCATGGGTTTTCCTCTCTATTCTGGTAGGCTTGTAGGAACCGCTAGGGCCAAGTACCTCATCAATTTATTGACTCCACCCCATTCCCATCCCCATCTCCACCTGTCCATAATCACCAAAGTTAACCGCCGACCAGATCCTTATTTCACCGATCCAGTCACACCTGGAACTAACTGATGATGGTCCCTGAAGGAAAAAGGAACCTTTGCCTGCAGAAAAGCCAGTATCAGTTGACAGACTGGAGTGGAGCCATGCAGTCCATCACTTTACAGAGTTACAACTTTTCCTTGGTCTAGTGTATCCAACAAGTTCTAGCTCTGCTTTCCCTGATATAATCTTCATGCACCCATGAGCCCTCACCGTTTCAATTTACCCCAATAAACTTAGAGGGTGGCTCCCTTTCCGTTCCCAGGAATAAACCATTTATCATCTGTGTTGGGTGGGGCTATCTGACAGATGGTGCCATTTCTGGATCCACCCAGGGCTACATTTAACCTTCTCCCTAAAGATGGAGTCAAAGCTGCTTGTAAAATGGAGTCTCCTAGGACAGGAGTGTGTGTCCTGGAAAACTACGGTTTGTTTAATGTGGAGTCACTTAAAGTGGAGCCTAGCCTAAGATCAACACTTCCTTTTTGTGGACCACAGAGAGCCCTTTATCTTCACTTGCCTGTCATGTCACTTTTCCCATTGGCTGGATCTTCCTCCTGGATACCCTGTGGCTGCCTCCCTTCAATTGGTCTCTGGTTAAATGACCATCAGAGAAGCCTCTCTGGCCAAGTGATTTAAAAAAAAAATAGTTGAGCCTCACCCATGGAGCACCATGTCGTCCTTACTCCATCCTTCTCAGAGCATCTGTCAGCCCCTGCACACTCTATCATCTCTCAGAGCATCCGTCAGCCCCTGAATACTCTATCATCTCTCAGAGCATCCGTCAGCCCCTGAATACTCTATCATCTTCTTCTCAGAGCATCTGTCAGCCCCTGCACACTTTACATCTTCTTCTCAGAGCATCTGTCAGCCCCTGCACACTCTATCATCTGTTTTCTGTCTTTGTGTCTTCGCAAAAATAAAGCTAATGACAGCGCAGACCTGATTTACGTCACTGTGGTACCTTCAGCACCTTGAACAATGGCTGAATCATATGCCAGGAATCCAGACAACACTTGTCAAATAAATGAATCTCACTTTATAAATGAGGAAATAAGATAGTTAGCAGTAGAGCCATGACCCCTATGAAAACCTTGTATGAGATGGACTCTTCTTCTTATCCAGGAGGCAGCGTAGGGGACTTCAAGGCAGGGGCTTTGGAACCAGAAAGGACTCAGCTTAAATCAGTAGTGCCTTGCCAAGTTGGACTCATTGACCCTCTGAGAATCTGCTGAGAGTTCAGGGCATTCTTCGAAATGCAGTGGAGAACAAGCCTAATATGTTAGTCTTTAAAGTGCTGAGGACTCCTTGGTTCCTTCGCTGGGCTCCTGGATGCTGCCTTTGTATGAGTCCTTTACTCATCCCTCTGGGCCTCATGTCTGCTCTGAAGTAGGGCTGATCAGTTCAGCCAGCGTTGACTGCAGGATCCCCCAAGACTAGCATAAACCTTTGGAGCTCAAGTATCCTCCAGATCCATTTCCCCTTCCCTGCCTGAGCCCTGTGTGGCCATATGGGAAACAGATACTGGAGACCTGGGTCCCAGGCTTGCCCATCCTCACCCCAGCTTGCTGGACTCTCAGACTCTTGCTGTCTGAGTATTAAAGGCTCTGCAAGGAAAATGGGATTATTGTTCATTAGTGAAATAATTAGACACATAATTCAATTTTAGAATTTCAACAAGAAAGAGGGAGGGAGGGAAAGAAGGAAGAAGGAAGGAAAGAGGAAGAGAAAGAGAATTGTTCCGCAGATGTAAACCTAAGGAGGTCAAGGATAATGAAGGTCCAATCCCACAACACCCAGGCCTATTACAAAGTCTCTTTCTGTGTGTACGGCTTCTTCCTCCCATTGTACTGCAGTCCCAGTGAGAGCCAGTTTTGTCTCCTGCCAGCCTTGCCCCAAGGGAGCTCTGTCGCCCAGAACACCTTCACCTGCAGTGAAGAACTGCATTGTTAGCCCACATAGTTTCTGTTTTAATTATATACCGACATTTTAAAAAATGAGAGAATACACAAGGCAAACTGAGGTTTTTAACCTATCTTAGAAAACTCGATCTGTGCCCAAATTTCAAGTTCCCGAATCTCGGAACAGCCAGAATCACACACGAGCCCTGTTCTTAGTTCCCACAGGTCCTGTCCTTCCGTGAACTCTGCAATCAGTAGGCCTGGGAGAGAGATCCCTGTTTGCATTACCACATACTGACTGGAGCCCCCTCTACAAGCACCACAGTCTTCAGCCCAGGAGGGACCTCTGTGATGGAGGTGTTACCATTCCCCCATCATAGTGTGAACAAGTAAGTCCCCAGGAGGATGAAGATGAAAAGGAGGAAAATGGGTAGAGGGGAGACTGGGGAGACAGGGACCTCATCCAAAACTACAAAGCTAATGAAAGGCGAATTTGAGACTCAGCCCTAAATTCCTGCTAATTAGAGAGAGGGTTAAATCTAGCAAGTGGTTTCCCTTATTTAAAGTGGCATTCATTATAACTACATTCTGATAGAGACTGGGTCAATGGCTCTGTTTTCTAATCTGCACTCTGCTGTGTACTGATACCTAAACTTTACCTCATCTGATTTTACATCTCTACAATGAAGCCGAAAATTCTTTCTTCACTGAATTATTTCTTAATCTTTTGTTTAATTATGTGAAAAATGCTACCCTGACCCAGGAATGAAAGCCAGGACATAATACATTAGTCCCAAATATTTAAGTAGAAAGACCACTGACCCAAATCATTATGGCCAAATTAATTAAAACAGTCAATAAATCGAAGCAAGCTTTTTTTTTTTGTCAATTATATATTTTTTCTTTCTTTCTTTTTTTTTTTTTTTTGGTTTTTTCAAGACAGGGTTTCTCTGTGGCTTTGGAGCCTGCACTGGAACTAGCTCTTGTAGACCAGGCTGGTCTCAAACTCACAGAGATCCGCCTGCCTCTGCCTCCCGAGTGCTGGGATTAAAGGCGTGTGCCACCACTGCCCGGCTATTTTTTTTTCTTTATTGATATTTATTGAGCTCTACATTTTTCTCTGCTCCCCTCCCTGCCTCTCCCCCTCCCCCCTTCAACCCTCCCCCAATGTCCCTATGCTCCCAATTTACTCAGGAGATCTTGTCTTTTTATACTTGCCCATGTATATTAGGTCTATGTAAGTCTCTCTTAGTGTCCGCATTGTTGTCTAAGTTCTCTGTGATTATGGTTTGTAGGCTGGCTTTCTTTGCTTTATGTTTAAAAACCACCTATGAGTGAGTATATGTGACAATTGTCTTTCTGTGCCTGGGTTACCTCACTCAAAATAATGTTTTCTAGTTCCATCCATTTTCCTGCAAAATTCAAGCTGTCGTTATTTTTTTTTCTGCTGTGTAGTACTTCATTGAGTAAATGTACCACAATTTCTTTATCCATTCTTCGGTCGAGGGGCATTTAGGTTGTTTCCAGGTTCTGGCTATGACAAACAAAGCTGCTATGAACATAGTTGAGCACATGTCCTTGTGGCACGATTGAGCATCCTTTGAATATATACCCAAAAGTGGTATTACTGGGTCTTGAGGAAGGTTGTTTCCTAATTTTCTAAGGAATCTCCACACTGACATCCAAAGGGGTTGTACCAGCTTGCATTCCCACCAGCAATGCAGAAGTGTTCCCTTTTCCCCACACCCTCTCCAGCATAGGTTGTCATCAGTGTTTTTGATCTTGGCCATTCTTACATGTTTAAGATTAAATCTCAAAGTTGTTTTGATTCGCATTTCTCTGATGACTAAGGATGTTGAGCATTTCCTTAAGTGTCTTTCAGCCATTTTAGATTCCTCTGTTGAGAGTTCTCTGTTTAGGTCTGTATTCCATTTTTTTATTGGATTATGTGATCTTTTGGTGTCCAATTTCTTGAGTTCTTTGTATATTTTGGAGATCAGCCCTCTGTCTGATGTGGGGTTAGTGAAGATCTTTTCCCATTCTGTAGGCTGTCGTTGTGTCTTGTTGACCGTGTCCTTTGCTTTACAGAAGTTTTTCAGTTTCAGGTCCCATTTATCAATTATTTCTCTCAGTGTCTGTGCTGCTGGGTTTCTATTTAGGAAGTGGTTCTCTGTGCCAATGTGTTCAAGTGTACTTCCCACTTTCTCTTCTATAAGGTTCACTGTGGCTGGCTTTATGTTGAGGTCTTTGATCCATTTGGATTTTTTGTGCATGGTGATAGATATGGGTCTATTTTTATTTTTCTACATGTTGATATCCAATTATGCCAGCACCACTTGTTAAATATACTTTCTTTTTTCCATTTGATATATTTTGAAGCAAGCTTTTTTATTTCTGTGCATGGGCTGCCTCCCCCTAAGGTGGGGTTGAAGAAGTCAGCACTGGACACGGAGAAGATAAGGTTTTTATAGCTCAGGGGAAAGGGTTTTCCAAATGGGGGATTTGGTGGACAAAATAGACGGGGTTCTAGAAGCAGAACATAGCAAGGTGGTCATAACAAGGTAGCCATAACAACAGCTTCCTTGAAGCAATGGTAGGGTTTCAGGAGTATTGCCCAAGCCTTGAGAAACAGAGGTTTAATCATAAACAAGAATGAGCGTAGTTTGTTCTTACTATAAGATGGCTTCGTTAACCCTTAGAAACAGGAATCAGCAGATGTTTTTGTTTGCTTATCTACCCATTAAAAACACTAAAGAAGCTATTAAGATACATGAAACAGCAGTTTCTAAGACACTGACCACCAGGCCACAGAGGGCAGTGGTCTCTGAGAAACGTGAAATAAACAAGATGAAATCTGTGGCTACCCCGACAATACTGAGAGAGATTCCAGGCCACGGCCCAGAAAGGGGGAACTGAAGCAGAACTCAGCAGATACCAGGAGTCAAGAAGCTAGACCCAGACAGCGAGGATTCCCACGTTACAGAAGAGACAACAGAAGGCTTCCCAGAACAGCAAGCAGGCCAGATGAGCTGGTGCAGACAGGGAGAACACTGGGGCTGTGGAAAGACTCGTCTGAGAAAGCTGAAGAATTGCTCTCTGACATTTGCACAGGGACTTGGTGCCACCAGTCAGACAGTAGAGGCTAAAACTTTATGGCGCATCAGATGGAGCACCCCTGAGGGTCTCTCTTGAGTTATAGGGAATCATTCCCCAGACACAAAACACTGCTCCCAACAAATCACAGAAGCAGGACTCAACTAGATCAAACTGTTTCCAAATATCTTGACTTCCTTCCAGAGCAGGGATTAACAGGAACACGGACATATCCAACAGTAACAAGATGTGTCCCATCTGCTATCCAACCAAAGACTATCAAGAAATACAAAGAGTAAGAATAAATCACAAGAAGGAGTATAAGCCATGAATTGGAACTGAAAGCTGACACAGATGCCAGAATTAGTAAATGAGGACATTAAAACAGTTAAGATAACTATAATCCATATATTCAAAAAGTTAGGCGGCTATCTGAGCTAAAAATGAAAAACAGGGAAAAAAAGAACTTCGAAAGCTAAAAACTATACAGAGACTTTTTTAAAAAAAAGTAGTAGGTGCCACGTGCACCACGGATTCATAGAGGAGGCCCAGGCAGTACACTATGTACACAACCCAAGTCATGAAGCCATGAGAAGGAGATGAGACCTGATATTCAAAGAAACAAAAATTTTTCTAAAGACGATAAAATGACACAGTGCAGCCCATTTTATCAAAACTAGCAAATATATTAAAGGCAGCCAAAGAAAAAGGGCACCTGGCCCAGAGAGCTAAAGAGCCAGCAATGGCATAGATACCATGTCAGAAATAACACGGTGGAGAGATGATGGAATGACCCCCGTCAAAAAACTACCAGTGTGGAAATCTTTTCCATGGTGAGGATGTTTTGAAAGTCAGAGTGAAGATGTACAAACGCTGAAGAAAGCAATGACCGCCAAACCCACGGGGGCATAGGAAGCGTTAGCAGAGGGCTGGAGACTGCTCAGTGGTGAAGAGCACTGGCTGTTCTCATAGAGGGCCTGGGTTCGGCTCCCAGCACCCGCATGGCAGCTTACAATCATCCATAGCTCCAGTCTCAGGAGATCTGGTGTCCTTTCCTGGACTCTGTGGGCACCAGGCACTCATGTACACTGTACAGGCAAAACATCCATACCCATAAAATAAATATATATACAGCTTACAAATCTTCATAACTCCAGGTCTTCCTTCCTTCCTTTCTTTCTTAATTGTTTTTTTGAGACAGGGTTTTTCTGTAGCTTTGGAACCTGTCCTGGAACTAGCTCTTATAGACCACACGGGCCTCGAACTCACAGAGATCCACCTGCCTCTTCCTCCCGAGTGCTAGGATTAAAGGCGTGTGCCACTGCTGCCTGGCAAATAAATATTTTTAAGTGGCAACAGAAGCCCTTTAGGTAAGGGAAAATCATACTTACGTAGAAATCCAGAACTACACAAAGAAGCAGAAAGCACACCAAAAAATGGAACTGTGTCCGTAACTGTGTAAGATTTTCCTCCTGATCCTATGGAGCTTTTGTAAAACCCCAGAACATGTATATGAAATAGTTCCAGGCATGGTTACATGTATCTTTAATCTCGGCACTTGGGAAGCATTCCCTCAGCAGGGAGGAGGGTTGTATGTACCAGAGCAGGTTGTGAACCTAGTTACAGACACAGTGCTGCCCGTCTGAAAAGCAAGCAGTGGTCAGGGAAGTCACCTGCTTCTAAGCTTTCCCTGCTTCAATCTGTGTATTTTCCTCTGACCACTACAGGTCTTAACCTTGAGGTCTTCAATCTACTTGGAGTTGCCTTTTGTGTAGATGGTGGTCTCGGCTGCGTACTTCTAGGTGTAGATACTCAGTTTCCATATTTCCCTGTTGGAGAGGCTGTCTTTTCTTAAATGGTTGTGGTTAGTGTTATCTTTGTCAAAACTCAGGTGGCTGTATGGTGTGGGACAATTCTGTATCCTGTCAATCATGTTTTAAATAAATGCTGATTGGCCAGGCAGGGAGTATAGGCAGGAAAACCAGACAGGAAGTAGAGGTGAGAACAGGAGATTTGGGAAGCAGGAAGCTTCCCTAGCATTCCTGAGCAGATCTCCAAGGAGGCAACATGTAGCAACCCAGCTGAGAAAAGGTACTGGCCATGTGGCTGACAATGGGTTAATATAAGTTATGGGAGCTGGTAGGAAGACTGAGATAATGGGCCAATCAGTGTATAACTTAATGTAGACTCTCTGTGTGATTTTCTTTGGGGCTTGCCGGCTGTGGAGTACTGGGCGGGACAGAAACCACAACAAGCAGGCCCCTCATGTTACAGCTGTAGGTTTGCATGGCCTGTATTAGGCCTCCTATTCCGTTGATCTATGTGTCTGGCTTCATATCTATTCACTAATACACTACAGTCTAACTTGTGATCAGGTGTGGCGATGCCTCCAGCATCATCCCTTTTGCTCAGCATTGCTTTTGCTACCTGGGATGTTTCATGCTTCCATATGAATTTTAGGGTTTTTTTAAAATTTTTACATGAAAGCATATTGGAATTTTGGTGATGGTCATACTGGATGTGTAGATCATTTTGGTAAGTTGGCCATTTTCACAACATTAATTCTTCCAAACTATGAGTATGAGAGGCCTTTCCAACTTGTAGTGTCTTCTTCAATATCCTGAGTGTTGTAAAGGGTTCAGTGTAGAGGTCTTTCGCTTCCTTCATAGATTTATTCCAAAGTATTTCTGAAGCAATTGTACATCTCTAGGGTACACCATCACTTGTAAAGGAAGCTTCCTTCCGCAACCAGCTGACAACAGTGATCTATGGACAGAGGGGCAAATTCTTAGGAGGCAGTTTGACTGGCAGGCACATTATGTCCATCTAATAAAACATGGTGTTTGTTTCCCTCCTGGGGGCTATGACTTCCCCAGACCTAGGTTTGTCCCCCTGGCTTATAGTACTAGAACTGAATTCACAGTCTATGGAGGGGACTTTCAATTCAAACAGAAAGCTGTTGGTTGAATCCAAAACTGTCTACGTCATTGTTGCAGATGGAGTCACATCTTGGTTGGCATAGTGTTCTATACAGGGGCCACAGCCAAGCAGGAGTATTGGAAATTCTCCACCCGCACCCTAGGAAGTAGCTTCAGCATTAGGAAAGCCAGCTGCAGGGAGACACTCTGACTTCTGTGTCTTGTAACCAAGGTATTACACACCTGCAGCAAGAAGGTTTTATTCTCTAGTTCCAGCATGTAACCAAAGCATTGACAGCAGCCTTATCGGGCTTCTGAGGCCTCTCCAGCCAACCACTCAGGGAGGCAGCCTATCTCTGGCATTGGAATTTTTTTTTTTATTTGACAGACTTAAGGTTTTTGATAGTGTCTCTCCCCCCAAACATGTGGGATAACCATTTTAAAATCGTACTGAGTTTTTAAACTGCCTTAAAAAAAAAAAAAGTTTATATAAATCTGTAAGACACTCAAAGGTTACCGTTATGTAATAAGGATTTTTTTTTTTTTTTTTTTTACAGAAAGTGGGCAGAATCTCTGAAGGGCACAATCTTCCATTCCAAGTAAGTACCAGTTGGTCTCCAACTATGGGGATACCAAAAAGCAAACACTAGAGAGACCCAACAAAGCATGAAAAATTCACACCACTTTTGCCAATTCTTTCACCAAAAGAGCAGTGTTGGGTACGGGGGCATGTTGCCAGGCTCCACTCCGTCTACGCTATAATCTACTGACATTTTCCTTGAGCTGCCTGCCCTCCTCATCCCGCGAGCTGCCCTTGCCACAGGGCTGCTGTGTGCCCCTTTGCTCTAACCGTGTCAGCAGGGCCAGCTTGTACTGTTTGATCTGGCTCAGGCCCAAGGGCTGGACTCGGGCCTTCCACACCTACTGCTGGAGCTGGCTCCTTTGTTCTGGCAGCCTTTCCATCAGCCACACCTGGCTGCCGAAAGGACCCCAGCCAGGGTGAACAGTCTCTACCCACCCCCATATATTTTACACTACAGTCTCTGGGGGGAATAATTGCCCATCCCTAGGACTGGCTTAATCTTTTCTTATATAGACTGTTGCTCAGAGTTTAAAAGCTTCCGGGAAGTCACTAGCACAGCACTTGGCTTTCTGTTGAATTTCTTCTCGAGATAATCCAGCTCCATTCAGACCTCCCACGTTTGCCTCTGAACACATGGACAGGACAGGCTCTGCGTTTCATTTTTCTTGTGGCCCTTTGATTGTCTTTACGCTTTATGAACCCTGCTTACGTTTAGATGGAAGCCGTTCAGCTTCCAGAGTTTCTCTGAGCTCGTAAAGACAATAGCAAACCACCAGGGTCAGCAAAGTCACCAAAGCCCTAAACCATTCCCGAGATCCCTGCTGAATTAGACTCTGTTTCAGTTCTCCTGTAAACCAGGCCCAGCGAACTGAGAATCAAGCACTTCCTCTCTCAGGTCCAAGGCTCTCAGTACCAACTGTCCTTCCTTTATTGTCTTCCCGCCCCTGATATTCACAGGGACCTCAGCAGGTATAACCAAGATCCCCAATGGCTCTTACGAGTCAATCCATCAAAATTGATTTTCTTCCTATTGCTTTAATGCTGTAGTCTTCATCTCAAAGAGGGCTGAGTGGTTACGTTACTGTTTCTGTACTGCCCCAGCACTCGGAGTGTCCTCATCCGCTCCCATAGCCCACAGCCTTATGAGCCAGGCTGTGACAGTATCTTTCCTAACTTGTTTAAAGTCTTTCTCAACTTAAGCTATGGTGAGACCGAGCACTCCCTGGCTAATGTGATCTCTTGCATCAGGTAATTTTTAGGATCTCCGTGTGTGTACTGGATGTGGATTTTCCATTTCTCTGTACTAATGGGAAGGTGCTTCCCTTTTTCTATATCTTCTACCACTTTTAGCTTGCTCCCTTTTCCTAGCTGTCTGACTCCTCCCATAGGTTCCTGCTTTTAAGATAAATATGATTTATGTTCTCTTTACCTTTATGGTCCCAAGTCATAAGTGTCAAGCTAACCCTTCTACCTCATCCTCCTTTTTTCTTTCATTTCCTTTCCCGTCAGAGGCAAGCAAAGAGGCTGGTAGCAACTTGCATGTCCTTTCCCTACTGTGATTCCTCCTCTACACAGCCAGGCTCTCTCTGGGAAGACCACTGAGCCTCAGCTACATGCCCACCTGCCTGCCCAAAGCAGGCCTGTACACCTGATACCTCAGCCTGCTTACAGCCTGTCTCCTGTGTGTGTCTTTTGGAGATTTTAACACATTCTTTACTGTGTATCACATGTTGGCGGGGCCTCCCTGCATTCGAGAGGTAGATGCCACTCATGGAAGTAGCATGCCACCCCATACCAAGTAAAGGAAGATAGGCACCTGGGATTCTGCCATATCTGTGCCTCATTCTCGTATGTCTCAGACTTAGTGGCATGTCCTGTCATCCATCCCAAGGACCACGTGACTGCCACTGCAAGGAGGTGCCCTCCCCCATACTTCACGGGCTTCCCCTGCAGCCTCCCTCACTCAGATTAACTTCAGTTGTAAGTCTCAGACCCCATCGTAGGAGCCATACAACCGTTCCTCCCAACCCATATTTTTGTTGCTGTCCAGGTGCCATTTATGCTCTGTGACACTTATATGGAATGAAGTGAATGAACATCGTCTCGCCTCAGAGAGGAAACTAACAACAGACTGGGGTAACACCACACTGAAGTCCACCCTGGAAACCAGTGAGTTTATTGAGGTTGCTTACACGAACATGGGTAACTCAAAGGCTGCGGCATCACTGAAAGCCCACCCCAGCATGGACGATAGTATTAAAGCTGCATCTCTAAAGCCCTCTGTATGATGTGCAAGAGACTCAACAGGTCACAGTCTCCTCTCCTCAGCAGTCATGACTGCTAATATAACCTTGAGGAGCAGGGGCCTTACACATCTGGTAAGTTTGAGGGACTTCCTGAGACTTTTGAGTTGTTTACTTCCTGATCTCAACAAGTCTCCCTTCAGGACAATGTTTCAACCTTAGGAAATAACTACATAACAGGTAGAACAATATTGCTTTAGTTGAAGTGTTTATAGGTTAAGAAAAATACCCAGCAGGTGGTGGCTCACACCTTTAATCCCAGCCCTTGGGAGGCAGAGACAGGAGGATCCTGGTGAGTTCAAGACCAGCCAGGTCTACAGAGTGAGTTCCAGACAGCCAAGGCTACACTGAGAAACTTTGTCTCAAAAAAAAAAAAGAAAAAATCCATCTTTATATATTCATCTATATATTCATTCCATCAGCTGTGTTTCTTTCAAGGACTCTGAATACAAATACTCTTCACCCAGCCCCTCTAATATCAACAACAGACAGAGCCATGGTACAATCATCGAAGCCCTCGCTTGTTTTACACCTCCTACTCCTTTCTCTAGACTGACCACGGCTGACCAGAGCTCTCCCCAGAGACTCTAGACTCCAGCCTCCACACCAGCTACAGTTCTGGGTTCCATGGTCCTCTCCACTCCACCTCAGTATCTTCACAGACACCTCCCCCATCTTGCGGAAGTTTCGAGTCTTTTAACCAACTGTCTCCTAGTTCCTGCCTCAGTGTCTCCACGAGTACCTAAAACCAAGTATGTTCATTGTTCCCACCAAAAAACCCTTTCCTCCTGTGGTTTCTAAGCAAAGGGTATTGCCTGTCAGTCGCATTTCAAGGTCTGTTGACTTTCCCTCCACAGTCTCTAAAACCCCACCTCCAGGCCCCAGCTCTACATTGTTCCCTCAACCTAGAAATTTCTTTCTGGTCATTACTATTGGGAATTCTTACCCAAGAAGTGACTCTTTTCACCTGGTGGAAGAAGTCTTCTCAGGTCCCCTTCTTGTATAAAGAGCCCCATATACATCCTTAGATATAGTTTTCTCTACAAATCCCCCCATGAAAGGTGAACACCTAAAGAGAAAAGGTTGCTATTTAATGTGCTCGTCTCCCCCGTCCAGGGCGTGGGGCTGTAGATACAATGATAGCTGGATGATTGGCTAACACAATAAATACATGTATTAATGGAGAGACAGAAGAAGTAGACAGACGGAAATAGGAGCAGATCGTGCACCGTGAGGTCAACAGATGACTGAAAAGCCCCATGGTGGTTGCGTGGGGAAATGAGGGGGTGTATGGAGAGAAGAAGGAAGGTTTTAAGGGAGAGAGGAAAAGCCCCAGAAGGATGGAAGGGAGGGGAAGGGAAGGAGGGAACGATGGGAAGGGGAGGAAGAGGGAGTTTCTAAAACTTGAACAGAGATAGTCTCTTCAACTGTTTTCATGATGCCCCAAATGAAGCCTGAGCTTGTGTTAGCAGATGTTGGAATGACTGAATGATGAAAACTCCAGGCGACAGTAAGGTTTTCAGACTAAGAACCCAAAGACCTGATCTCTGTTCTCAGGTTTCCTGCAAGGCCCTAGCAGTGTAAACAAGCATTTCTAATTTCCTCTGTATAAAATGAACTATCTGAATTACATAATTTTCCCCCCAGTCACTCTGGTTCACCAGTTTGAAGCTGACCAATCCTAAGACAATGTGGCAAGAAGAAGGGCCACACTGAGCAATGTATGCTTACTTACAACTTGTCCTAATACAGAGCTGATCCCAGATCTCTGCCAGCAACAGAGAAGAATTACCATACTCCAGATGACTGGCTGGCTGGAAGCCTTGTGGTGGCAATAAAAGACAAGCTGATGACAGAGCCCAAGGGTACTGAACAGTGACACAGACTGCAAGGCCATCCACCCCACGGAAGAGGGAAGGAGCGAGGGATCAAAGCCCCAGAGGCCCACCGTTGCTAGGCAAGTGTGTCCTTTATCCAGAAGGGCTGGGTTTTGTTCCCAGAGCATGTTTCTGCCCTGAGAGATTGGCACCTGGACTTCTGTCTTGCTCAGGACTAGATACTGTGCTAAAACACCATCCATCACTAGTTACTGTCCAGAGTCTGGACATGCCCAGCATGGGCTATGGGGCACACGTGCAGGTCCCAGATAGACATCACCTCATCACTTTCTCCTAACAGCACCGTGAGGCAGGAGTGTCGATCTTCACTTCAAAGAAGAAAAACGACGGAACTAATAAGGGCAGGCTTAGGTTCGGAACCAAGCACCACTGGATTCTGCCTACGATGTCTGGCTGCCATGTCTGTTGGTAGCTGCTGATCATACAATGATGCAGACGTTGGAGTTTGTGCCACAGTTGACAGTGATGCCTCCCAGAGATCAGGCCCTCTGTGATGCGTTTTCATGCTGCCTTAAGCTGGCAACGTGAGCGAACATTTTCACTTTGCAACTGGGACACTGAGACTTGGATGGTAGGTGAAAAGTCCCAGAGGACAAACAGTAGAACTGAGTCCCAATCCGGAAAGCACCACCCACAGTGGGCTGGGTCCTCCCAGTTCAATCATTAATCAAGAAAATGCCCCACAGACTTGTCCACAGGCCAACCTGATGAGGGGATTTCCTGGACTGGCATTCCCTCTGCCAAGTATATCTAGTTGACAAAACCTAACCATCGAAATACACAGGACTTCCATTGAACACTGGTCAGCACCAATGTTTGGCTTCAGCTGTTATGGTTTGGAAATATTCCCATAGGGTCATGTGTTGACATCTCGGTCCCCAGCTGGTGGCATTGTGGGAGATGGTGGAAACCTTCGGAGGCAGAGCCTGATCAGGATTCGGTCACTGGGGCAAGTTTTTGAAAGTTGTACTGAGTTGTGGGGCCATTCCTTGTCACCAGGAGGTGGACAGCTCACTCCTCGACCTCTGCCACCTGAGGCCCAGAAATAGACTCAGCACGATCATGGACAGAAACGTCTGAAGCCATGAGCCAAAATAATCTTTCCTCCTGCAAACTGTCCTCATATTTGACACAGATGTGGAATGCCGAACTGAGACGGAACTGAGCCCTGAGGACAGAGTCTGAAGGGAGGTCGTTTGTGTGTCAAGTACCTGGTTCCTCCCTACAGAGGAACTAAAGCTCAGAATCAAAGGTCTATCTGCCCTCATGGAGATGGTTGTGCAGCCTGGCGTATGAGGTCACAGTTTAGCCACGGACAAGAAGCAGAGGGGAATGCGTGCTGGCTCTCATCTGGCCTCTTTCCCTTTCAGTCAGTGTGTGATCCCAGTCCACAAGATGGTCCTGCCTACATTCAAATTGGGTCTTCTCTGTTAAACCTGTTTTTAAAAAAACAAACAACAACAACAACAACAAACATCTCACAGAGAGAGAAGTGGGGGAAATGTCTCTGTCTCTGGTGGGTGACCAGGGTTCAAACCCAGGCAGTCCAATGTTGGATCCATGCTTTGAAGTGACACCCACACTGTAGGACCCAGAGTTCCCAAGGAGTGGGAGGTGTGTTTGGCCATAGCCCTGGCTTTCTCCTTCTTAACGGTTAGTGTCCATATACTCCCTCTGGGAAGAGTCTGGATAGAAGTGAAATGGACTAGTTCCAAGACTTTAAAAAGGAAAAAGCTGGGACTTTGGAGTCAAGCACACTGGTTGGAATATCTGGTAGGACCATCTTTGGGCTCTGTGCATCTTACTGTAACTTCCTGTCAGTCTTGACTGTCAACTTGACTTCATTTACAGTCACCAAGGAGACGCTCTCTGGGTATGTGTGTGAGGGGTAACCAAGAAGGTAAGCTGTACCTTTAAGGAGCTCAGGGATGACTCAGCGGTTAAAGGCACTGATTGCTCCTTCAGAGAAACCAGGTTCAATTCCCAGCATTCACATGGCAGCTCACAGCTGTCTGTAACTCCAATTCCAGAGGCCCTGACACCCTCATGCACATAAAATAAAAATAATATAAAAGAAATTCATGGAAAAAATTTTTAATGTACTTTTAATGTGGGGGCACCATCCTGTGGGCTGGGGGTCACAACCCAACTAAAGAGGGAAAGGGAGAAGGCCAGATGCACACCAGTACTCAGCACCCATCTGCTTCTTGTCTGTGGACACTGTGACCAGCTGCCTCATTCTCCAGCCACCATCCACACCGGTGCATCCATGGGCTGCACCCACAAACCATGAGCTAAAGATAAACCCATTAAGAAACCTCTAAGTTATGCTTTTTTCTTTTTTTTTTTCTGGGCATTTGGTTTCAGCTATGAGAAAATTAACTAATACAACCTCCCTCGAGCCCCACTTTCTTTGGGATTAAAACACCTCCCAGGAAGCTGGAAGAGATAATATGTAAAACTCACAGGCTGGCGCTTTCAGGGCACATCTCTGTGTGAGGCTGTTTACAGTTGTGTACCGGTGATATGGAGTCTGGACGTCAACCCCAGTGTGGTTCCTTGGGTCCTATACACTTTGTTTTTCCAGGCAAGTTGCCCTCTCCGACAGGGTTTCTCTGTAGCTCTGGAACCTGGGCTGGAACTTGCTCCTTAGACCAGGCTGGCATGGAACTCACAGAGATCTGCCAGAGTGCTGGGATTAAAGGCGTGTGCCACCATCGCCTGTCTGGAGAAAGGGTCCCTCTTAAAGGCCTCATATATGCAAATTTGGTTGGCTGATCCAAACAAATTTAATCCAGAGAGTTGACCTGTCTCTGCCTCCAGGGCACTAAATATAACCACGCTGGGCTTTTTTACACGTATTCTGGGGAACAAACCGGAGTCTTTGCGATTGCATGGCAAGCACTTTACCCATAGAATTATCTGCCCAGGCACTTCTTATGGATGTTACGGGATAAATCAATATGCTGTGCTTGGCATGAGCTGTAGCTCCAAAACCTATAAAAGTACTAATGTTGTCTTTCTTCCCCTCCTCATACTTCATGACCTTGGAAGGAAAACGATCTCTGAAATGTTCCAGTCAGTGCGTTGAGTGGGCCCCTAGAAACGCTGCTCCCGGGCAGCCTTCAAAATGGATTAAGGATCTGCGGCTCACTTTAATACTCTACACACAAGATCAAAGAGTGCAGGAAAGAGCTGGGAAGCAGGGAGGGTGCAAGAAGGAGCAGACCGCAAGTAGCAGGAAGAGCTGCAGGGAGCAGGCCCGCTTTCCATTCGGCCTGTCTTCCGAAATTAAAACGCACACTTCACCTGCTGCTGACCCCTGGCGTAAGGCAAGCGGGAACTCTGAGTATTTTCCAAAAGCAGCAGCACGTGCAGAGCGGGAAAAAAGGATAGGCTGTCGGAGGCAGATGCACAGTCCAGACAAAGCTCCACAACAGGGAATAAAGGCTGAAAGCATAGACAGCCCCACTGCACTCAGGAGCAGGTTTCCGCCTTCAGCCTTGCCTCTGCTGCCCTCTAGCGGCCACACGGGGTTAACAGCTCCCCGAGGGAAGATCCCTGAGCTTTGAACCTGAAAACCACATCCCCTGTTCTCCTTCAGCTGCTAGCCTAGGTCCCCTTCTCCTTGGACTCTGCTACAGCCTCCCCAGGGTAACCACTAAGATAACAAACAGCCTCCTGCTGCTGGATTCTTGCCTGTAGGACCTGTTCAGCAGTTACAAGCAACCCAGAATTCTTACAACTTTCTTTGAAACCAGATAGTATCTTGTTTACAGAGGAGGAAACTGAGGCTCCCAACGGTTAGGGAGAAGGCCAAGGCTGCAGTTTAATTCGTCTTCATGCTGGAGCTGCGTCCTTGTACCGTAGGAATTTGCCAGCAGCAGCAGCAATGTTTCCTGAACAGTGTTGGGGATTTAAACTTAGAGACTCAGTTACTAGCTGATGGTGAGATTAGACAAAGGTGAAAATTAGGGGTGGAGCCTACTCAGAGGAAGCAGTTCACCGGGACAGACTCTTAAAGAGGATATTTCCATCTCCATCCCCTGTTTCCTTCCATCCCTCCTCCTCCTTCCTCTCCCTCCCTCAGCTGAAGTAAACATTTCCTTTTTAAGTTCCACTGTTATATTACAGCAACACAAGAACTAAAACTCCGGGGCCAGACCTAACAGCGGGGTCTAAGCCTCTTCAGCAGCTTCTCTGAGCTGCACCGCTCTGCACAGCCTCCAGCATTTCTTCCTTCTGATCTGCGAGTCTCCGCACCACCCCAGGTGGTCTTTCTAACACAGAACTTCCGACTGCTTAAAGACAGGCAAGGCACTCAAGCTGACCCCTTAGCTCAACCGCTGGCCCCTTCACAGCCAGCCAAAAGTGCTTCTCCGTCACCCCTCCTCCCTTTCTGCCAGAGAGAAGCTGGACTGGAGCAGAGTCTAGCAGAGGGAGTGCCTTCGGTGAACACATTGAAGAACATTCACACCTCATCGGTGGAAAAGCCCCTCCTTACGGATGTTGGAGTTTGCAAAACAAAATCCTGAGGCCATGTGACGTTGCAACGCAAGTGCTTTTAAGCCAAAGAGGCCAAACTGATTAGAAGCCCAGTCAGGGTTGCACACCTGAGGATGCCGAGAGGCCAATAGGCATAGGCTTCACAGAGAGCCCCAGCGCACAAATCTCATTCTGGACCTCCCTCCCTGTGAGCCACATAGGAGTGCCCAGAGTCTGAAGATGAACAAGTAGTCTGGGAACAGGATATATTACACTGGGGCTTCTTATTGTTTGGACCAAAAAATTGTTATAGGACCACGGGTGTCTTACGGTTTTTATCCCTGTGAAGAGACACCGTGACCATGGCAACTCTTATAAAGCAAATGTTTAATTGGGGTGGCTCACAGTTTCAGAGGTTCAGTCCATTATCATCATGATGGCAGCATGCAGGCAGGTGTGGTATTGGAGGAATAGTTGAGTGTCCTACATCTTGCAGACAACAGGAAGTGGACTGACACACTGGGTGCGTAGTATCCTGAGCATAGGAAACCTCAAAGCCCGCCCCCACAGTGACACACTTCCTCCAACAAAGCCATACTCATTCCAACAAAGCCACACCTCCTAATAGTGCCACCCCCATGAGATTATGGGGGCCAATTACATTCGAACTACCACAATGGGCATATAACTATATAAAATAGAATAAAACAAATTTATTTATTTAGAGATAGGCTTATGCAGCTCTGACTGGCCTGCCTCTGCCTCCCAAACACTGGGATTAAAGGTGTGAATCATGACACCCAGCTAAGAACGTTCTTTTTAATGTCGGGGGGCGGGGGGTTGCTTGATGTATGCCTATGCCTAGTGCCTGAGGACACCAGAAGATGGCATTGAATCCCTGGAACTGTAGGAATAGATGATTGTGAGCCATCACGTAGGTGCTGGGAATTGAACCTGGGTCCTCTGGAAGAGCAGCCAAGTGCTCAGACCCACTAAACCCCAAGAAATTTATTTTTAAAATATTTTGGCATACATATGTTATCATCTATTAAAAATTAAAGCAAGGTCAGGTGGTGTGGTGCACACTTTTGTAGGAGGCCACTTGGTTCTCAGCCACCCAGCTAGCTTAGACCTGAAATAATCACACAGAAACGATATGAATTAAACCACTGCTTGGCCTATTAGCTCTATCTTCTTATTGCCTAACTCTTACATATTAATTTAACTCATTTCTATTAATCTGTGTATCGCCATGTGGCTGTGGCTTACTGAGTAAAGTTCCCAGCCTCTATCTCCTGTGGCTCCATGGCTTCTCCTGACTCTGCCCTTCTTTCTCCTAGCATTCAGTTTAGCTTTCCCTGCCTACCTAAGTTCTGCCTTGCTATAGGTCCAAAGTAGTTTCTTTATTCATTAATGGTGATCACAGCACAGAAAGGGGACTCCCACATCACACTTTAATCCTAGTACTTGGAGACAGAGATGGGTGCATCTCTGTGAGTTCAAGTATAGCCTGTTCTAAAGAGCAAGTTCTAGGACAGCCAAGGCTAAACAGAGAAACCCTGTCGAGAGAGAGAGAAACTAAAGTGAATTTTCATACCATTGCACTGTTTATTTTGTATAAAGAATAAAATATTAGCTGAAATTGCAGGCTATTTTCCATGTTTTACAGAGTTGATATTTTGACTTAAAATGGTCACTACTGAGAGCATCATCTCACATACTCAGTACAAAATGACCAAAATAGGGGCTGGAGAGATGGCTCAGTGGTTAAGAGCACTGGCTGCTCTTCCAGAGGTCCTGAGTTCAATTCCCAGCAACCACATGGTGGCTCACAACCATCTGTGATGAGATCTGGTGCCCTCTTCTGGGGTGCAGGTACACATGGAAGCAGAATACTGTATACATAATAAATAAATAAATCTTTGAAAAAAATAAAAAAAAAATAAAAACTTTTTTAAAAAAATGACCGAAATACATTTAGGCCACTTCAGAAGTTGTTGGAAACTCTTTTCTAATCAAAGTCAAAAGTCATTTATTGATTTTAATGAAATAAGTGAGAAAGTCAACAGTAATTTTTAAAATCTAATGTTCTAACACATATAATTCAAAGATAGACGAATTTGATACTTACATGCTGAGAAATGTTAGAAAACATTGAAATCTTTGTTCTTCGTAATTGAATCATTTCATTTAAGAGCATAAAACGTTGCATGTACCATAAGAATTCATAACAGGCAGAAGTCTCAAATCTGAGCTGTGGTATGTGGGGACCATTCGTTGGCACTGTGTAGCTGACAGTACACAGCACAAAGTGTACAGTTGTATGTGCAGAACCAGAGCCGTGGTAAACACACTCGATGGCACACAGATGAAGCCTGTGCCAGACCTCTCATATTGACTATGAATTTGATTTTGACTTACTTTTTGGTCATTGTGCATTCTAAAACCAACTGTCACCAGTTTTTGAGAATCTTACATGTGCACGTGATGTGCTGTAATTCCTTCCTCTCCAGTTCCTCCCCCATCTCCACTACTATTCCCTCCAACTCGTTCTCTGTTCCCATTCTACCCAAAGTCCCCTCGGCACTGCCAGTGCATATAAGGGTGTAGGGCCTTCAACTAGAGCATGGGTGGCCTCTCGGGGGTCACCTCTTCGAAGAAAACTGATTCTTCCAGCAGTCATTAATTGCCAATAAGCCCTCAGCTGGTGCCGAACCTCAGGAGCACCCTACCTCTCATGCTGGGATTTTCTCTGGCCTGATCTTGCACAAGTCTCACACGTGGTCACAACTGCCGGTGGGTTCCTATGTGTGATCGCCCTGTTGTGTCCTGACAACACTATTGCTTTGAGTCATCCGCCCTCTCTGACTGTTACTGGCCTTCCCCCTCCTCTTCCACTCCAATTCCTGAGCCTTGAGAGGAGGGGCTGTGACACGGCTGTTTCATTTGGGGCTGAGCGTTCAGCAGTTCTGTATTCTCCACCCGCTGACCTTCTCATCACTGCTAAAAGAAGCTTCCCTGATGAAGGCTGAGATGTGCACTAATCTATGAGTATTACAGTAAAGGATCAGCATAATGCCACACCCAGTTAGCAAGCTAATATACTAGGTACCCCCCTATGGCCTATGACTTCTCTAACCACAGGTTCTGGACCCTGATAGCAACAGTGACAACATGGATCCCCCTGTGCAGCAGACCCTAACTCCAGTCAAAAAGTGGAGATTGGTTCTGTCCATAACATTCATGCCAGTATCACACCAGTGGCATGAGCATCCACCAGGCCAGTCATTCCCGTAGGTGATAGGATTCATAACCAGGTAAGACTGATAAGCCAGATAAACTAGTAGCAAGCATAACACAGTCCAACACTATGACGTCAGGTTTGGCCTAACCTGACCAAGTTTCCAGATGGGTACTACCTTGACTTTACATGTTCCGTGACTAAAGAATGTGGTGTCTTCAGCAATGGGATCTCATCAGCAATTCTGGAGAATAACCAAAAGCAATGGCAATTTAACCTGTAATGATAGGGGTCTATGGGACCCCACTGCCCAACAATTCCAAAAGAAGTACTCCATTTCTGGCACTGGGCTTTTTATTTGGTAGTCTATGATGTCTAGGAAGTGGCTTGTCTCTCTCCATTTCAACACTTTGTATATATGTACCTGTATATTAGGAAATCTCTAGATGTTCTCAAAAGCCTTTAGTGTTGGTTATCTCCCCCCATGACCCCACCTGTACCTGCTTCTCTCTCCTCCACCCTACCCTTCATGTAACCAAATTCTTATCAATAACCCTGGTTCAACCATGCAACCACATGTAGGGTCTCGAGTTTGTAGGTTAGACCACGGCAGGCCACATAGAAGTGTCAAGGAATCTGGATTAGCAGTGCAGGGGCTATGAGGAGATGCACACCCACCATGAGCCTTTGTCATTACTACTGGCCAGGTGGGTCCTCTCACTCAAACCTTTCACCTAGCCGGCACACACGGCAATGCCTTCCCCAGGAAGTCTTCTCTCTCTTTGACAGCCATGCCTCCTTGTCTGCGCTGAGAAAACAAACAGGCTGAAGGCAGAGTTCCCAATGTAAATGGGGTGAGGTCTGAGGTGGGTCTGAACATCAGACAGTTTTAGTGTTTAGCTGGGGTCTCTAGACCTATTTAGTGTTCTATTCAAATTGATAGCTCCTTTCCCATGTATTTCTGTACTCAGTATTTACTGAACACTTACCTGCTAGTACTGGGCCCATGATAGACATAGAGGTAGAGCAATGATTGTGCCAGACAAGGTCCCCAGGACATGTGACAGGTTAGTTGGAAAGACAGTCACAAAACAAGCCAACAGATAAGCAGCTCCAGATGGTGATGTGTACTGTGGTCTGGCTATACCACAGCAGCACCCCCAGATGGAACCATACAAATCCCAGTGTTGACAGTGAGTAAAACCCCTTGTTCAAGTGGCTCATAGAGCCGGAGCACTGGGTGAAACCAGAGGCCAAGCTGCTAACCTGGGTTCGTCTTTCAAGGATTTGTTTCTATGTATGTTTATGTGCTTAAGTAAGGGCACCCATGTACCATAGCACAGATATGAAGGTCAAGACATCCAAGTACCACAGCACACATATGAAGGTCAAGGCACCTGTGTACCATAGCACACATATGAAAGTCAAGGGGCTTTCCAGAATTTGTCTCTATTTCTACCTTGCTTTTTGTTTGTTTGTTGTTTTCTGTTTTGTTTTGGTGTTGGTTTCCTGAGACAGAGTCTCACTATGTAGTCCTGGCTGTACTAGAACTCATGTATACCAGGCTGGCCCTGAACTCACAACGATCCTCCAAAGTGCTGGGATTAAAAGCATGAACTACTATGCCCAACTGTCTTCTGCCTTGTTTTGAGGCACAGTCTCTCCTGGTGTATGTGCTGCTGTTCTGTGTACTGATCAGAGAGCTTCAGGCCATTTCTCCTGTCTCTGCCCCGTCTTGCCATAGATACTTCACTACCACATCTAGCTTTTTCATAGGTTCTAGGATCAAATAAGATCATCCTTGAGACATCACCCAGTTCCTGACTTGTTCTTTTATGAAACCACTATCTGAATCAAAGTTCTCTAAAGGGGGTTAGGGTTAGGGTTAGGGTTAGGGTTAGGGTTAGGGTTAGGGAGGGAATTTATTAAACTGGTTAACAGGCTATGGTCCAAATAGTTCAACAGTGGCTGTCTCCTGATGCAAAGGCCAAGAGTCCAGTAGTTGTTCAGTCCTTGAGACTGGGTGTTTCTGCAATCCCAATCTGGTGCTGGAGTCATGAGAAATTCCTAAAGAACTGTTGTCTTCAGTCTATTCTAGGAATCACAAAGATGTGGGTTCTAACACCACCAATGGGATGTTTCAGCAACAGGTTAGATGAACTTGACAATAAGAGTGAAAACATGCAGGCAAAAGTAAAAGCTTCCGCTGGGCAGTGGTGGCAAACACCTTTAATCTCAGCACTTGAGAGGCAGAGGCAGGCAGATCTCTGTGAGTTCAAGGCCAGCCTTGTTTACAGAGTTAATTCCAGGACAGCTAGGGCTACACAAAGAAAAACTGTCATGAAAAATGAAAAAGAAAGAAAGAAAAGGAAGAAAAAACAAAGTTTCCATCTTCCATGTATGTCTGTTTATGCATGGCTGCAACCAGAACATGTAACCCATACTTACGGTGGGTATTGCCAGCTCAAATAAATCCAATCAGGAAACCCCTCACAGGTGTAGGTGTACCCAGCTGCTTGGGCTTTAATGATTCCAGGTAGTCAGGTTGACAACCAAGATTAGCCATCACAACCACGACCACACTGAATTTCTGCACCAACCCAGGAGCTCCTGGGACAGAGACTATTCATCTTCACATCTGAATCCTTAGTGCTCAGGTTGGCACCAGATAGGTATCGAGGCTGAATGGACTTGCCTGCCTTCACCTGTCTTTTGTCTCCAGCTCACTAAGCCAAACTTCACTTTCCTCTGGATACACAATGAGCACATTGGCACCTTCTCTGCAGAGAATCACATTTATCCCAAAGTTGACAGGAAAACCCCTACAGTTCCTGAGCTTTTATATCTATGCCACTGTTAGGGCTCATCTACTTGAAGCTGGATTTGTGGTCCAAGGCAGAGTCATAGCACAGCAGGAGGAACATGGGCTTCAAAGCAATGTACTGATTCTGGATCCTGGACACAATCCTACCCTCCTTGTCTAATGGATACCACCGGCTGCTTTATCACGCTTTCCCTGTACAAGCCCAGCCAAGAGACCTCAGGCACTTTCACCGTCCCCATCAAAGACAGTGAGAGCAAAAGCCCTGCAGCTGCCAGGCTGGAGATGATGTCGCCCATCACAAACACTAAGAAAGAACTGCTCCAAACAGCATCTCAGGCCGCATCACCTTCAACATCTCATTCTAGGAGAACACTTTTCAAGTTGGCTCTAGTCCCCATTCTGGGTGAAGTTGAGGCCATGTTCTAGTTGCCTGCTCAGGGCATCACAGGGTGTTCTGACTCTTGCTCCATCTGCCCCACTCCCTGCCCAGTGTCCCTCCAGTGACATTAACAGTGAAGTACGAAGATGCCTGTGCTTTCCGTTTGTTCTCGGACGCAGCATGGCAGCCGCTAATTGCGTGGTGACCGAGCATACACAGGCAACTCTGTTACTAGGACATTATTATTTGGGTGACTTTTCACACTCAGTCCTCTTTTCCTACATTACAAAAGCTGAAGGTATTAGATGTCTTTAAATCACAACTAGGGTTTGGGAGTGTATCAGCTGCAGAGTGCTCCCTAGATAGAATGGGTGAAGTCCTGACATCAAAAAAAAAAGAAAAAAAAATCAAGCACTATGGGTCCAACTGGCAATAATTTCAAACATAAAAACAAAAAGTAAATCTTTACTAACTAAACAGTTGTAAATATATTATTCTCTTAAAAAGTCTGAGGGAGAGGGAAGTGGGATTAGTATGTAAATTGAGAAAAGATTGTTTTAAAAAATAAATCTGCGGTAAATTCAATGGCAGTGTCCCCCTCAGGCTTGGTCCCCAGTTGGTGGTGCTGTTTGGGGAGGCTAAGGAACCTTCAGAAGGCTGGAGGAAGTACTGTTAGGGATGGCTTTGAGTTTATAGCCTTGCCTCACTCATATCCAGCCCACTCTCTGCTTGCTTTGTCACTGAAAATGGGATGCTCAGCTGCCCGCTCTGGCTGTCTGAGGCCATCCTTCCCCAGCCATTATGGACTCTCCCTGTGGAACCATAGGCCAAATCTTCTGTAAGTTGGTTATGGCATTTTATCACAGCAATAAGAAGTAACTAATGCAGTGTTAAGACTGTGTGAAGAGATACTGAGAAGCATTAAATGTCCATTTACAAATCCCTTCCCATTCCACACCATCCTTATTAAAGCCTACAGTAGACTTTGCTTAGGTGATGGGCCCAGGCCATAATGAAAGCCCTTCTTACGGCAGCTAAGACTACACAACATGAGCACAGCCTGGCATGTGCTATGCCTGCATGGCTATAATGCTATACCTGTATGTGTATACTCTATCTACACGTGCTATGATGCTATACCTGCATTGCTATACCTGCACAACTAAATGAGATTTTTAACAAACATCTATAATGTGTCAGGCATTTTAATGCCAACAGACTCCACCCTAGATACTCTGCTAATATTAACACTTTAAAGGCTAAATGGAAGAGCACAGCCCAGTGTGTGAGAGGCTCTGGATTTGATCTCTAGCACCATAAAAAATTTAAATGATAGTCTTAGTTAGGCTTCTATCACTGTGATAAAGACTATGACCAAAAGCAACTTGTGGAGGAAACGGTTTAATTGGCTTACATACCCTGGTCACAATCCACTGAGGGAAGCCAAGGAACATGGAGGCAGGAACTGAATGAAGCAGAGACCATGGAGAAAGACTGCTTTCTGGTTTGCTTCGTCGATTTGCTCAGCCTGCTAATAACACCCAGAACCACCAGCTCAGGGGTAGCACCACCCAGTGAGTTGTGTGTTGCAGAATAATATTTTAAGATGTATTACATTCATTTATGCTGTGGAGTATTTGTTTACTGATATAAAGATGCATTGCATTATTTTTATTTTCTTTTTTGGGTTCTTCAAGACAGGGCTTCTCTATGTAGCTTTAGAGCCTGACATAAAACTCGCTCTGTAGATCAGGCTGGCCTCAAACTCAGAGATCCACCTGTCTCCGCCTCCAAGTGCTGGGATTGAAGGCACGACCACCACCCGGTGTGTTGCATTCTTTTATGTTGCATTTGTTTAACTGTGAAGCTGTGTTACTTTGCCTGCCTAGAACACCTGATTGGTCTAATAAAGAGCTGAACGGCCAATAGCCAGGCAGAAGAAAGAGTAGGCAGGGCTGGCAGGCAGAGAATAAATAAGAGGAGAAATCTGGGAAGAGAAGATCAAGAATTGAAAGAAAAGAGGAGGATATCAGGGGCCAGCCACCTAAACACACTGCAAGCCATGGAGTAAAAAGTAAAGAAAGGTATATAGGATAGAGAAAGATAAAAGCCCAGAGGCAAAAGGAAGATGAGTTAATTTATGAAAAGCTGACTAGAAATAAGCCAAACTAAGGTTGGACATTCTTAAGTAAGAATAAGTCTCCATGTATTTATTTGGGAACTGGGTGGTGGGCCCCCAAAGAGCAGAGTAAAAAGTAATCAACTACAGTTGGGCCCTCCCCCATCAGTCACCAACCAAGAAAATGCCATGCAGGTTTTCCCACAGGTCAACTATGTAGACATTTGCTCCATAAAGATTACTTCATTCCAAATCACTTATGTCGAGTTGACATAAATATAGGCAGCACAAGCCGGGTATTGGAGGCACACACCTTTAATCCCAGCACTAGGGAGACAGAGAGAGGCTGGCAGATCTCTGAGTTCAAGGCCAGCCTGGTCTACAGATCGAGTTCCAGGACAGCCAAGGCTATACAGGGAAACCTTGTCTTGAAAAATCAAAATAATAGTAATAATAGCCAGCACAGACAGCAAAATCATGAAGGTGAAGTAGCTTGTCCAGATTCCTCCAGAAAGAGAATTTGGCCCAGGTCATCTCTTTCTGCTCACCAGTACCCTATCAACCCTGGACCTGACACTCCTACTTCCCTCCACACCCAATCCCCTACCACTCCACCTGACCATCTTCTCCACCACAGGACCTTGCTGTGCTGCCAGCTGCAGCACCCTCCCTCAGGTGACCTCTGCTGCACAGGTGACCCCACTGTACTCAAGACCTCTCCTCCCCCACATCTACCCCTCCTAGGTACCTCAGCTACCTGGAGCTTTGCCCTCCTCCCCCATACCACCCACTGGCACACAGCATTGAGTCACTCTCCTTGCTGACCACACGCAAACCCATCACGGACCCAAGCAGGCTGCAAACAGTCCCTCTGCCATGTCAGTGTACCACCCGCTGTGCCAGGTGTGATGGCTGAGCCTTCTCCATAGCACCTACCCCTGGTGGTTAATGTGGCCCATTCAGCTGTGGGAGGACCAAACAAGCTGAGGGGCAGCGGAGACAAGGTCTCTGCAGCCAGGCCCTGTGCTCACTGGGAGCTGCCCCACCTCACTCTAGGGAAGAGAGTTATAAAGTATAACCTGTGCTGGGTGCTGTGCGAGACACTTTCCTTCACTTCCCTCTCCTCTCAACCTGCGGGAAGGGAACTCATAGTCCATAGCTTCGTGATCAAAGTGGTTCCGCTCCATCACGACTGGCAGGTTCAGAGTAAGAAGTGTCACTCGGACCATGCCAGTGTCGGGGGGAAAAGGCAATAACTCACATGCACATAGGTATACTGAGTCTGCAGTGAGCTCCTGTGTGTGGTTTCCTGGCTCCCTGATCTTTGAGACTGGGTGTACCTTTCTACTCTGTGAGGGCTTTTTCCTTCCACAGAGGGTCAACTTTCCATGGTTTGTTCTTTCCAGGATTAAGTCTCTGGGAATGGAATCTGCCCTTCAGAGAGTTAAAGGAAGGACATACCTAACACTTGCTATATTTATATATTTTGAGTGTTTTATCTGCATGTATGTATGTGTGCCACATGTGCAGTGCCTGTGGAAGCTGATGGCATGAGAACCCTGGAACTGGAGTTACAGAGTCGTGAGATACCACGTGGCTGCTTGGAACAGAACCTAGTTCCTCTGCATGACAGCAAGTGCTCTTAGCTACTGAGCCATCCATCCAGCCTCTCCCTCTCTCTTTGAACTGAGCCCATCACACAGCACACTATACTCCAGCCAGCACAGGGCAGGTGGGCACAAACGGGCCTTTCAGGGATTAGTGTTTCCTGCTTCCCTTCTACTATGCCACAGCTGTCTCCTGTGAGCAGTGCTGACCATCCCCAGGCTCGGCCTGTTCCTGATCCACTTCTCTGTCCTTGGGGATACCAGTGTATGACCTGTAACATGAGGGTCCGCTTGTTGGGGTTTCTGTCCCGCCCAGTACCCCACAGCCAGCAAGCCCCAAAGAAAATCACAGAGAGTCTACATTAGGTTATACACTGATTGGCCCATTAGCTCAGTCTTCCTACCAGCTCCCATAACTTATATTCACCCATTGTCAGCCACATGTTCTCTCAGCTGGGCTGCTACATGTTGCCTTGTTGGAGATCTGCGCAGGAATGCCAGGGAAGCTTCCTGCTTCCCAAATCTCCTCGCACTGCCTCTACTTCCTGTCTGGTTGACCCCGCCTATACTTCCTACCTGGCCAATCAGCATTTATTTAAAACATGATTGACAGAATACAGACACATCTCCTGCACCAATAACCAAACTCCCCGCCCTTCCTCTTTATCCCATCTGCCAAAACTCTACCAACCTTTGCCCTTGCATAGGTTAGAGAGGCTGGACAAAGCCACCTCACGTGATCTTACCAGGTAGCAAGGGGGAATCCCTCTCCCACATCCCCAACCCCCACAACATATCCATCACAGCACCGGGGCTGCCACAGAAGTACTGCAGGCCTTGCTGGCCTGAAACTCTGCACAGACTAGGCTGGCCTCTGCCTCCTAAGTGCTAGAATTCAAGGTGGGAGCCACTATGCCCAGATAAAAGTTCCTACCTTTTAGCTTTTTATTTCCTTCAGGACAATACCATGATAGATCAGGGAATAGTAAATCCCAGTTTTAACTTGCCAACTAAAATCCAGTCCTTAGCCGACCTTCAGCCTCCCACTAGGTCTGCACTACAGAATGCACTCAAACCTTGGGAAGCATCAGGTCTAGGACACATACAATGTCATTCTTCCAGATGCATTTGACACCAAAACTTCCTAGGAAGTTCAAGTGCTGTGCAAAAACTGCCACTAGGGGGCGCTCTTTCCTGGGTGGACTAGTGTAGGTGACAGCTAATCTCTAAGAGATAAGCAGTGTGCACCACACTTTAGCCCAATTGGAGGAGGAAAACTCCCACACAGATGAGCGGGGAATCAACCGCACAAACATTCAACATCCTTTCCCAAAGCGAAGGGAAACAGCTAGGTACAGTAGTGGCCTCAGGAATTATGAAAGAGGAAGAGTGCCCACAAGAACACCAGTGACATGACTTAAATAAGGATGGCAAGGAAGGTTGACAGGCTGCTGGGAAGCTGAAGAAACAACACCCAGCCCAAGACTGGGAGCAGTAGGTCACCTCACTAACCTGGGACGGCAGTCAAGGTTTTAGAACCAAGGCCTTCCTTCTTGTGAAACACGAAGAACAATCTTCAGAAACAAAGTTATGCCTTCCAGCAGACCTGAATCTGAATATCCCGTTGTGACTAGCAGTGAGTTACCTATAATTCCCAAGACTAGAAAGCCGAAAATACCCTACTCAGAAGGCAGTAAGAACTGATAACAGCCAAGTGTTTGGCATTCCGGCCGTAACTAAAAATGTCTTTAAGACTTAAGTCATGCACGTATCTGTTAACCCCAGCACTCAGGAGACTGAGGCAGGGGGATTGCTTTGAATTAGAGGCTACCCTGGTGAGTACAAGTTCAGGCA
Organism: Dicrostonyx torquatus; assembly: GCA_028555095.1. Classification (NCBI taxonomy): domain Eukaryota; kingdom Metazoa; phylum Chordata; class Mammalia; order Rodentia; family Cricetidae; genus Dicrostonyx; species Dicrostonyx torquatus. The sequence goes on from JAQHUG010000005.1 coordinate 3,489,912, forward strand.
GGGTTACACTGCAAAAGTCTGTCTCAAAACATCCCCAGCCCTGGCAAGCACTGCTCCTAAGAAGCTAGGCATAATGAAGCAGAATAAGGTAGAAAAGACCAATTATTAAATGTTGATTTGTTGACTACTGAGTGATGCACTCACAGCACGGCTTGTACTGCCTATGTGCCAAGCATAACTTCACTTACTCCCTGGAACAGAAGGATCTGGTCAAGGCTGAAACAATGGATCGTTGTCCCTAACAACCTGCCTGCCAGTTCGCTTCTGTAAAATCTCCATTACTTTTTCACACTAAGAATGAAAACTGGACCCAGGCCTGAGGCTTTTAGAAGCTGGCCTGGCTTCCGTCTACTCCCACTGGTGTCAGAGTGCTTATTCCAGAAAGATCCCTACAACAAATGTGCTATCTGCCTGTAATAGTAGCACTCGGGAGGTTGAGGCCAGAGGATTGTGTAGGCCAACCTGAGCTACAGAGCAGGTCCCAGACTAGCCTGGGCAACATGAGAACTTGTGTCAACAACAAAGAGTAGCACACGGACTTACCTCCATCTCCGGTTTGCTGTCAAAGAAGTTCAAAGTCATTTAAATTAAGTAAGTCATCCATGTAGGTCCTCACTCTTCATATATTTCCTTCCTTTTTTTAATAATTCCTTTTTATTATGTGCTGGTGTTCTGCTTGCATGTCTGTCTTGCATGTCTGAGGGTGTTGGACACCCTGGAGCTAGAAATACAGTTGCAGGAATTGAACCAGGGTCCTTTGGAAAAGTGGTCTCTTACCCTGAGTCATCTCTCCAGTATTTGCATTTTCTCTGAACCAGGGTCCTTTGGAAGAGTGGTCTCTTAACCTGAGCTATCTCTACGGTATTTGCACTTTTCTCAATCTGATTTTGTATTTATTTCTGTTTTACAATGTTTCTCTATGTTTGCCCTAATTTATTGTATACAAAACCAGGTAGAATGAGGTCAGACACACACACACACACACACACCATGTAAGTAAAGTACTGCAGCAGCCCAGCACTACAGTTCACAGTTCTTGGTCAGAATGATACAGGATTATAAACTCTACCTCTCAGATTTAAAATCAAAACAAAATTTAAAAACTTCAGCATCTGACTAGAATAAAAATAGTAACATCATAACTTTAGAAGCATAATAAAACTCAGTTTTATTAAATGCTCAATTCTTAAAATTATTTTTAAAAATCCCATCCCTGCCCTGCCCTCCCTCTAAATAAGCACTGCCTAAGAGCTATGCTCAGCAAAGTCTGTCATCGATCTAAAACCCGGAACAGGGCTCCCACAGAGAATAGCTGTGCTGGTCACGTGATGGCTAACCATGGTTATCAGCTCACAGGGCTCCCAGAGGTAGTGCTGTGCTGCTCATGTGACGGTTAACCTTGGGTATCAGCTCAACCTCACCTGGAAATCACTGAACCCACCCCCAGCAGGGCACATCTTAAAGATTTCTCTTGATCATTTGAGGTCGGAAGACCTACCCTAAATCCGGGCCACACATTCTGGTGGCACCCTAAAGAAGGACATGGAGAAAGGAAGCTTTTGATTTTTGCCTGCTTGCTCTCACTTTCATTGCCAAGTTCATCTACCCTGTTGCTGAGACATTCCTTTGCTGGTATTAGAACCTACTTCTTCAGGACTCCAGTGTAGGCTGAAGACCGGCACTCTCTAGGGATTCCTCAGGACTCTAGAGCCAGATTAGACACCATCCAGTCTTGGCCTGGCTATCAGGAGACTGCTGTTGTTGGACTACTTGGAAATCAGGCTGCAAGTCACAATGATAAATCTCTCTCTCTCCCTCCCTCCGTCCCTCTCCCTCACACACACATGCACACACACAAATTCAGTTCTGTTCCCTTAGAGAACCCTAAAATGGATCATGACCCACACTTGCAAAGTTCTCATTAGCTAACTGGCAATCAGGAAAAGGGGGCAGGGCAGGGTGGGGGATGTAGCTAAGTAGTTAGCATTTGCTTAGCCCTGTGAGGTTACTTCTAGTCTCAGAACCACAGAGAGGATTAGGGATGCAGTCCAACCACAGCGTTGTAGTCTATGACAATTTATAAACACTCAGAGTGCCCACAAAGTCCAGAGAACAGCAGACTGCATAAAGGAAGGTCTCCACTGCTCTCAGGAGTCATTCGGGAGCCCAAATAGCTTCACAGTGCCAGCTTCTCGACTGCTGTCATATTTGCCATCTTTGTCATCACAGGCAAACGCCAGCAGAGGCCTCTTGGGGTGCCAAGCCACGGTGAAAGTTGGGGACTCACATTGCACCTCCCACAGCTTGTCTCCTACAGAAATCAACATAAAAAATGTTATTTTTTAAATAACTTATTTAATTTTATGTGCATTGGAGTGAGGGTGTGAGAGTCCCTGGAACTGAACTACAGACAGCTGTGAGCTGCCATGTGGGTGCTGGGAATATTTGAAACCAGGTCCTCTGGAAAGGCAAGGCCAGGGCTCTTAACCCTGAGCCATCTCTCCAGCCCCCATAAAGAATATGATTAAGCAGCACATTCATTAAGTACTCACAGAGAACACAAAGGCATAGAGATGTCACACACAGGTAGGTGACAGGCTCTATACTCCCTAGAAGAATAATGAACAGCTATCATTTGGACCTTAAAGAGAGGCTGACCTTTACTGAATCCAATGACAATCCAGTAAGGCAGCTTTTTAAACTATTTATGAATGAGGGGGAAGTGGTGTCTTAATAAAGGGACACTAGAGAAACAGCACACATAGTCAATGAGGCTGTTTGTCTCCAAAGACATGGACATCATACACCACAAAGCCTTGCGAATAATTTTTCCCAAAAGTTGACTCTTCTAATTTGTTGAAATTATTCATGATTTCTTTCAGCTCTGCTCCAACTTTCCCCCCTAACTTAAGAGTTAAGACTTACACTGTCGGAAGCTGGAGAGTTGCTCTTAGCAGCTAAGAGCATTGGCTGTCATTCTAAAGGAACCAGGTTTGGTTCTCAGCACCTACACAGCAGTTCACAGTCATCTGTTTAACTCCAGTCTAAAGGAATCCAATACCCAAGAATCCAACCCCTCTCCCTTTCTGGCCACTGTGAGCAAAAGGCACACACATGTAGATATATATGCAGGAAAAATAGCCATAACATCAAAAAAGTTTTCTTTTAAACTTTATAAAAGACTTAAGTGCAGTACACATCTAACAGGTCAGCTATATGGCCAACGAATTATATTGTAAACTATAAAGATGGATGCACATATACACTTATGTATAAGTACATACTTTTACATTTATATATATGAAGTATTTAAAGTAATTCTATGTCAGGGACAGCTATCTTTGAATAATTTCTAAGTCATGTGGACATACTCAGTGGTTTGGAAGCACTCACCACTACACGATTCTCACTTTTCTTTACCTGCTTAATTCTGTATCATTTGTTATGGATTTAGTTAAGATAAATATTTCACACAACTCAAGAAAACCAAAGCAATCATGAAAAAGCCTGAAATGTTTCCCAGGTAACCATGCAGCCTTACAGACTGAGTACTGTGCTGGCTTGTCTATGTCAACTTGACACAAGCCAGAGTCAGTGGAGAGGAGGGAGCTCCAACTGAGAAAATGCCTGCATAGGCCCTGTACGTCTATAGGCACATACAGTGCATTTTCTTAACTAGTGATTGATGGGTAAGGACCCCACCCAAATTGGGGCCATCCATGGGTTGGTAGTCCTGGGTTCTGTAAGAGAGCAGGCTGAGAAAGCTACAAAGAACAAGCCAGTAAGCAGCACCCCGCCGTGGTCTCTGCATCAACTCCCGCCTCCAGGATCCTGCCCTGTTTGAGTTGCTGTCCTGACTTTCTTCGATGATGAACAGTGATGTGGAAGTGTGAGCCAAATGAACCCCAAATTGCTTTGGTCATGGTGTTTCATCACAGCAATAGCAACCCTAACTAGGATAATTACCCCGATAATTTACTGCAGAGCTTAATCACCAGACGACATACAATGCTGACTGGGTGAGACTGAGACCACAATCCCAAGCCACCAGCTCAGACTACTGCAAATTGTATGGTGTGTCTGAAACTGAAAAAGTCCTATTAAAATAAGTCCTATTCTATACATTATCAGAAATAAAATCAAAATTCATTCTTACCTTGTTTCAAACTATCAAAACTAGCCAGGAGTTATTTACTCCAATAAAAATACATAGACAGAAAAAAAAAACTGAAAAGAAATGTACAAAAAATTAGCAATAGTTATCTCTAAATTATGGACCTAAAAATGTGAAGCTGACAGAGTAGCTCATCAGATACCAGCATTTACTAAACAAACCTGGTGACCTGGGCTCCTCCTCAGAATATCAGTAACTCTGTAGACCTATATACCCAAGGCCACATGAAAATTCTCAGGCAACTGTACCTGACCCCTTTTGGGCCATGGCTGGAGAAAGTTTAAGAAGCCTGCCCTAAAGGCCCTGCATTACTGTGTAGTTGGCTACACTCACCCAAGATTAAAAACCTTTAACTATTTAACACACAGGCCCACTATCCTCTCAAAGTATTCTACATGCTGGAGATTGGTGTGGGACAATTCTGTATCCTGTCAATCATGTTTTAAATAAATGCTGATTGGCCAGGTAGGAAGTATAGGTGGGAAAACCAGACAGGAAGTAGAGGTGAGAACAGGAGATTTGGGAAGCAGGAAGAAGCTTCCCTGGCATTCCTGCGCAGATCTCCAAGGAGGCAACATGTAGCAGCCCAGCTGAGAAAAGGTACTTGCCATGTGACTGACAATGGGTTAATATAAGTTATGGGAGCTGGTAGGAAGACTGAGCTAATGGGCCAATCAGTGTATAACTTAATGTAGACTCTCTGTGTGATTTTCTTTGGGGCTTGCCGGTTGTGGGGTACTGGGCAGGACAGAACCCCAACGAGCCAGCCCTCATGTTACAGGAGATGGTTCAATTAGGACTGTGCTGACCAGTTTGAATTGTCAACAACCTGAAAGGGAATCTCCCTGAACTTCAGTCTAGAGGAGGCATGCCTGTGAGGGGCTTTCTTAACTGAGTTCCCTGAGGTGGGAAGACCTACCGGAATGTGAGTTTTGGGGACTGGCCCCTGGACTGAATGAAAGGAGAAGGGAAGCTGAGAACAGGCATTTACCCACGGCTCTCGGCTCTTGGCCATGATGTCATGCTGTCTGGCTCCCGCCATGATGGTCTGTAACCTAACTATGAACCAGACCATCCTTTCTTCAGGAAGCTGCTTTCGCAACAGTGTTTTATCACAGCTACAGGGAAGAAACCAAGACAAATTATCACAACTGGGTGATAATCATGCAAGATGCAACAGAAAAGTGAACAGTCCGTGCTTTCTCGCATTTGGGGGTGCTAGATTTTACGAACCATGTATTAACGAACTACTTCAAAGTAGAAGCAAAACTGGGGAGCACAGAAAACTGACAGGAGAAGCCAGAAACGGGGAGGGCAGTAGGGCTTGGAAGGGAATATGCACAAATGCCCAGCTCTTTACTCAAACATGATTGTGTATCACTTTAATCTCAGCACTCAGGAAGCAGAAACAGATGGATCTCTGTAAGTTCAAGGCCAGCCTCATCTACAGCAGGAGTTCCAGGTCAGTTAGAGCTACAGAGTTAGACCTGTCTCAGAAAAATATGCTTTTTATAGTGAGGAAATAATGCAAACGCAAAGCGCTTTCCTACGCCACTCCCTTCAAACTGGCTCCTCTTTCTGTGCTTTCATCCCATCGCTGCGTGAAACTGACAGTCATATCAACAAACTGGTCTCAAGACAAGTCCACGTCGGATAAGCTGGTGAAGTAGCAGGGTGTAGAGTTAAACGTGCCAACAAAGGCCTGAGGCCAGATATCAGATCCGAGGACTCACACAAAGTTACCTGTCTCCACTTCAGCTATGTCAATGAAATGATCCTCGGAGGCCGACGCCAGCATCTTCCCATCGTGGCTAAAACTCAGGGTCCTCACCGGCCAATCCAACCTATGAGAAAACGGACAAAAACATCAGAATTGCCCCAAGAGAGGCAGGAGCAGTTAGTTTACCCGACAGGAAAGGCGGCAGAGCTCCTTACCTGGAGAAGCACCTCACGCACACTAATTCATCCACATCCCAGAGGCTGACCAAAGCATCTGCACTTCCTGTGGCGAAGTATTTCCCCATGGGGTCAAACTTGATACAGATGCAGTTAGAAGGATGGGCATTGATGGACTGCACAGGCTTTAGTTCAGGGTAGCTGAGAAACAAGACACACAGCCATCAATGTACAGAAAGGGACCATGGCACTAAAACACCAAAAGAAAAAAAACTTCCCTAAAAAAAAGATTTGCTCAAGCCACTAAACGAGCACAACTCAGGCCTAAGCGTGAACCTATACCATTTAACACCAAGATAAACTGGTGAGGTTACTGGACTTCCCACCACTGGGCTTTCTGAGAGCACCACTTTATAGCAGAAATAAAAAAGAGTGGCACACTCAAGACACAGAAGAAGGAAAATGATGCCAGCACTGTTATACCTAGCAAAACTATCCAATACAAAATACAAAAAAAAGCACAGTAAAGTATCTACAGGTTTATAAATATATCACTCCTTCACTTTGATGACTTTTGTTTTGTTCTGTTTAATTTGGGATGCACAGCGAACTCTAACCTCTCCACCACAGCATCTATGCCCTTCTGTTTTGCATTACTCACTGGCACAGCCATAGACCCTATGGACCTAAATTTTAGTATCAACTTTTCATTTACTTACAGAACAAATATTTACTGAAATTCACCATTAAGACAGGCATTAGGTTTGGCAATAGCAATTCAATGGAAAACAAGACAAGCACAAGCCAGGCGGTGGTGGCACACGCCTTTAATCCCAGCACTCGGGAGGCAGAGGCAGGCGGATCTCTGTGAGTTCGAGACCAGCCTGGTCTACAAGAGCTAGTTCCAGGATTGGCTCCAAAGCTACAGAGAAACTCTGTCTCGAAAATCAAAAAAAAAGACAAGCACAGTCCTTTCCACCATGAAAATGCTAGTATAATGAGATAGAGATAAATAAAATACACACTATAATATAGAATTAAGAAATGCTTTCTGTAGGAAGTTAGAAAGTGCATAAGATACACTAAAACCCTCCTCTTATCTCAGAAAGAAATCAGGATAGAAGGATGGGAGTTTACAAAGCAAGTTCCAGGACAACCAGAGCTGTTACACAGAAAAACCTGTCTCATAAAAAAAGAAAAAGAAAAAATGGATAGAAGTGACTTGGCTGGAGGAAAAATGATATTTGAGTTGAAATTTTAAGGGAGTCAATTAGCCACAATTCAAGTACATTAAGTCCCTGGGCAGTGATCTAATAATTAACTGAGTCTTTACAAACTCAGCTCCCTGTCAGTCAAACAGGACAATACAATCAATACCAGTAAGAACTCAATAAAATCCAGACTATCTGCTTCAAATGTGCCTAAAAGAAACTAGGATTTTTTTTTTCTTTGTTTGTTTTTCGAGACAGCAGGCTTCACTGTGTAACAGCCCTGGCTGTCCTGGAACTCACGTAGACCAGGTTGGCCTCGAACTCACCTGCCTCTGCCTCCCAAGTGCTGGGATTAAAGGCGTGCACCACCATCACCTGGCTGAAACTAGAATTTTTAAATATTCTTCTCCAGGTCTTTTAAGATAGGTTCACACTTAACTCATCTCTGTCCCTGACACAGCACCCATGCAGAGGTATGACAGTCCCCGCAGCCAGAACCCCTCACCTGAGAATGTTGATACAGCCATTGCCATTGGTCAGGAAGAACATGTTATTATCGTTATTCCAGGAGATTTCGTTGACCTCAAATTTGAACTGCTCTTCTGCTTTGGAACGGTGCGTCTTGGCATCAATAAAGGTCACAACGTCATCTTTGTTGCCCACAGCGATGGTCTGCCCATCAGGACTCCAGCAGATATTAATGTTCTCCCCTGGGAACCCAGACACAGTCCGTCACCAACATCACCCTTGCCCATCCTCCTCCAGAGGCTTATTCTGCTATCCTAGAAAGAAGATCAGAGCTAGCTTCAGCGCTCACATCACCAGGTCAATGGAAGGAAGCAACCACTGGCCAAATGGTAACTGTGAGCCTCAGCATTTGTCAAAAGCACCACACCATGCCACTCCCAGGTACCATTCTTGTCATCCAGAGCCAGGCGTCATCCACGCTGAACACAAAGTTAAAATGTTCAACTTCATTAAACCAAAAATGCCATTTTTTTTCCCCACACTTTACTATCAATAGTGCATTTTAAAACCTACCAAAATTTGTTGTGGGAGCTGGGTGGTGATGGCACATGCCTCTAACTCCAGCACCTGGGAGGCGGAGGCAGGCAGATGTCTGAGAGGACAGCCTGGTCTACAGAATGAGTTCTAGGATATCCAGGGCTATACAGAGAAACCATCTCAAAAATAAAATAAAATAAAAAGACTTTGTTTAAAAAAAAATATTTTTTTTGTTGTGGTGCTAGAGAGATGGCTTAACACTTAACAGCACTTGTTGGCCAGGCAGTGGAGACGCACGCACGCCTCTAATCCCAGCGGGGGGCGGCAGAAGGATCTCTGTGAGTTCAAGGCCAGCCTGGTCTACAAAGTGAGTTCCAGGACAGCCTCAAAAAGCTACAGAGAAACCCTGTCTCGAAAAACCAAAAAAAAAAAAGCTACAGAGAAACCTTGTCTTGAAAAACAAACAAAGAATACTTGTTTTCCAGGAGACCCCAGTTAAATTACCAGCACCCACAGTTCAATACCAGCTGTAAGTTCATTTAAAAGGGATAAGACGTTTTCTTTGGGCATCTGTACAAATGTGGCACACATACTTGAAAATGAAAAAATCTAGCCGGGCAGTGGTGGCACATGCCTTTAATCCCAGCACTCTTGTGAGGAAGCAGTAGGTGGATCTCTGTGAGTTCAAGGTCAGCATGGTCTACAAGACCTAGTTCCAGGATAGGCTCTAAAGCTACAGAGAAACCCTATGTCAAAAAAACAAAAAAATAATAATAAAAACAACAAAAATGCTTCTGAAAAAAAATTTTTTTAAAAAATATTTATTTATTATGTATACAACATTCTGTGTGTGTGTGTGTGTGTGTGTGTGTGTGTGTGTATGCCTGCAGGCCAGAAGAGGGCGCCAGACCTCATTACAGATGGTTGTGAGCCACCATGTGGTTGCTGGGAATTGAACTCATGACCTTTGAAAGAGCAGGCAATGCTCTCAACCACTGAGCCATCTCTCCAGCCCCCTGAAAAAAATTTTAAATGACCTCTTAGAGTCAATTATGATAGCTCAAGATTTAGAAGATACTATATGACATGAACAATGTTTAAATGTAATGCACAACTTTCCAATCACTTCTTCAGAACCAAGATCATCCGAGTTTTAGCCATTCTAACCTGTCAGAACCTCCCAAATTCTTCATGCCTTCGCACATACTATTCCTTTTGTACTGTTTCGGTTGCTTGCCCTCTCACTCTGACCAGGAATTACTACAGACGATCAAAAGTGCTCAAACTCTATTCTTCCTTGTCTCCTGATAACCCACGATGTTGAGCACTGACTACAAAGAACACAGTAAACAGTTGCTGACAATTACCCTAGCTTTTCCACCTAAGGCTCCTCGTTCCGAAGTTACCTTTGGTGTTCACGGTGGCAATGCATTTTGTAGTCCTCACATCCCAGATGCGAATAGTTTTATCTCCAGACGCTGTGACAAAGAGGTCAGGGTTGCTTGGATGCCAGCAAAGCTGATCCACGCTATCTCCATGTCCCCGGTAGTTGTTTTCTTTGACCTGAAAAAAACGCAGAAGCCACTTCACACGTGCCTCCACATGCAACCTAACTTAATCCAGTCCTTTCCGAAACTTCCGGCTCTGTGAAATGCTCTGAGCTTCGACACTCGCCCTTACTCTTGCCCTTCCTGCCCTCCCTATTTTCTTTTCTACCACCACCATCATCCCAATCCACCTGTCCATTCCCAAAGGCCGTGCTATCATTTTCTTCTTTTAAAATAATGTATTTATTTTTGTCTTATGTGCATTGGTGTTTTGCCTGTATATATGTCTGTGTGATGATGCCGGATCCGATGGAACTGGAGTTAAAAGACAGTTGTGAGCTGCCATGTAGGTGAAACAGAACCCAGGTCTTCCAGAAGAGGCAGCTAATGCTTTAACCGCTGAGCCATCTCTCCAACCCCATGCTATCATGTTGGCTGGACGGTGGTGGCGCACGCATCCCAGCACTTGGACGCAGAGGCAAGCGGAACTTTGTGAGTTCGAGGCCAGCCTGGTCTACAAAAGCTAGTTCCAGAACAGGCTCCAAAGCTACAGAGAAATCCTGTCTCGAAAACCTCCTCGACACCCTTGGGACTCTACCACTCCATCAGTTTCCAGTCACTGCCCGTCAGGGAGTCCTTCCCAGGGCTCTTGGAGACCCTCACTACTCCCAGCCAATTGATTCAACTTCCCCTGCCTCGCAATCCCTTCGCCACACCTCTTTACTGCCACTAGGTTCACACTCAGCTCTCCTCCAGGCGGCCTCACCCCACTCGTCCACCCCCAACTCTTTCAGCCCCATCACACTCTTCCTCATCACCACCACCGACAGACAGTTCACGCTCCTATCCATTCCTCTGCCCCCTCCTGCATCCTCTTCCCGGCCAGAGATAAGCCCTACAAGCTCACCAGTCGGTCCTTCTCCAGCAAGAACACGCTGGCAGTCTTGTCGAAGGACCCCGAGGCCAAGCGACGGCCGTCGCAGCTCCAGGCCACCGAATGCACCTTGGCACTGTGCGCCGGAAACTCGCGCGTCTTGCTGTGGCCTCGGAACAGTTCCTGCATCCCGAGCACGTAGCGAGACGGGCCACTGCTCATAGAGCACCAGGCCACCATCGAACCGGGACCGGTTTGAGGGGGCGGCGGAGGCCCGAGAATCGACGTGGGTACCGCCATGCCGCCCTCAGCAAAGACTGTGTACCGACAGCTAGACAACTGGGCCTGGCGCCGCTGCCGCGCGCATGCGCACGGAAGAGCACCGCGTCGCTCGGCGCAGGCGCGTCTTACCTGGGGGGAAGGCGGACTACAAATCCCAGAATGCAACGAGCATCCACTTTCCCTTTTGGAATAGCAATGATTGGTCCCTAAATTTGCTTCGTTTTGGAAAAGTTCAACCTTTTTAATGGTCCTCTTACCTGTTTTTCTAGTCTTGCTTATTCGAAGAAGAGAACCAAGATAAAGCCTCCAGTTTACCTACCAGTAAGATATCTTTTTTCGTTTTTCTTTTTTGTTTTTCCAAGACAGGGTTTCTCTCTGTAGCCCTGGCTGTCCTGGAACTCACTCTGAAGTCCAGGCTGGCCTCGAACAGATATCCGCTTGCCTCTGCCTCCCCAGTGCTAGGATTAAAGGTGTGCAACCACCATCACCAGGCTAAAAATATCCTTTTTCTTGTGTTTTTTTCACTACAAGACCCTCATCCCTCCCCTAAAGCAGAAGGCCATAGCTAGTTCTCGCTCCAGGAGAAAGGTTAGCTGTTTGTAAATGTGAGGAGTTGATAAGAGGCGTGGGTTTGTTGATTTGGGTTGGGCAAGTTTGCTTGGATGATTTGGGGTTTGGTTTGTTTGGGGGTTTTATTTGTCTTTTGGTCTTGGTTTTTAGAATATATTGCTCATGCATGATAGTAAATTTTAAAAAAAGAGTGAAAAGTAAAATGACCATTTGTGTATGCCACACACATACAAATGTATGCCACACACATCTCAGATCCTTATGTCTCTCATAAAACAAAAGATTTCTTTAAAAAAAAATCCAGCTGAAAAGAATCACTAGTGAGCTCCTGGGATGAGCTAAGGTGTAGAGAAGAGCTGCGAGCTAAGGATGGGTGACAGGGCCACGGGAGGAATATGCCCAACATATAACATATACGTGTGTGAAAATGACCATATGCAGCCAACTGTGGCGTCGCAGGCTTGTAATCCCAGGACTGGGGAAACAGGCAGGCAGAGCCCCAGGACTCAGTGGCCAGCTGCCTGGCTTCTCCACAAACTCCACGTTAGTGAGAAACCCTGTCTCCAAACAAAACTATGAACATGCCTGAGGACTGACCTCCATGGCCTCCACATACACACAGATGTGCATACACACACTCACAAAGGCACAAACATGTACACATACGTACATATACATGCAAATTTTTTTGGCTTTTTAATGACAGGGTTTTTCTGTGTAGCTTTGGAGCCTGACCTGAAATTCACTCTGCAGACCAGGCTGGTCTTGAACTCAGAGATCCACCTGCTGGGAATAAAGGTGTGGTCCATCACATAAAAGAAAATAAAAAGAAAATAGAGGAGGTGGAGAGATGGTTCTGTGGTTAAGAGCACTTCTGTTCTAGCAGAGAATGGGTGTTCTCTCTCCAGCACCAATAAAGTGGCCCACAACTCTTGGTAACTCCAATTCCAAGAGAGCGCCCTCTCTGGCCTCCACTGGAACCAGGCCCCCATGCAAAAAACACTTATTCACACAGGATTGAATTCTTTTTAATAGTGGGGGGAAAAATGAGCAGCCTTGCAGAGGCAAGGTGAGCGGAGCAAGGTTTATAGCAGGATGCAGCATTCCTTACATAATTTTCTCCTTTATAAATATATACACACTTTTGTTTGGGGATTGCTTTTTGCCTTTTTTTTCCTTGAGAAAGGGACTTGCAGTTAGCTCAGGACAGCTTGAGACTCACTAGACAGCCAGAACTGACCTTGAACTTCGGTTCACCCCCCCCTGCCTTTCTTCCCCTATGCTGGGATCCTGAGCACGTGTTACCACTCCAAGCCAGGAGGGCATTTCCTGTGGGGATGTATGATGTCTCTTCTTCAAGGGTGCAGTTTTAAATTGTAGAGCTATATAACCCTTTATTCTCTTGTTTCCTTAATAAATTTATTCTCACAACAATGTGGCAGTGAATATCTTTATACAAACTTGTGAGTGCCACACTTTATTTGAGTAATTTTTGCCAAAACAGTTGATGAGGAGTTTCTAAGAATGTGCCCAGCCATGTACGGAAATATGGGTCCTGAATAATAAATGAAGCCACGCGTGCATGGAGCTCCTGTTTCCACGTTCTCTTTCCGATCTCATTGCGATCAGACGTGTTTGGAAACTGCGGATATTTCATATAAAATAAAGTGCCAATTAAGTCACTGAGTCTTTGGGTTGAAAGGTATCTGATACCTGATTTTTCCCTCCTTACCCTTCTTTTTCAAATATCTTTTTAAAGATTTATTTATTTATTATACAATGTTCTGCCTGTATGTATCTCTGTGGGACAGGGACAGCACCAGATCTCATTACATATGGTTATGAGCCACCATGTGGTTGCTGGGAATTGAACTGAGGACCTCTGGAAGAGCAGCCAGTGCTCTTATCCTCTAAGCCATCTCACCAGGACCTCAAATATTTTTATGATTACATCTTTTTTATATTTTTGCATACACTAAGGACTTATACCTCCTTGTGTTGGAGGCAAAGTGGCCTACCCCAAGTCACAGGACTAACATATGACAAAGCAAAGTAGTCTTTTTGTTTGGTTAGTTAGTTGTTTGGTTGGATGGTTGGTTGATTGGTTGGTTTTTCAAGAAAGGGCTTCTCTGTGTAGCCCTGGCTGTCCTGGAACTCACTCTGTGGACCAGCAGGCTGGTCTCCAACTCACAGAGATCTGCCTGTCTCTGCCTCCCAAATGCTGGGATTAAAGATGTATACCACCACCACCTGCCTGGGTTTTTTGTTGCTAGACTGTTGGAAAAATAATATTCTGCTTAAACAACGGGGTACTGTGAGACAAGTTATCAGGAATATAATTATAGATGAATTGTTCACAAGTTAAAAACTTCAGGCAAAGAAATACGACTGTCTCATAAAAGATAGCCTCAGTATGGGAGCAGTTTGTCCCTTGGGGAAGCCCTGGAGAGTGTGGTTTTGTATTTCAGCATGAGTCGTTTGGTTGTACTATAACACAGAGTATGGAGGTCTCTTGCATCTACTGCTTCATCATTTAGAAGCCATTCCCCAGACCTAAGAATCTTTATGGGCTTAAGGACACCTGTTGAAGGGTAACCTGTTAGGTTAGCAATATCCTGGACAGGTTTACACACAGGAACAAAACAAGCACCCAACACACTTTCAGCATTTAACTTCTCCTTTAGACAGAAGTTGGCAGTGTTTACAATATGAGCTAATCTTACCCAGATGTTAGAATGAAAACATTATCATAGGGAATTTTTTTCTACTTATTTCTGTCCTAGACTTGTCTTAGTTAGGGTTTCTACTGCTGCAGTTAAGTACTGTGACCATTTAAAGCAAATTGGGAGGGAAAGAGTTTATTTGACTTACACTTCCATATCACACTGTTCATCAAAGGAAGTCAAGACAAGAACTCAAGTGGCAGAGACCTGGAAGAAGGAGCAGATGCAGAGACCGTGGAAGGATGTTGCTTACTAGCTTGCTCCCCATGGCTTGTTCAGCCTGCTTTCTTGTAGAACCAAGACCACTAGCCCAGGGATGGAAACAACCACAATGGACCAGGCCCTCCCACATCACTGATTAAGAAAATAAAATGCCCTGGTGCGGGAGATGTGTCTGTATTCTGTCAATCATGTTTTAAATAAATGCTGATTGGCCAGGAAGGAAGTATAGGCGGGTTAACCAGACAGGAAGTAGAGGCTGGGCGAGGAGAACATCTGGGAAGCAGGAAGCTTCCCTGGCATTCCTGCGCAGATCTCCAAGGAAGCAGCATGTGTCCCTGTCCCAGCTGAAAAAAGGT
>JAQHUG010000005.1:3516578-3530501 GCA_028555095.1 Dicrostonyx torquatus
GTGATCAAAGTGGTTCCGCTCCATCACGACTGGCAGGTTCAGAGTAAGAAGTGTCACTCGGACCGTGCCAGTGTCGGGGGGGGGGGGGAAAGGCAATAACTCACATGCACATAGGTATACTGAGTCTGCAGTGAGCTCCTGTGTGTGGTTTCCTGGCTCCCTGATCTTTGAGACTGGGTGTACCTTTCTACTCTGTGAGGGCTTTTTCCTTCCACAGAGGGTCGACTTTCCATGACTGAAAAAATATGCCTTTGGCAATAGATTTTGCCTTTCAGACTGTTTGGCAACTCCAGGAAAAACCTACCACTTTTCAAAATTACTATTATTTTTTGTAAAAAAAAAATGAGACAAGGTTTCTCTGTATATTCCTGGCTGTCCTAGAATTCACTATGTAGAACAGACTGGCCTCAAACTCAGAAATCTGCCTGCCTCTGCCTCCCTTTAACCTGCTGGGGCTAAAGGCGTGTACCACCACTGCCTAGCTTCTCCAACCACTTTTCTTTTTTTCTTTTGGTTTTTCGAGACTGGCTTTCTCTGTAACTTTGGAGCCTGTCCTGGAACTAGCTCTTGTATACTAGGCTGCCCTTCAACTCACAGAGATCCACCTGCCTCGGCCTTCCAAGCACTTGAGTTAAAAGGCATGCGCCACCACTGCCCGACTTCCACAAAGACTTTTTAAACTGAGCCTATTCACACATCACATCACACTTCTATCATCTCTTAGTAGGCTCACATGTGCCCACATCCTGGCGTTGGCCTTTCCTATTTCCTCTCTGGTGTTCCACACCTCAGTCTAAAGAGGGCTGACTCTCCCAGGGTCTGAATGCACCTACTGCAGTCCGGACTCCCACCTGCATATTCTGTAATGCAGGGCCTGTGCTTCACAGCTTTATCTGCTCAAAGCTTGAAGAGTGAATAGTCACCCCAAGGCACACACATCCTCCTCACAGGCTTGCCATTTGGTGTGATAACAGATTCCCCTGACCCCACCTCACATGGTCCAGAGACACTTACAAAGGTTCTTGTAAAAAATTAAAAAAGGAAGCAGTTCATACCAGGGGCTTGTTGTTTTGTGGTTATATTATAATTGTGGGCCCTACATATAATCTTAACTGTTTTTCAGAATAGTTTTGGGCATTATTATCCAATCTATGTGTTGAAAACCTTGTGCCCAAACCATAAAAAGAAAGAAAGAAAAAGAAAAAGAAAATGAATGAAAGAAAGAAAAGGAAAAGGAACACTTGATACCCATGTGAAATGTTAAGAACCAGTGGACCCTAAAGATGAGTGTGGGGACTTGAGCCTACATTTCCAGCCTTTATGAGGTAGAGGCAGGAATTCAAGGTCATCTATGCTACACAGTACATTTGAGGCCAACCTGTGATGTATATTTCAACCCTTTTTCCCAAAAAAAAGTAAGTAGTGGGCCCTGTCAAAGGTGGGGCTTAGGGACTGGAGCAATGGCTCAGCAGTTTAAAGGACTGGCTGCTCCTTTAGAGGACCCAGGTTCAATTCCCAGCAGCTCACAACTGACTGTGATTCCAGCTCCAGGGCATATGGATATGCATGCAGGCAAAATACCCAAGTTTTAAAAAAAAAAAAAGTGGGCTTGGCAGTGGTATCACACACCTTTAATCCCAGCATTCAGGAGGCAGAGGCAGGTGGATCTCGGTGAGTCCGAGGCCAGTCTGGCAAGTTCCAGAGTGAGTTCCAGGGCAGGCTCTAAAAGCTACAGAGAAACCCTGTCTTGAAAAACTGAAAGAAAAAAAGAAAAGGTGGGCTCAGCTGAGTAGAGTGATCAACATCATGATCCCAGGACTTGGGAAGTCAAACAGGAAGACTGAGAGCTGGAGGCTACCCTAGGCTGTAGAGTAAGACCCTGATGCAGAAACTGAACAGAATGTGCAGCAGAGTAGAAAGTCACTGGGGCCAGCACCCTCAGAGGAAACTGGTGTGGTGCTTAACAGACACTGGTCAGTTCTTGCAAGACTGAAAAAGAACCCCAGTTCCTGAACCCTTCCATGGCTTCTTTTTTTTTTTTTTCCTATAGGACATTTTCTTGACCTTCCACGGCTTCTTGTCTCACCATGTGATCCCTTACAATCACTGCCACCATATTGCCTCTGCCATGGTGTGAGGCCGGCAGGGGGCTCCTCACCTGAGCCAATGCTGTGCTGGGCAGTTTGGGCTCTCCATCCCAGGAGTGTAAGCTAAAACCCCTCTTCTTTATAAGTCACTTTGTAAGTCAATTACTTCATTATAGCAATGAAAAATGTGCAATACAGATCTTCCTGTAATCAACAGTGATAGAACTTGGCACAGCCTTGGCTTTGGCCATTCCAACTCAATTACTGGTCCGTAACTGTATCCTGCCGGCTTCCTACCAGTTAAGAAGAACTGCATGGTACATCTGCACTGACAAATTAATAATTGACCAAACAATGAAGCTGTTATTCTCAATCACTACCTGTCACTTCCCTGGCATCTCTTCAAGGCTCATTTTGCTGGCGGTCTTCCAGCTAGGCTGACTGGCCAGCAAGCCCCAGTGGTCCTTCCTTCTCGGTTCTTACTCCCCAGCATTCAGGTTACAGGCATGCGTGGCCATGCTCAGCTTTTATGTGGGTAGTAGGGATCCAAACTCAGGTCCTATTGCCTGAGCAGCAAGCTAAATCCCCAGCCTGTGTTTATCTTCACTTTACCACCAAGAGGGGTTCAAAGGCAAAGTTTCAGCTCAAGCATTGAATTTTACCTTAAGTCTTGCAAAGGTCTCTCCAGTCTCTTTTCTGGCTTCAGTCCTGTGTCTCCACTCTATCTCAAGACCTTTGCAAGACTTAAGGTATAATTCAATGCTTGAACTGAGACTTTGGCTTTGAACTCCTCTTGGTGACTCAGAAAACAAAACGCAGATAAAACGAGCCTTTACCCTTATTGGGGACCATGCTGGTCTTAATAAATATTGACGAGGGGGCTGAAGAGATGGCTCAGAGGTTAAGAGCATTGTCTGCTCTTCCAAAGGTCCTGAGTTCAATTCCCAGCAACCACATGGTGGCTCACAACCATCTGCAATGGGGTCTGGTGCCCTCTTCTGGCCTGCAGACATACACAGAGACATACATAATAAATAAATATTTAAAAATAAATAAATAAATATTGACCAAACATGAGTTAGAACAGATAAATGGTACATGGGACAAGTAAATAGTAGCTTGCATCAAAGTGGAAATACTGTGGTAAGATTTGGAAGCTCTCTCTCTCTTTCCCTTGCTCTCTCTTATTTGTGTGTATTCATATCACAATTATATATTTTCTGTTTGTTTGTTGAGACAGGGTCTTTCTACATTATCACTGGCTGTCCTGGAACTCATATTATAGACTAGGCCAGCCTCAAATTCACAGGGATCCCCCTGCCTCTGCCTCCTGAGTGCTGGGATTAAAAGCATGCACCACCACACCTGGCCACACAATTATATACATTTTAACTATTAAAAACCCCATCATCATGGGGCTGGAGTGATGCCTCAGAGGTTAAGCATGCTGGCTGCTCTTACAGAGGACCCAGGTTATAGAGCCCCAGCACTGGAATTACACCTCACAACTCCAGCTCCAGGGGACCTGACTCCCTCTTCTGGCTGCAGAGGAGCTGACACTCTCTTCTGCCTTCAGGGAATCTGATGACCTCTTCTGTCTTCTGAGAAGTCACTGCACTCACTGTGGTACATAAACATGCAGGCAAAACACTCATACACATTAAAAAGAAAAACTAAAGAAGCAGCTCTGCCATCTCGGCCCAGTTTAATTGCTCCACTGAATTTTGATAGTGCATCAGTAGGACAGACAAAACTTGTTAAAAACCCCAGAGGAAAAGGCGTGTGACTGACATTACCCATAACATGGTGTCTTAGGCTGCCAGGGAATCTTCAGTTGTGTTGTGGACTCTCTGGAAAGCAGAGGGGACCACAAAGCTTTATACAGATCATAAATTCCTGTGGGAAGAGATTAGAGGAACTAACAAAACAAGTCTCACAGAGCCCTGGGGCAAAACCTCAAAGGCCCTCAAGCAGCCAGAGAATCGGTTGCTGAAGCTGTAATAGATTTATTCTGTCATTCCCAAGGCAGGTTGGGGAGATGTGGGGGGACCAGGACTTCTTCAGCCCTGTAGGGATAGAAGGCTGTGATTTCCTGTTGTTGGAAATCACGGTCAGTCAATTTACAAATCTCCATGAGGCTTACCAACTCCTAGAAAGTAGACCTCAGTGATCACAGGAGGCTGGCCTTCTACCAGGACCTCCTCTCCCTACATTAGGTCTGCCTCTCGACACCTTCACAGCTCCTGCTCCCCATCATTATCTTATTTGCCATCTTGGCCAGCAAAGGCCAGTGCCAACCTAGGCCTTCAGATGTGACAACTCATGCTGAGGTCAGAGGCTCACAGAAACCAGCACTGTTGTTCATGGCATGATGACACTGCTTTTAGTGGTGGAACCCAGACACAACTGCAGCTGTATCACATAGAATAGGATGCTCTCACATGCAGGCTAGTGCGAGTCAACTCTGATGTTTATATGACAGCTTCATCTAATAGTATGTTGCTCTATCCTTACACTCTATAAGAGAACCAATAAATGGTGTTACTAGTAAAAGAGACTTTTCATTAAGTGCTTGCCTACATTAACTTAGTTAATCTGCTTAATAACCCGTAAGGACATACAGCTCTTATCCCACTTGACAGGGAACACTGAAGTACAGAGCCATCACAAGCCAGAATGTGCCAAGCTTGCAGACCTGAATTTGATCCCTGGAGCCCACACAACGGGAGGATAGAACTGGCTCCCACAAGCTGTTCTCTGACCTCCACATGTGTGCATACATGTACCCCCACACAAAACAAAACAAAAAAAAACAAGAAAAAACAAAACAAAAAGCTAAAAATAGAGACCCTACAGAACTTTGGGAAAGGTGTCATCTCATGACTGATCATCTTTCTGTCTCTGTGTACATTGTTAGGTCTCAAACCCAGGAAAAATGGCTAACTGAGGTGCCTATTCAAGATACCAGAGCAGACGCTGGCAGGCAGGTTCCCAGTAAGTACCTGTTACAGAGCCATCCCGGCTGGCACACCCAGCACCTTACTCTGAACCTCTCCAGCCCCTGAGTTTCTGATTCCTATATAACCTCTGCCATTTTGGCTACAGTCTCGGTGACCTTGGCCTCCAGGTTCCCAGGTACTCTCTTTGTTCCTTCTCCCTTCTCTTCCTTTCTCACTGGCCCCAACCGTGGTCCAGTTCAGTTCAGCTGTGTGGTCCCTCATATCTACAACAGACCTCTTCAGTACACACCAAAGAGCACCATGTCCTCATTTTTTTTTATTCATATACACATGACCTGGTCCAGCCGTTCCATCGGAAACAGAGTGACAGATCACATGGATTATGAGAAGAGATGGTTCCAGTAGCATTATTCATAACCGCTAAAAAAACACACAAAACCAAACAGCCATCAGTTTGTAGACAGACAAGGTGTGCTCTGTCCGTCAAATGGGATCCCATTAAGCAATGAAAGGGGCTGAGCACTGGTAAATGTTGCAATGTGGCCAAAACTCAGGAAAGAGGCTTGGGCTTGATGAATATATTTGGGCATCAGCTGCTTATTCCCCAAGAGAAATTATTATTCAGGAAAGAGAGTAGATTACAAAAATCAGAGCCCATGACTGGACTAGGAGGGTTACAACATTTAATGGCCTGGATTGGAGAAAGGAACCTAGGAAGGAAGGGTTGATAGGTAGACGCTGATGCCATGCCCAAAAGCTGGAGTGTTTCTAAGAGGAGGAGGATGCTGATCAAATTATTCTTTGTATTTAGTGACTGGAGGTCATATTCATTATCCATCATGAGAAGCAAACGCTTCTGGGCATGCTCAGTTCAGCATTATACTGGGTCAAGTTTACTCTAAGTCACCTAAAAGAATTAGCTATAGTGGTTTAGTGACCTTGTCTGGTTCTTCATGAGTTTCTTCAAAGAGTTTTGGCTGAAATAACAAAAAAAGGACAGTTTGGAAGGCACGGTAGTGGAGTTTCACCTAGAAAAATGCCCAGCAGCTAATACTGTGTCAAATATTATTTTTTTTAAAAATTAAAACAATAAATAGTTATTGTGTCATGGCTGAGGGTCTCTCACAAGACTCAGTCTTCAGAATGACTGAAGGGGTTGAAGATGCCAACCACGGTTGTGGTTATCAGAATGGCTGACGGGGCTGAAGGACCCTTGGGGCTGAAGGACCCTTCCTCAAAATGACCCACCCAGAGTTGCTTTCTCCCACAGTGAGCAAATCCAAAAGAGAGGCTGAAGCCATGATGTTTTTGATTACCCCGGCTCGAAAGCTGGATGCCATCAGGTTGAAGAAATATCATTACCCAGAATATTCAGAGAAGATAGTAGAAATGAAGGGTGAGAGCAACCTCGAGCTTCTCTGAGCTCAGAGCAGGGGACACGGGGAATTAAGAAAGCCCAGAAGCAGTGAACAGAGATGTCGCCCAGCCTTCATCCACAACATACAACAGAAGTTTTTGCCTCCAGATAAACCTGGAGAGGTAGTCATCGCAGCGCCTGTGGTAAGGATGAGGCTCAGGATTCCCACACTCAGTACTAGAGTCCCTCATCCAGCAGTAAATACAAAGCCTCCTGAGTCGCTGGCCACAGTGTGTGGGGAAACAAATCCAGCACTCACTGATGTACTAAAAAAGAATTTCAGGGACCTCTCTAGTGTCAGATGTGATAAACCCCAATCCCTCAAAAGGAACGAAGCAGTATTTAAGGATGAGGAACCACTAGGGCAAACAACGTGGCTGATCCTTCTGCAGCCTGAGCCAGGGAGAAACTCGGGCTTCAGAACTTTCCTTGTCTCTGGTTCTGCTACAACAATCGAAAGGCACAGGATGACTGAGAACTTAGTTCTGAATGGAGAAACAGTTAGACATCAGGCTTCAAAGTCAGAATGTTTTCCCAGCACACCAAACAAAGGATTGTTTCACCTATTTTACAATATTAACGCAACAAACAGAATTTGGGACAAAGAGTACTATAAGTGATACTTTCCATCAATAAAATAATAGACAAAGAGCTATCAAATTTTTATATTATATCAGAGTTGAAATAACAAATTTAGAAAATAAATTAAAGGAATTTTCTCCCTCAGTATCTAAAAAACAAGCAGTAATGGTAAACACACACATTCGCAGCATCAGCAAGCTAGATTGGTGGCAGGGAAAGCAGCAGAAGTTTCTGAAGCAAATGGGCCCATCTTAGCTCAAAAACCATGCATCCCAACCCCACCTCGATGCTCAGGAGCCTTGGCAGCATTGACAAGTAAACAAATCCCTCTTACTAATGCCCTCAAAGCTTGTGGGATCCAATGAATGGGAACGCTCCTTCTTGTGTCCCTGACCAGGAAGTAATACACTGGTTTATAAAGACAACTGGGGGAGCCAGGCAGCGGTGGCACATGCCTTTAATTTAATCCCAGCACTTGGGAGGCAGAGGCAGGTGGATGTTTTTGAGTTCTAGGCCAGCCTGATTTACACAGTGGGTTCCAGGACTGCAGGGCAAATAGTGAGACTGTGTCTCAAAAAATACAGCAACAACAACCAACAAAGAAATGTAAAAAAACTAGCCATATGAGTGAATTGAATATTAACAGCTCAAACGTCTAGCCATACTGTCATTGCAAATATGTGAGACTGATATGCACACAATGAAGACAGAGAACCCATCATTTGTTTAGTAGATTTTTGTTTTGAAAGGAAGAAAAAAATCAATTGACACTTCACATGTGTTTCAGACAAACCAGCAGATGACAAATGTCTACTTCAGTTTGCCTGTCAGTAATGTGGATGCAGGAAATGTCCGTTTGGGTAATTATGTTGTGGAATGGTATTAATAACTTCAGTTCTCAATTAACTCAAGGCACACCTCCTGCTGCTCAAAACTGCCCCAAGTGTTCTTGAAATATCTAGCTGAATGCAGTGTCAGATTCAATAAATCATGTCAAACAAAAAGGTTGGCTTTGTAGTCATTAGTGTGATTGGCCTTGAATTGGAGTCTCAATTCATACTATTCATATCAGAAATGCAAAACTATTTCACTCTGTGCAGTGATATTTTGTTTATGTTTTAAGAAATAAAGTTTGCCTGAAGAGCAGAGTGCAGAGCTAAGCCACAAGAGGCCAGGGAGTTGTAGCACACATCTTTAATCCCAGGACTCAGGGAGAGAGACAGAGACAGAGAGATCTGTTAGTTCAAGGCCACCCGGGGTTACACAAGATTGAAACTGTCTAAAAGAGAAACAGCTCACTCAGAGGAGATCCTTGCACTTGGGATCCCACACCTTTAATCCTAGTACTAAGGAGATGAAGACAGGAGTGATATAGCTGGGAAGAGAGAGGAATATAAAGCAAAGGGAGACACAGTGCAGTCTGAAGTTTGGTGGACACAGTTGTAGTCTGTGGATGCAGTCTAAGGAGACAAGTCTGAGTTCAGGATCACCCCTTCAGTCTGAGCATTGGTAGAGGTAAAAGGTCTCTCTAGTGGCTGGCCACACTGCTTCTCTGATCCTTCAGCTTTCACCCACTAATATCTGACTTCAGGTTTTATTTATTAAGACCAATTAGAATTCAAGCTACAACTCTGTATTTTGTACTATACTGAGATACACAGGTTAGCCTTCTCCAAATCAGGCCTATATTCTTTTAGTTTAATGTATTGTTTTGTTTACAGATTCTTTAGCACTCTGCTCACGACTTGAGTCCAACAGCTCCTAAGTGGCTCAATGCTGGAATTACATGGCCATCAAATACTCCCCAGTTTGAACCATTACTCCTTCATAGAATACAATTTTTAAAATGTATATAAATAATTCAACTTCAAATTACTACTTATGTCTACCTCTAAAAATCTAATTTGAAGGATGGCAAGAAAGACCAATACACTTAAATGATTCAGAATGGGTTTATTACTGTTTTAATACCATCATCCTCTTGAAATTGTCTTTTCTTTTAAGTCTATAGTTTACAGACTTTGGGGTTGAGCAACTCAAGCAGAGATGATTTGGGACTTTATCACCAGTCAGCCCACTAGTTCTCCCACTCAGATGATTGGCTTTGTGGCTAGGAGCAACTGTTTACTTCCTCTTTATGGTTGTCTACACCCCAATTTGGACCATTACTCCATGATGTAATGCTGTTTTAAGCATTCCTCTAAAAATCTAATTTAAGGTATTCACCCATGATGGAAAGAAAGCTCAGGCCAGGCGGTGGTGGCACATGCCTTTAATTCAAGCACTCAGGAGGCAAAGGCAGGCAGATCTCTGAGAGTTTGAGGCCAGACTGGTCTACAAGAGCTAGTTCCTAAATGGAGAGAAACCCAAAGTGATCCTGTAGAAGAAAGCTGCTTGTTCGTCCCAGCCTCCCAGAACCAAGATAACCACACAGAAACTATATTAATTAAAACACTTCTTGGCCCATTAGCTCTAGCTACTTATTGGCTAACTCTTATATTAATTTAACCCATTTCTATTCATCTGTATATCGCCACATGGCAGTGGCTTACCGGTAAAGTTTTGGCTTGTCTGACTCTGGTGATAGCCATAGTATCTCTCTGACTCCGCCCTTCCTCCTTCCAGCATTCAGCCTAGCTTTCCCTGCCTACCTAAGTTCTGCCTTGCTATAGGTTCAAAGCAGTTTTTTTTATTCATTAATGGTAATCACAGAACACAGAGGGGACTCCAACATCACGATCCCACTGAAATCAGGAATAAAACAA
This sequence comes from Dicrostonyx torquatus, assembly GCA_028555095.1. Lineage (NCBI taxonomy): Eukaryota > Metazoa > Chordata > Mammalia > Rodentia > Cricetidae > Dicrostonyx > Dicrostonyx torquatus. The sequence goes on from JAQHUG010000005.1 coordinate 3,526,390, forward strand.
GGTTGCCCACTCTCTCCATATCTATTCAATAGAGTACTTGAGGCTCTAGCTAGAGCAATAAGACAACAAAAGGAGATCAAGGGGATACAAATCGGAAAATAAGTCAAACTCTCACTATTTGCTGATGATATGATAGTTTACATAAGTGACCACAAAAATTCTACCAAGAAACTTCTACAACTCATAAACACTTTCAGCAGTGTAGCAGGATACAAGATTAACTCAATAAATTAGTAGCCCTCCTTTACACACATGATAAATGGTATGAGAAAGAAATCAGAGAAACGTCACCCTTCACAATAGCTACAAATAACATAAAATATCTTGGAGTAACTCTAACCAAACAAGTGAAAGACCTATATGACAAGAACTTCAAATCTTTGAAGAAAGAAATTAAAGAAGACACCAGAAAATGGAAAGATCTCCCAGGCTCTTGGGTAGGTAAAACTAGCATAGTAAAAATGGCAATCTTACCAAAAGCAATCTACAGATTCAAAGCAATGTCCAGCAAAATTCTTCACAGATCTCAAAAGAATGATGCTCAACTTCATATGGGAAAACAAAAAACCCAGGATAGCCAAAACAGTTCTGTACAATAAAGGAACTTCTGGAGGCATCACAATCCATGACTTCAAACTCTACTACAGAGCTACAGTACTGAAAACAGCCTGATATTGGCATAAAAATAGGAGAACCAATGGAACCAAATCGAAGACATGGAACAATCCATACACCTACAAATACCTGATTTTTGACAAAGAAGCAAAAAATATAAAATGGAAAAAAAAGATGCTGGCATAACTGGATATCAACATGTAGAAGAATGAAAATAGATCCATACCTATTGCCATCCACAAAACTCAAGTCCAGGTGGATCAAAGTCCTCAACATAAAGCCAGCCACACTGAACCTTATAGAAGAGAAAGTGGGAAGTACACTTGAATGCATTGGCACAGGAAACCACTTTCTAAATATAACCCCAGTAACACAGACACTGAGAGAAACAATTAATAAATGGGACCTCCTGAAACTGAAAAGCTTCTGTAAAGCAAAGAACATGGTCAACAAGACAAAATGACAGCGTACAGCATGGGAAAAGATCTTCACTAACACCACATTGGACAGAGGGCTGATCTCCAAAATATACAAAGAACTCAGAAAACAGGACATCAAAAGAACAAATCTAATAAAAAGAAATGGAGTCCAGACCTAAATAGGGTCCAACTCTCAACAGATGAATCTAAAATGGCTGAAAGACACTTAAGGAAATATTCACCATCCTTAGTCATCAGAGAAATGCAAACCAACAACTCTGAGATTCCATCTTACACCTGTAAGAATGGCCAAGATCAAAACCACTGATGACAACTTATGCTGGAGAGTATGTGGGGTAAGGGGAATATTCCTCCATTGCTGGTGGGAACGCAAACTGGTACAGCTGCTTTGGAAATCAGTATGTCGATTTCTTAGAAAATTAAGAAATAACCTACCTCAAGATGCAGCAATACCACTTTTGGGTATATACCCAAAGGATGCTCAATCATACCACAAGGACATGTGATTACTTATGTTCATAGTAGCATTATTTGTCATAGCTAGAACCTAGAAACACCCTAAATGCCCCTTGACCTGAAGAATGGATAAGGAAAATGTGGTATATTTACACAATGGAGTTACTATTCAGTGGTTAAAAACAATAATGTCTCGAAATGTGCATGCAAATGGATGGAACTAGAAAAAAATCATCCTGAGTGAGGTAACCCAGACCCAGAAAGACAAACACTTTTTGTTTTTACATTGAGAGAAAGAGACAGAGAGACAAAGACAAGACAGAGAGAGAGAAAAAAAAAAACATGTGGAGGTCAAGGGACAACTTATGGGAGTTGATTCTCTCTATCACCATAGGGCTTCAGGGGTTTGAACTCAGGTTGCCAGGCAGCAGTGTCTTTACGCGTTGACCTACCTTGCCAGACAAATATCTACAGCTTTTACCTACCAAGCTTTGACTTTTGTAACTGTATGAAGCAAGTCTTGCTTGGTCTCATAGACATGTTTCTTTAAAGACTGCTGCATGACTTTTCTGGGAGGCATGAGCACACATAACTTCACACCAGGTAGGGAACAAACAGATAGAAGAAACATTTCCACCATCTCCAGTTTTGGGTGAACAGTGAGTGCCACTAGGGGTACTTACAGAACATGGGCAACTTAAAAGCAGCTATACCTCTGAAGAGTCTTCTCAGCAGCAGCTGTTAAGGGCTTAAATGTTCTGAGGCAGGGAGGGGTGAGTTAGCCTAGTTAGCCCACACTTCCCCCTCTTCCGTGTGGGAATGCTAGTGGACCAGTCCTGTAAGGACTCTGATATAAGAATTTAGCAGCCATGTCAGTCATGTCAAGACCAGGCAGCAGAGTTCTACAACACTGCTCAATTTCAGATATGGAGGATGGGAGAAGTGCTCGTTGGTCTTTTGTGTAGCTCATTTTGCTTAGCTCAATGACTTCAAAATTCAACCATGTTGTTTCAAACAGAAGAACCTTATTCCTTCTTATGGCTGAATTATCTGTTATATGCACATCTACAACACCAGCATTCCTGAAATTAAGAAGGGTTGACTAAAAGCTGGAGGCCATTTTGGGCTACAAAGTAAGTTCATACTATATAGCAAGGTCAGCTTTATCTATGAAGGAATAATCTCTCAAAAAATATCCTAGCTGGGTGGTAGTGACTCATACCTTTGATCCTAGCACTAGAGAGGCAGAGGCAAGCATATCTCTAAGTTCAAGACCAGCTTGGTCTACAGAATGAATTCCAGGACAGCCAGGGCTACACAGAGAAACACTGCCTCAAAAAAAATAATAATCTTAAGAAATAATATCTAATTGTGACTTCAATTTGAATTTTATAGTTTTTCCAAGTTTAATTTTCTACTTAATTAAGATTTATTATTATTTTTTAAGTGCAGGAATGAAACTTTTTTTTGATGGTGGTGGGTTCAAGACAAGACTAGACATCAAAATACCAAATAATCTATTTTAAAAATGGGGTACAGATCTAAACAGAGAATTCTAAACAGAAGAATTTCAAATGACCAAAAGACACTTAAGGAACTGCTCAACATCCTTAGCCATCAGGGAAATGCAAATCAAAACGACTATGAGATACCATTTTACACCAGTCAGAATGACTAAGATCAAAACTCCAGCTTATGCTGGAGAGAATGTGGAGTAAGGGGAACACTCCTCCACTGCTGGTTGGAGTGCTAGCTTGTACAGCCATTTTGGAAATCAGTATGGTGGTTTCTCAGAAAATTGAGAATCAACCTATCTCAAGATGCAATAATACCACTCTTGGGCATATACCCAAAGGATGCTCAATCATACCAAAGGACATGTGCTCAACTATGTTCATAGAAGCATTATATGCAATAGCCAAAACCTGGAAACAACCTAGATGCCCCTCAACCAAAGAATGGATAAGGAAAATGTGGCACATTTACACAATGGAGTACTACTCAGTGGTTAAAAACAATGACATCTTGAAATTTGCATGCAAAAGGATGGAACTAGAAAAATTCATCCTGAGTGAGGTAACCCAGACCCAGAAAGACAAGCATGGTATGTGCTCATAAGTGGATATTAGATATAAAGCAAATGATAACCAAACTACAGTCCACAAGCCCAGAGAAGCTAGGTAACAAGGAGAACCCTAAAAGAAACATACATAGATTCCCCCTGGGGAGGGGAAATAGACAAGATATCCTGAGAAAATTGTGAGCGTAGGGATGGGGATAGAAGGAAGGGTGGAAAGGGAGGAGGGGGGAAGAAGGGAAAGGGAGAGGAGAACATGAGGGAACTGGATGGTTGAGATGGCAGAAGGACAAAGAGAGAGAGCAAGGAAAGAGATATCTTGATTGAAAGATCCATTATGGGGCTAGCAAGAAACCTGGCACTAGGAAAAGTCCCAGGAACCCATAGGGATGACCCCAGCTAAGACCCTAAGCAATAGTGGAGAGGTTGCCTCAACTGGCCTTCGCCTGTAATTAGATTGGTGACTACCTTAATTGTCATCATGGAACCTTCATCCAGCAACTGATGGAAGCAGATGCAGAGAT
>JAQHUG010000005.1:3539600-3555253 GCA_028555095.1 Dicrostonyx torquatus
GGGGGGGGATAGGTTGGAAATAAACACATCGAGTGTTTTGAGTGTTGTTAGCATTATGATGATCACTGAAGCCACAGGAACAGTTGAGATTATGTGAGGAGAAAGTAACATTAGGAAGTGGTCCATGTCAACATGCTGAGGAGAATCATGAAGATTTAAGGACTGGGAGTGGAGAGATGGCTCAGCAGTTAAGATAACTTGCTGTTATGGCAGAGGACCCAGGCTCGGTTCCTAGAACCCATATGACTCACAACTTCCTACAACTCCAATTCCAGGGGATTCAGTGCCTTTGTCTTACCTCTGAAGCCACCAGGCATCTGTGTAGTGCATGTACGTATATACATACATACATACTAGCAAAACACTCATTCATATAAAATAAAATTTAAAAATCTAAAATAGTTTTTAAAAACAAGAAACTAAAAAAAAAAATTAAGCCTGGCAGTGGTAGTGCATGCCTTTGATCCCCGCACTCAGGAGGCAGAGTCAAGTGAATCTCTGTGAGTTCGAGGCCAGCCTGGTCTACAGAGCAAGTTCCAGAATAACCAAGGCTACACACAGAGAAACCCTATCTCAAAAAAACTAAAAGAAAAAAAAATTAGGTCTGAGTAGAAGGATAGGAGTCGGGAGAGACTACAAAGAACTGATAAAAGAAATGCAAACACAAAGCCTAGAAAACACAAGGTTTCCAAAAAAGGGGGAAAAGGGAACTTTGGCCCAGAGAGCCAGGGAGAGTCTGGCATCCTAGATTCAATCCCCAGTGTGCAAGTTTGTGTGAGTTAAAATGAATGTGTGATCGTAATACAGGAAGCTCAGCTTACTGAATCCCTTCATAGCAATTCACCTATTGGATCTGAAATCCATGCATCATAAACTACCTGACCACCAGGCCAGCGATCTCTCTCTCCTTTCCCTCCTCTTCCTCCTCCTCTTTTCTTTTTCTCTCACCCTGGCTGATCTCAGCCTTCAAGTACTAGGACTGAAGGCATGCACCACCGTGCCTGACTCAGACCAGTGAGTCTGTCTTAAAGTGTGTTCACCAGACTTTAAGCAATGTCAAAATTACCTGGGAACCTAAAAGAAATACCAGTTTGGGCACCTCACAAAATTCAGTTTCTCAGTCAGAAATGCTGGTGTGATCCAGAAGTTTACTAAAGATTAAAAACACAGCACTAGACACGGCTTAGAGCACCCAACAGCTGTTCCTACAGGGAAAAACAAAAACAAACAAACAAACAAAAAAACCCTCTTTTTGCTAAAGACATTTTAATTTAAATCTATTACTCTATTTTTCAGTTATTTGAGCCCAGTCGACAGGATTTTGCCAATATTCCACATTTTAAAAATAAACATGGGTCCTATTTTGATTTTAATGTCCCTGCCCTCCAACAGACAAACCAAAGAATTCACTACTTACCAATGCTCCCCTCTGTGGAAGACACCATGTTATCCTTATAACTTCTGCTTGCTCCCAGCAGGAGTGAGTATCCATGCACTCTGTAACCCCATTGCTCTCTCTGTGTGCCTTTTCTGCGTTTTAGCCAACTAGCAACTCAATAACTCTTCACATCTGACAGTTTAAATTCCTGAGACACGTGTTGTTAGTGAAACTGCAGATTGGTACAACTTAGGGTAATTTGGCAACATTTGCCAAAATAACAATAACAACATAGATTTGATCCAATAATTCCACTTCTGGGAATTTATCCTACAGATCTACCTGTACATACGAAGAAGTGGGGGTCTCTTCCCTACCTCAGTCAGAAGTCAGGTCACCTTCTAATCAACTGACTGCGCCAGCCAATAAGACACCAAGCTCAGATGACCTTTCTCAGCCACTCGCGGCCTCCCTAACCTGTTGGAGTCTCCCACACTGTCTGTCAGTTGGAGGCCGCACCACCATCAGTGAGAGGCTCTATCAGTGGCCAGGTCAGCTCACCTCCAGTGACCCCTCTCTGTGGGAATCACGCTGCTGATCACAACTCCCGGCACCTGCAGGCTGGGGGCTAATCACCAGCACCGCACGCACACTGTGGTCAGTTGAGAGCTGGAGTGGACACCCACTCAACATCAACGTTTTTTCACGCCGGCGAACCGCACGGCCCAGCCTCTCAGTTCTGTCCCTCCCTTCGCCCCCCCCCCCCTTCCCTCTCTTTCTTTCCCGGAGGGAAAAGCAGACCGGCGCCTCCAGGGCTCTGCGACGGTGCTCTCACCCAGGCGCCACTGCCCCGCGGAGCGGTGGGCGGGGCACGGGGGCGGGGGCGGGACTCGGGGGCGGGGCCGGCGGGGTACTAACCCCAGTGTCGGCGACGCGGTCACTGCAGTCGCTTCAGCAGCTGTGAACCGAAGTCGCCGTGGCCGGGGTCGCTGGCCGCTCGCGCGTGGCTCAGCCGGGCCCGTAGCCATGGAGGACTTCATCGTGATCTCCGACGACAGTGGTTCCGAGAGCTCGGCTGGGACCCGCTCGGGCAGGGCGCGGAGGTTGCGTCGGGCCCTGTCCCGGACCCCCGGCGCTCTGCCCCGCCGAACTGTGGTGAGTGAGCCCGCTGCCGCTCGCCACGCCCCACGGGAGCCGAGCGTCGCCTTCTTAGGGCCTCGGCGTTGCGACCCTGGTTCCCCGCCGCCTCGTCTTCCCGCCTTTGGCGGCCTCTGGCCTCGAGGAGCGCTGCGGCGCCGCCGGCACGGCAGGCCTCGGGCTAACCAGCGCGGAGCCCTACAGGGATGCGCCGCCCGAGCGGGCCGAGCACATGGGCGACCCACTGGGCACCAGTGCGCGCTGCCGTGCAGTGGCCGGCGGTGGCCCGCGGCCCCGGGTGGCCACAGAGCTTTGGCAGCGGGAGGAGGAGGTGGGAGTCCTGGCCAGGCCGCAGCCGCCGCTAGACCTCGAGGCGGGCGCGCGGGAGCGCGTAATTGTTTGGCTTGTGATAGGGCACAGATGTGTATAGCGAGGTAACAGGAGCCCCGGCTGCGAGCGAGGGAAGCGCCGCCCTTGGCACGGGGGCGGCTGCGCTCCAGGGCCTAGTTCCCAAGCCAGGGGCCCGATTTTTGAGTTGTGGAGGACAGTTTATTTCGTTTTGCAAAAGCAAATCACGTACAAAGCCCGAGGGCGGGGCACTTGCACCTTTGTTTTTCCTCCAGATCCTTTATCTTTGTCCTTGCCCCTGAAGTGGTGAATGAAAATATTTATGGTCTCTGCTTTTCTAGAATCCTTCACAGAAATCTAGAGAACCCCTACCATGCTCCAGATACTGTTGCTTGGGTTACTCCAGGGGTCGTTCTCTTTTCTACCTAATCTTCGTCCTAAATCAAGGTCAGCTGCTGCAGAAGCCCGTCGATCACTTTTGAGAAGTTGGAGGGATGTCCCACACCCAAATGCAGGTTGTCTGAGTTCGGGGTCCATAGCTGTGATGAAACACCATGGCCAAAAGCAATCTGGGGAAGAGAGGACTTATTTAGCTTACATTTCCACATCAGTTTATCGTCAGAAAGACAGGACAGGAACGCAAGAGGGGTAGGAACCTGGAGGCAGGAGCTGATGCAGAGGCGTGGAGGAGGGATGCAAACTGTCTTGCTCCACTTGGCTTGCTCAGCCTGCTTACAAAACACAGGACCACCTGCCCAGGGGTGGACCCACCCACAATGGAATGGGCCTACCTCCAAAAATCACGAATTAAGAAAATGCCTTACAGTCTTGCTTACAGCCCTACCTTATGGAGGCATTTTTCCAACTGAGGTTCCTTTCTCTCAGATCACTCTAACTTGGAACAAGTTGATATAAAACTAACCAGCATAGTAGGAAAGGAACTTAATTTGTGTTTTTGTATTATCCAGCTTGTAAATATATCTTTATTCTAGTGCATCTTTTAATAGTATCTTTAGCATGGTACGATTCCATATAATAAAATTCACCCATATAATACCTTAGATTGTACAGCCTTCATTACTAATAAATAATTTACTTCACCACAAAAGGAAACCTTGTTGCTGTTCTTAAGGTCCATAATCATCTTTGGGAAAATGAATTTTTACCACTTTGGATTATAAACATAATTTTACAGTAGAGGTAAGAAATGTAGGATTGTGAGCAATGACTTGCCTGTTTCCACAGTCTGGAGAACTACAGTTTTGTGTGTGCATTACTACAAGAAAATTTCCGTCTATATGTGCACAAATGCTTTTAAGTATCTAATTCTTTTCTAATGGGGTTGTGCAAACTTTTTTTTCTTCTGAGACAGAGTCTCCTGTAGCTCAGGCTAGCCCCAAATTTGCTGTGTAGCTGAGGATTACCTTGACTTCTGATTCCCCCTCTTCTACCTCCTGAAAACTGAGACTACAGGCGTGTATGACTTGTTTATGGGGTGCAGGGAATCAAATCTAGGGCCTCATGTCTATGTCTCTTAGGCAGACAGGATACAAACAGATATATCTCCAATTCTGAGATTGTGGTAACTTTTTAAAATCTCATAATAATTTTAGGCATTTAAATTGAGCATCTCTACCTCATTCGTATTATAGGCCATTTTATTGATATTGTTATTCCCTGTATATAGTATAGATCCTGGTAATTTATCAGCTACATGTTATTCTGACATAAAAAAAAATGATACAACTGATGTCTTTTGCTTTTGCTATGGAAGGCTACAATGGGATGTCTGCAGGATGAGTTCTTTGCAATGGAATATATGCTACCCCATTTTCTGATTGGATTGTTTCCTTGATACCTAGTTTTTTGAGTTTTTATGTATTGTGTATATTAGCCCTCTCTTGGATGTGTAGTTGGTAAAAATCTTTTCCCATTCTGTATACTGCCACTTTGTCTAAATGATGGTGTCTTTTGCTGTGCAAATGCTTTTCAATTTCATGAGGTCCCATTTACTAATTGTTGCTCTTAGGTCTTCTCCTGTGTCAATGAGTTCAAGGCTATTTCCTTGAATATTCTACTTTCTCTTCTATCAGGTTCAGTGTATCTGGTTTTATATTGGGATCTTTAATCCATTTGGAGTTGAGTTTTGTGCAAGGTGATGTGTGAATGGATCGATTATCATTCTTCTACATGCAATTGTCTAGTTATACCAGCACCATGTGTTGAAGAGGCTGTCTTTTTTTTTCCAGTATGTTTTTCTGGTTTTTTTTTATCAAAAAACAGATGTCCATAGGTATGTGGATTTATGTCTAGATCTTCAGTTCATTTACATCAATCAACATGCGTCTATTTTTGTGTTAAATGCCATGTGATTTTTATTACCATAGCTCTGTAATACAACTTGAAATGAGGCATGCTGTTACCTCCAATGGTTCTTTTATTGTTCAGAATTGTTTCAGTTATCCTGGGTTTTTGTTTTTCCATATGAAGTTGAGAATTGTCCTTTAAAGGTCTGTAAAGAATTGTGTTGCAATTTTGATGGGAATTGTATTGAATCTGTAGATTGCTTTTGACAGGATGCCCATTTTTACTATATTCATCCTACTGATCCATGAGCATGGGGAGATCTTTCTGTCTTCTGATATCTTCTGATACCTGTTGGAGTTGGGGCTGCTTCTCTGGCTGGAGATGCCTGCAGGTTCCCAGGGATTGCCTGTTGGAGTTGAGGACTGAGATGAGGCAGGGAGTGGTGGGGCGGAAGATAGCAGGGGAAGTGTGCGTAATCCACTGGAGATGGGGCCTCTTGGGTGGGACTGAAGCAAGTTATCTGCTGCAACACTGGGGGACTGGATTTGGAGGAGAGAGGAAGAGATGAAGATCTGCCATAACTGAATGAATGTTTTTGTAAATATACTAAATGAACTCATGAGAAAATTGGAAAACAGTGATAGATCAAGCAGGGAAGTTTAAGTCAAATCAACAGACATCACCAAGTTCACAAACAGAATGGGAGCTGGGGAGATGGCTCAGTGGTTAAGAGTCTTCCAGAGGACCATGATTCAATTCCCAGCACCCACATGGCAACTCACAACTGTTACTCCAAGATCTGACAGCCTCACACAGACATACATGCAAGCAAAACGCCAATGCAAATAAAACAAAAATAAATTATTTTAAAAACCATAACACATTAGCAATTGTTAATTAAAGAAAATAAAACTAATATTTAAGTTATAGAAGATGCATATATAGCTCAGAGGGAAAGCATTTACCCAGCATGCACCAGGCCCTAGGTTCAATCACTAGCACTGCGGGTATATATAGAAATACCAGTGAGATGAAAAAGTGATGTTCATTGTTAAAAGCTAAAACCTCAGTCTTCGGGGCTGGAGAGATGACTCGAAAGTTAAGAGAACTGACTGCTGTTCTGGAGGTCCTGAGTTCAATTCCCAGCAACCACATGATGGCTCACACCCATCTATAATGAGATCTGGTGCCCAGAACACTATATACATAATAAATTAAAAAAAAAAACTCAGTCTTCTCAAATAAAGTTAATGTGTCCTTCTCTCACTCTTCTCTTCTCCCATCTTTAACAGGACTTCATTGACCTAACTAGAGAGACCAGAACAAGGGCAAAAGATCGTAATGGACTTTGTGTGATTGATCTAACAAGAAGTGAGGAAGAAAATAGACCTATTGCCACTTTTGATTTGACTTTGGAACCTGTAGCTTCCTCTCAGAAGGAGCCACCCTGTCTTCAGACAAGTGTCAGTCTTTCAGGCAAAGAGGTAACGGAAGCCCATAGAGACAGAGACTCTCAGCCTGCAACACAGAGAATCGTCCACAATGATCCTGTAGATCTGGATTTGTTGGAAGAAAACATGTTTGAAGGTTCTCGACCCCCTACATCTATCAGCCAGGACTCTGTTTATCCACCAGAGCCAAACTGTAGCTCGATCACGTACAAAGGTGACCTCAGCTTCTTGACAAGCCTACAGCTCTCTTCAGATGTTAGCTCCTTCTCCTCAACAAGCAATAACAGTAGCAGCAGCAATCAGAGGGCCTCTTTGCCATGCCCACAGCAGGATGTGCCTTGCCAACCACAAGGCTTGCTATGCCCACTGCAAGCCTTAGCATACCCACTAAGAGCTTCACCCTGTCCACCACGAGCTTCCTCATGTCCACCACAAGCCTTGTCGTGTCCACCACAAGCTTTGTCATGTCCATCACAAGCCTTGTCATGCCCATCACAAACTGTGCAGTGCCAACTCCAAGCTTTGCCTCATCCACCTCAAGAAGTGCCATGCCCTCCTCAAAATGTGCCATGCCCTCAGCACAGTATGCCAAGCACACGTCAGAATTTATCATGGCATCCTCAACACCCACTGTACCCACCCCAAGACACTCTGGGCCTACCTCAAGATGTTCCAGGCCGACCTCAAAACCTGTCATGTCCACAAGGCGTGACACAACTACAAGACATGCCATGGTCACTGCAAGACAGGCCACTGTCACTACAAGATGTGCTGCAGTCACTGCAAGATGTACCACCACTGATGGGAGATGTGCCACAGTCACCAGAAGTGGGGCAGTTACCAGGATATGTGACACAGTCATCAGGAGATGTGATGCAGTTACCGGGAGGTTTGATACGGTCATCAGGCATGATGCAGTCACCGGGAGGTGTGACACAGTCACCAGGAGGTGTGATGCAGTCACTAAGAGGTAAAACACAATCATTAGGAGGTGTAACACAATCATCAGGAGGTGTGATGCAGTCACCAGGAGGTGTGATGCAGTCATCAGTAGATACGATGCAGTCCCCATGTGTGCCACAGTCACCAGATGTGATGCGGTCCCCAGAGGGTGTGCCACACTCACCAGATGTGATGCAGTCCCCAGAGGGTGTGCTACCGTCAGTTGTAGATACACCACGTTTACCAGGAGATGTGTCACACTCGCCACAAGGGTTACTGGACTTAGCAAGAGAGAAGCCAAAGTCTTCCCCGAATGATGTGCAGAATCGTGACACTCCGTCCTCTCCAAGTTGCTCTGCCAGCCCATTGTCTTCACAGTCTGAATTTCCCTTAGAAAAAGTTCCTTGGCTCCCTGTCAAAGACAGCTTAGCCAGAAAAGAGAAATCATTGCCACAGTTTGCCAACCCTGGGTCTGCCCAGATACAAGGACAAATACCCCAAGTTGGGGTATATAATAAACCTTGCCTGCATAGACTGAAATACTTCTTACGACCTCCAGTACATCATCTCTTCTTCCAGACATTAATACCAGATAAAGACACACGGGAGGTAAGCTAGTATACTCACTCCCTTGGGGATTATGTCTCTTCCCTTAGGCCCTGGATAAAGTTACTATGACTAGAGTCCACACGTTAGAGAATGGGCCAAATAGAAATTGTGTGTGTGTGTGTGTTTCTCTGTGTAGCAGTTCTGACTGTCCTGGAATTTGCTTTATAGACTAGGTTGACCTCGAACTCACTGAGATCTGTCTGCCTCTGTCCCCCAGGTGCTGGGATTAAAGGTGTGTGCCACCACCACCTAGCTAGAAATGAAATTTTTATCTTCCCCCACTTGAAAGTAGAGTTAGAGCTGTGTTCCAATCTCAGCCCACTCTTTAAAACCCAGCACTCACTTTCCTTGTGAGCCTTAGTCTCCTTATCTGTAAAACGGGGGTAAAAACACACCTCCTAGGGCCGCTAAATGAGATGATGTGTGTAAAATACCTGTTAGTCTGACTCGTTGTTGCCCTTCATCAAATTCTTGTCTTCCATTCCTTTCCTCTTCTCTTCCTGATACCCATATCACAGAGAAAAGACTCTTGTCACTTCCTTGCCTCAAGTCACCCCTTGTATTTGGGAGTAGAAATTCAATTTTAAAATTTTCATGTAAGCCGGGTGGTGGTGGCGCACGCCTTTAATCCCAGCACTCAGGAGGCAGAGGCAGGCGGATCTCTGTGAGTTCAAGACCAGCCTGGTCTACAAGAGCTAGTTCCAGTGCAGGCTCCAAAGGCACAGAGAAACCCTGTCTCGAAAAATAAAAAAAAAAAAAAACAAACTTTCATGTGGATAACATTTTCCATTTATCTTCATTGACCTATAGGAACTAAATTAGACATATATGGACAAAAATGTTGTGACAGTCTCACAGCATGAAGCTTTTTTGTTATCCAAAACCAAACCCTCAACTTTAAGATGTCTAAAGTATTCAGTAGTGGCACACGCCTTTAATCCCAGCACTCTGGAGGCAGAGGCAGGAGGATCTCTGAGCTCAAGGACAACCAGGGCTACACAGAGAAACCCTGCCTCAAAAAAAAAAAAAAACAAGAAAAACTAAATCAAAAGGTAGGTAGGCTGGCAAAATGGCTCAGTAGATAAAGGCACTTGCACCAAGCCTGGCAACTTGTATCCTGTAGACTGAACCACATGGTAGAAGCAGAGAATTGACTCCTACACATTGTTCTCTGACCCCACATTTGCACTGCCTTGTACACACACACAAATAGATAATAAATGTAACTTTTAAAAGTCAACAAAGCAGGACTGGAAAATAGCTCAATCAGTGCTTAATAGTGTCTACTACTTTTCCAGAGGAACAAGGTTCAGTTCCCAGCACCCACATAGGGTGGGTCAGAGCCTCCTGAACTTCAGCTCCAGGGTACTTACTTGCACAGCTCCACACCCAGACACACATGCATTCATAAAAATAAAAATGAATGTGTTTAAAGTCACCCATAGTGCTATCAGACAACATTTCCTATGGATAATTCCATGTATTCCCTTCCTGATTGCCTTTTATACATAACCATTTTACTTTTTTTTTTTGTAATTGGTATATTTTAAACATATATTTGTTATTGGTTTTGTTGTTTATAGAGTGTAACAGTTCAAAACCATGCATGCCTGTAATGCTAGTAGTGCTTGGGAGCTGGAGGCAAATCAGGAGTTCAAGGCCAGTGTCTGCTGCAAACATCATATCAGGAGTTCAAGGCCAGTGTCTGCTGCAAACATCATATCAACCTAGGCTGTCTGAGACCCTCTCAAGAGGAAAAGAGGACTGGAAGGAAGGGAGCGGGAAGAACATGGTATTCATTCTTCCAGCAACAAAACCTGCTCACATCTGTTTTGTTTTTTCTTTTTCTTTTTCATGTGTGAGTGCTCTATCTGTACATACAACTTTATGCCAGAAGAGGGCATAAGATTCCACTATAGATGATTATGAGTCACCATGTGGTTGCTGGGAATTGAACTCAACCTCTGGAAAAGCAATCAGTGCTCTTAACCATTGAGCTCTCTCCAGCCCCACTCAAGTTTCTTATCTCTGTTAAAGTGTCTACTATACTTTTGTCACTGCACTATAATCCTAGCACTTAGAAGGTGGAGGCTGGAAGATTAGGAACTTAAAACCCATCTCTGACTGCTCTTGGCATCTCTTGCTTTGATATTTGCCATTCTGTTACTTTTCTGTTGTTTTTGTTGTTTGTTTTTTGATACAGGGTTTCTCTGTGTAGCCTTGGCTGTCCTGGAACTCACTCTGTAGATCAGGCTAGCCTTGGGCTCAGAGATCCAAGTGCCTCTGCCTCCCCAGTGCTGAGATTAAAAGGCATGCCACACCACATCCAGCTTTCTGTTATATTTTAATAAAGATGAAGTCATCTTGTATGGAGAATTTAGAATTCCTGTTTTTTAGCTTCCCTAAACCCATCATTAAAAGTTTTCTTTTTTTTTTTTTTTTTGTTTTTGTTTGTTTGTTTTTTTGGTTTTTCGAGACAGGGTTTTTTTTTTTTGTTTTTTTTTCGAGACAGGGTTTCTCAGTGGCTTTGGAGCCTGCGCTGGAACTAGCTCTTGTAGACCAGGCTGGTCTCGAACTCACAAAGATCCGCCTGCCTCCTGAGTGCTGGGATTAAAGGTGTGTGCCACCACCGCCCGGCAAGATTTCTTTTTAAATAGAGTTTTCTTGTCTCTCTTTAGTACAGTATTTGAAATGCATAGAAACCTTTGCTGTTCTCAACCTGTTGCAGAACCTCTTGCTTTCAGGAAGTGTAGAACCCATCCTGATGTCTATCTATCTCTTTGTCTCTACAGAGCAAGGGTCAGAAATTAGAACCCATCCCTCATCGAAGACTAAGAATGGTGGCAAACACTATTGAAGAAAACTTTCCTTTGGGGACTGTGCAGTTTTTAATGGACTTTGTTTCACCCCAGCATTACCCACCCAGAGAAATTGTGGCTCACATCATCCAGAAAATCCTGCTCAGTGGCTCTGAGACTGTGGATGTCCTCAAGGAGGCCTACATGCTTCTCATGAAAATCCAACAGTATGGATCATTACCACTGGTTGACCAAGTCTTCTAGGGAATGTAGACTCAGGGCACAGCTTCTCCTGTCTAAGCGTTATTCAGCTGACTAGGGAAATTTCTTAATAATGTTGATTGCAAGTGATAGGAAACCCAATCAAAACTGGCTTCAATTGCTGGTAAAAGAATTTAATGACTTATTTTCACTACAAATCTGAGAATAGGATATTATTTGAGACTGTTTCATAAGTGGCTACTGGTACCCAATTTTCAACTCTGTTTGGTTTTGGCTTTGGGGATCTACGCTGTAGTTTTCAGCTTCAGATTTTTATAGTACTTTAAGTTAGAAAATCAACTTCCGTAATTACACAATAATTCTGGAACTGAGTCCTATTATAATTGGCTTATCATGAGATATGAGTCATTTTTGAGATAGTCACAGTGAACCGAATGATAGAATGTTGTAGTTAACACAATAAATCCCAGCTTCATGCAGTTCCATACGTAAAGCTCAATGGCTATGAGCTGGCCAGACTGACATGGTGTAGTACTGGGTAGGCCAGCTGCTGAGGGTAAGAAGATGCTTAGTTGCCTGTCACCTTACAAACCCTATCCCTTCTGCCACTAAATTCTCTAGAATTCTGACTGATGTCACCTGACTTTCAGGTTGCATCCAGCCAATGCCAAGACAGTGGAATGGGACTGGAAACTGCTCACCTACGTCATGGAGGAAGAGGTAACATAATTACAAAGATATATGTTTTACAGACGAATTTTTAAATTACATTTATTTATGTGTGGGTGTGAGTATGGTTTTGTATTTGAAAGTGCCATGTTGTGCGTGAAAGTCAAAAAAACAACTTCTAGGAGTTGGTTCTCTCCTTCCGTCCTGTGGGTCCTGGAGACTGAACTCATGTTGTCAGGCTTGGGACCAGGTGTCTTTACTGTCAAGCCATTATTTCCTGTTGACAGTCAGACTTGGGAGCAGTGCCTTTACCCCTGAGCCATTATTTCCTGTTGACAACCCTACTCTACCAAAAAATTACTTTTATAAAAAATGTGGTTTCCCAACTCAGATATTAATATATTATGTCTTCTCTCCTTGAGATGAAACTGAAAATATTAGTACAAGGGTTAGTGAGCCGGGCGGTGGTGGCACACACCTTTAATCCCAGCACTCGGGAGGCAGAGGCAGGCGGATCTCTGTGAGTTCGAGACCAGCCTGGTCTACGAGAGCTAGTTCCAATGCAGGCTCCAAAGCCACAGAGAAACCCTGTCTCGAAAAACCAAAATAAATAAATAAATAAAATTAAAGGGTTAGTGAAACAGCTCAATGGTGGAGCAAGCACTTTTCTGCCATGCACGAGATCCTGAATCCAATCCCCAATGCTGCAAATTAGTAACTATTAAAGTGCTCGCAAATGCATAGCTATGAAAACAAAGAGAGGGACAGTGCGTGTGAAACAAGATTCAAGAGGTCCAAGAAAAACATCAGAGTGATGAGTAACGAAGCTGGGCAGAGACAGCCATGAGCTAGAGCACGTTGTAGAAGGGAAATCTTCATACTGGAGCCCAAAGAAGTCTTCCACTCAGAAATGCAAGCTACATACTGAGAGAGAAGAGTGAGTCTAGTGTGGATGGTGAGTGAGTGCCTGCTGAGAGTCATTACATGGAGCTGTCAACTGCTGCATTCTGGAACAAAAGCTACAGAGAAACCCTGTCTCGAAAAACCAAAAAAAAAAAAAAAAGAAAGAAAGAAAAGGAAGAGTTTAGAGCAAGGGCACCTGCCTTTTAGGAGGTGGGGGCAGGTGGTCTTTTGAGTTCAAAGCCAGCCTGGTCTACAGAGTGAGTTCCAGGACAAGCCAGCACTGTTATACAGAGAAACCTTGTCTTGAAAAACCAATAAAATAAAAGATGGAAGGGTTTATTTATGGCATACAGTCTCAGAGGATAAGAGCCCATCACCATGATGGCAAGGAGCATAGCACTGGAGCAACAGCTGAGAACTCTCATCTAGAGCCACAAATGCTGGACCACAGGGAAACACAGTAGATCAAACTCCAAATCCTGTATCTCCATGTCTAATGTCCAAGGGCTAGATGACTCCACCCTTCTGGCTTTGCTGCCTGCAACATACCTCTCTCTCTGTTGAGCTGGTCCTACTCCCTGTATGCAGTTCCCCTTGGAAGATGTCTAATGGCTCTGGCATCTCCAATATTTTGGGGTTTTTAAAGCTTTGTGCAATAACCTCTCAGGGCTTCTGTGCAGGGACTCTCTTGCCACACACCTGCTCTCAGCAGCTCTCCTTCACTGTGGAGGAAGATTGCACAGCCCCGTTACTCATATACCCTTCATGGTTGTAAAGCCAGAACTACATAGACAATACTGCCAAGCTTGGCTGCTTGCTTGGGATAGGTCCTGGCCCCCCTCGAATCATATTTGCAGCAGGTTGTGTTTGTTTGATTTTTGGTTTTTGTTTTGTTTTGGTTTTGATTTGTCAAGACAAGGTTTCTCTATAGCTTTGGAGCCTGTCCTGGAACTTGCTCTGTAGACCAAGCTGATCTTGAACTCACAGAGAGCCTCTGCCTCCCAAGTGCTGGGATTAAAGGCATGCACCACCACCTGGCTTCGCAGCAGTTTTTAGGAGCAGAAAATTCCTCCTGAAAAAAAAAAAAAATTCCTCCAGTCTTTTCCTTTCAGAAGCTGGAAGCTTAGTTGGGTGGGATCTTCCATGAAGGTGTCCCTCCATTTACTTCAGTGTGGTAAGGTCTTCTTAATCTCCTCATATCTTTTAGCACAAAGCTAGCTCCAACATTTAAATTTCCTGAATGCTATTCTTGTCAAACTGTACATTTTATATTTCTTCCTGCTCCACTTTCTTTCCTCATTGTAGACTTGATTACTAATAACCACAACACAGAGTGAATATTGGACTGTCATCTTCCAAGGAAACTAATCTTCTAATACTTCACAATTTAGCCTGAGACCAGTTCTTAGGACAAAGTCAAAAAGCAACCATGTTCTTTGCCAAAATATCACAAGAGCATTTTCTATCCCAATTGCAAATATTGTTCCCCTCCAAAACCTCTGAATGGGCCTCCAAAGTCCACACAGCTCTTACTAACTTGGCCCTTTAAACTCTTACAGCATTTAGTCACTTTTAATTCAAAGCCCCAAAGTCGCCCACATTCATCCAAAAACACCATGTAGTCATAGCCAGTCAGAGTGGCGGATGGGTCTCTGCCTGCAACCAAAACCAGCAAAATGTGGATTCACGGGAGGCAAGAAGGAAATTTGGTTCAGTATGACTCCAGTGTTATTTCAAACGTTGAAAGTCTGACACCTGGAAGTTTATTTTAGGCATATTTAAGCACAGCACAGTTTGAGGAAAACTTTCCTGGTGATAATGAACTCAGTTGCATATGTACAGCAAAGCTTAAGACATGACCACATCAAAACTCTAGTAAAGTAGAAGTGACTTGTGGTTCTAGAGGATTAGAGTCCAGGATGACTGAGCAAAGTCATGACAGCAGGAACATCTGATAGCTCACATCTTGATCTAAAAGCAGGATGGGAAGTGTGGGAGACTTTTGAAACCTCAGAGTCCACCCCAGTGACATACCTCTTCCAAGGCCACACTTCCTAATCCTTCCCAAACAACCACCAACTGGGGACCAAATATTCCAAATAGACCACAAGACTTGTGAGAACTCCAGAGACCAGAGTAGCTACAGAGTAGTCTAACTCCTGACCATGAGGGTGCTCCATCAATAGAGTAGCTGCAGAGCATCTTAACTCCTGACCATGAGGGTGCTCCATCAATAGAGGGAGCAACTTTGTAGTGTTGACCATGCTGAGGTATTTACCCCTTTCTTTTTTTATTATTTATTTATTTTTATTTTATGTGCATTGGTGTGTATGTCTGTGTGAGGTGTCGGATTCCCTGAAACTGGAGTTACAGACAGTTGTGAGCTGCCATGTGGGTGCTGGGAATTGAATCAGGGTCCTCTGGAAGAATAGTCAGTGCTCTTAACCGCTGAGACATCTCTCCAGCCCACCCCTTTCTTAATGTAACAAGCTACATCCAGAAAGAAGCCACTCATTCCCCAGCTCCTTAGAGACAGACTTGCCATACCCCAAGTGTGCCAGTTTGTCGGGGAGCTGCTCAAGAGATTAACTTTTGACCTGCCTGCATCAGAGCATGGGCATAAACAATAGAATGGCTTGAAAACAGGCCATAATGTCCAGTTGAAACTACCAATGGTGTCTACAGTTCAATAGACAGACACCAGGGGAAGCAAGAGAGGTCTGAGAATCAAGCCACTTGAAAAAAATTAAGCCGGGCGGTGGTGGCGCACGCCTTTAATCCAAGCACTCGGGAGGCAGAGGCAGGCGGATCTCTGTGAGTTCGAGACCAGCCTGGTCTACAAGAGCTAGTTCCAGGACAGGCTCCAAAGCTACAGAGAAACCCTGTCTC
>JAQHUG010000005.1:3573277-3593532 GCA_028555095.1 Dicrostonyx torquatus
TGTGATAACATGTGCATGAGGATATTCACTACAATGATGTTTACAATTGTAAAATATTGGAAACAACCCAAATGTCCGTACACGGCATATGAATAAATACTTATTATATGATACCTGTACATGATGGAACATTATGTAGCTAAATAAATAAGGAAACTTCTAGTAAATGAGAGCTGGGCCTGGTGTTTGTTGAAGCCTGTGATCTCAGCACTCAAGCCTGAGGCAAGAGAATCAACCTACCTACATTGTTGATTTTTTAGGGGGTGGGATGGGGGCTTAAGACAGGGTTTCTGTGTGTAACAGCCCTGGCTGTCCTGTACCTAGCTTTGAGAACAGGCTGGCCTCGAACTCACAGATATCCTCCTGCCTATTACTCAAGTGCTGGGATTAAAGGTGTGCACAACCATGCCGGGCTTGCTACATTGTTTTATCTTGATTTTGTTTTATTTCACCATTTTTTAATACAGCTCCTAGTTGCTAAGTACTTTATGTATTTTAAAGGTATTCTGTTTTCCTTGAGTATATCATCTCTGATGAAAAGCTCTAGAAACTTAAAGTCTGGAGCCCATCTCAGTGGTAGACAGCATACTGAAGCACAGGCCTCAAGGTCATGATCCTCCTGCCTCCTTCCCTAGATGTGCACCAGGATACCTGGCTTTGTCTTTTTCAAATGTCAGACTGTTCCCTCATCCTGTAAGTTATTACTTCATCAACAAATCCATTTCTGTTTGCAGCCTGTGTTTTTGTAGACCTCAATTATGTCGGAGCATCCAGGGCAAACTGTAGTCTTTGAATGTACTTCTACCTGACTCCCTCTTCTCCACACAGGGAGATGTTCTTCACTACTATGGAAAGCCACCTTCTGCGCTGCAAAGTGTTAGAGATCATCTTCCTCCACAGTTGTGAGACACCCACCCGTCTCCCCTTGTCTCTGGCCCAGGCTCTCTACTTTCTGAACAACTCCACATCGCTACTCAAGTGTCAGGTACTTGCCTTTCTGCTTCAGCTCCTCGCCCAGAGCACATTCCCTTCCTGCTGTTTGACCATCATGGAAGAGCTTTGGAAACTATGCTGTAACTGGGACCTCTAACTGGGCAAGCATTCACTACCTGCTGCTTTTACTATCTCTGCAGTCAGATAAAACCCAGTGGCAGACATGGGATGAGCTGGTTGAGCATCTGCAGTTCCTGTTGTCCAGTTATCAGCATGTGCTGAGAGGTAAGGGCACTTGCTCACAGCAGACCCTGTGAGAAGTCTCAAAGTGGACATTACCGAAAAGGACAGCTTCTCAGATAATTCTCACTTGTTCACCTAAGTAATGCATTGTTTTGGGAAGGTGTGGTGACGCTGGCCTCTAATCCCAGCACCCAGGAAGCTGAGGCAGAAGGATGAAGAATTGAAGGCTACATAGTAGAAATGTGTCTCAAAAAATAATAATACAAGCTGGAAAGATGGCTTAATGATTATGAGCACTTGTTGCTCCTATAGAGGGCCCAGGTTTGATTCCCAGCACTCGATGCCCTCTTCTGTCCTCCATAGGAACAGCATATATGTGGTCAATAGACAGAGATGCAAACAAAATACCCAGACATAAAATAAAAATAAGGGCTGGAGAGATGGCTCAGAGGGTAAGAGCACTGGCTTCTCTTCCAGAGGTCCTGAGTTCAATTCCCAGCAACCACATGGTGGCTCACAACCACTTGTAATGTAATGAGACCTGGTGCCTTCCTTGCCACCAGTACATTGTATGCTTAATAAGTAAATAAATCTTTTAAAAAAAATAAAATAAAAATAAGCAATTTTTAAAAAGTTTTAAAAACAGAAGCAAGACCGGGTAGTGGTGACACACTCCTTTATTTCAGCACTCAGCAGGCAAAAGCAGATGGATCTCTGTGAAATAGAGGCCAGCCTGGTCTACAAAGTGAGTTCTAAGACAGCCAGGGCTACACAGTGAAACCCTGTCTCAAAAAACCAATAGTAGTCAGGCGATGGTGGCTCACGCCTTTAATCCAAGCACTCTGGGAGGCAGAGGCAGGTGGATCTTTGTGAGTTCAAGGCCAGCCTGGTCTACAAGAGCTAGTTCCAGGACAGGCTCCAAAGCTACGGAGAAACCCTGTCTCCAAAAAAAAAGAAAAAGAAAACCAATAATAATAACAACAAAATAAAAATTTTAAAGCACTGTTCCTTGATTAAAACTACAGAGAGCACAGCTGGCATCACTGTGGTGATGTGAAAATGTCCTTTGTTACAGCTGGTGGCGATACAGTGGTCCTCCCAGTGAGGAGGTTGTGTAGGTAAGCAAAACCATCGTATCATGAGAACCCCGGCTTCTCAGAGCACATTTGTTGAGTCAGTTGTTCACAGACTAGCAACATTATAAACAGCTGTCAGTAAACCACAAATACAGAGCATGTCTGCAACAAGATAGACACACACCTTAGAAGAGATGTGAGTGGCCTTAAAATGGATGGGGTTGTAGCTTAGGGTTAAAGCATTTGCTTTGAGTTCCTGGGTTCAATCCCCAGTGCTACAGAGAGGGAAATCTTAAAGTCTATGAAATAGTGCTCTTCAGAGTTGCTGGGAAAGTTAGACTGGGTAGCATGCATACTGCACATGTTAGCAAGGATCATGGTCAAATAACCTCATCAAGTGAAAATGATTTTATTAGGCAGGGATTAATGAGAACCTTGGTAAAGCTGAAGAACTGGCAAGTTAATAAATAACTAGAAAGGATAGGACTATATGGCTCAGTTGGTTCAGTGCTTTCCAAGCATTCATGAAATCCTGGGTTCAGTCCTAGCACAGCATCAACTAGCATTCAGATGGAGGCAGAACCAGAAATTAAAGGTCACTCTTGGCTGCTTATCAAGTTAAGGCCAGCATGCGATACAGGAGACCTTGTCACTAAAATTGTTTAAATCAAAGTACTAAGTACATAGATTTTTGTTTGTTTAGGGGGGTGGGTGGTTTTGTTTTGAGACAGGGTTTCTCTGTGTAGCTTTGGACCTGTCCTGGAACTCGCTCTGTAGATCAGGCTGGCCTCAAACTCACAGAGATCTGCCTGTCTCTGCCTCCTGAGTGCTGGGATTAAAGGCATGCGCCACCAACACCCGGCTGCTTTTGTAAATCAAGATTGTCTGGAACCTACTATGTATCCCAGCTTGGACTGAATTTACAATTTTCCTGCCTTAGGCTCCCAGGTGCTAGGTTTATAGGAATACACCACCACACCTGACAGAGAACAGTAACATCACAGGAGAAATGGGGCATTTCCCCTGGACACGTTGGATGGAGAACACAGCCTCATGCTGTTCTTCCCACAGCCTGTGATCTTGTTCTGATCTCTAGGAAGCACCCCACAAACCCAGACTGATGGCTGCCCTGATCAGGGTTTCTACTGCTGGGATAGAACTCTATGACCAATAGCAGCTTGGAGAGGAAAGGGTTCATTTCATCTACACCTCCTATCACAGCCTAGCACCCAGGGGAACTGGGAAGCAGGAACTGAAGCAGAGGCCAGGGAGGAGTGCTGCTGCTTACTGACATGCTTCCCCTACCTCAGCTTCCTGCCCTGCAGACAGAGTTTCTGTGTAACAGCCCTGGCTGTCCTGAACTTGCTCTGTAGTCCAGGCTGGCCTCGGATTTACAGATCCACCTGCCTGTACCTTCCGAGTGCTGTATTAAAGGTGTGAGCCACCATACCCAGCTTCAGCTTGCTTTCTTACAACACCCAGGATCACCTCCAGGGATGGTATCACCAACACTGACCACTCAAGAAAATGCCTACAGACCAATCTTAGAGACATTTTCTCAACTCAGAGTCCCTCCCCAATGATTCAAGTGTCAAGTTGACTTGCGGGAACAGAGACCATTTTTAACCCTTTCAAAAGTACTGTTCCCAACTAAAGAGCAGCTAAAGCATGTGAATGCTAAATATAACGTTCGATCCTAAACAAGATTCTGAATTAGAAAAAGGTGGTATTGGAGGGCTGAGGATCAGCAATAAAGCACTTGCCTAGCACATGCAAGGCCACAGGTTCAGTCCCAGGATTACAAAAATGAAGGGCACATCTGGGCAATCTGAAGAGTGTATAATGTGTTGATAGCTTATTTTTATTGATTACACCAAGTTACAATAGTAAATGTCCTCGATCTTAGGAAATCCATGCTGCATTATTGATCATCCTGTCATTATTCTCAGAGTAACGAGGAAATTTTATTTGCCCATGCCTATGTTGACTTTTGCTTTGTGATTCTTACATAGAAAGTAAAGAGAACTCATAAACCTGCTCAGCCCTGGAACTAAGAGTGCTATGCAGGACACTTTAAAATACTAGCACTAAATTAAGGTCTCTGTCCTTAGCCCAGGCTGGTCCTGAACTCAGGGCTATCCTTGTGCCTTTGCCTCTTAAGTCCTGGATTATAGGGTGAGCTATGCATGGGTGTCTAGGTTCAGTTACATACAATGCTGATATGTAACCTAGGATGGATTATTATTTATTTTTTTAGACTTATTATACAATGTTCTGCCTGCATGTGTTCCTGGACTTATTATACATACAATATTCTGTCTGCATGTGTTCCTGCAGGCCAGAAGTTGGCACCAGATCTTATTACAGGTGGTTGTGAGCCACCATGTGGTTGCTGGGAATTGAACTCAGGACCTCTGGAAGAACAATCAATGCTTTTTTTTTTTTTTCGAGACAGGGTTTCTCTGTGGCTTTGGAGCCTGTGCTGGAACTAGCTCTTGTAGACCAGGCTGGTCTCGAACTCAGAGATCCTCCTGCCTCTGCCTCCCGAGTGCTGGGATTAAAGGCGTGCGCCACCACTGCCTGGCCAATCAGTGCTCTTAACCGCTGAGCCATCTCTCCAGCCCGGATGGATTATTCTTATATGAGAAAAAGTAGTAAATCTTCCATCACCATTGCCTTACTTTCAGCCTGCCTGTCTGCCTGGTTGGGGGCAGACAAGGGTCTTTTCTGTTGCATACTCTTGTAACTACAGCGGTCTGGGGTTGTGGTGCTTGAGAGTAAACTGAAGCCTCCTGTGTGCTAGACAAGCACTTTCCACTTAACTGTTCCCCAGTCCTTACAAATAGTTGTGTCAAAGGGTGCACTGTCAGGTCACAGTACACAGTTGTATAGTGTGTGCATGTTTTAGCACCCTCAGTGAAAGGCACACCCAAATACACTAAGTAGTAAAAATCAATTCACATGAATTTTCCCTAAGTGGTTATTATAGTTTTATTTAGTACAGAGTTGTTGTTTAAATCAAAGAAACTAAAATATTTTTGATGTGTAAAGTTTCTTAGCAAGATTGCTCAACAGGTAAGACCATTTCCTGCTCTTCCAGAGAACTGCAATTCAGTTCTCAGTGCCCCATCAGGCAGCTCATAGCTGTCTTGTAACACCAGTTCAATCTGATGTTCTCCTCTGGCCTCTGGCACCTGCACACACAATAATATACCTTTTAGAAGCTCTCTTCTTTTTTCCTTTTTTGAGACAGGGCCTACTTAGTCATGACTGCCTTGCCCAGCAACATTTTTTCTTGACATCAGTGTTGAGGCAAGAACACAAACCTTTAAGAAATGGGGTTCCCACATGACCTTTCGTCTCCTAGTAGCCAGGCACCAGGCGTTACTTACAAAGCTGGACTTTAACTTTTGAATCCCAAGGAACAAAAAGCAGATGTTTGACTCCTTCCCTCTTACAGAGCACCTCCGGAGTTCAGTGATTGATCGGAAAGACTTGATCATCAAAAGAATCAAGCCCAAGCCCCAGCAAGGAGATGACATCACGGTGGTGGATGTGGAGCAGCAGATTGAGGCCTTCCGCAGCCGCCTGATCCACATGCTGGGAGAACCTCTAGTCCCCCAGCTCCAAGACAAAGTGCACTTGCTGAAGCTGCTGCTCTTCTATGCTGCGGACTTGAACCCTGACACAGAGCCTGCCCCACAGCACTGAGGCAGTCAGACTTCTAATCACTGAGTACCAAGAATACCTCCTGACTGTGGCTAGCTGCTTAGCTCTTAAGTACGAACAGTAGTTAGGAATATCATAGGACCAAACCTATCTTATTTATCAGTAGGCTGTAATAACTTTATAACTCCTGAGTATCTTTTTTTATAATCCTTATCCTAGCCTATTCAAATATGGCTTAAATATACAAGGTGTATATATTTTTATTAAATTATTTATGTATGCTTTTGAAACAGGCAATACAATATGCACTATATGTCCAACATTTCCATTCAAGATGTGAAGACCCCTTCTGCTGAACAACCTTCATCAGTGTTACATCAGTCAAGGTACTGACGGCCTGTTTCCGGAAAGACAATGTTTCCTGAATACAGCACATTCTAATTAGACTTTTTATATTGCCTATGAATATGACTCTGTGGCCAGTTAATTAAAGCTAATATAACAAAGCAGACAAAGAAACAAAGTTAGAGCCTGTTAATGAAATATCATCTGATGTCAGAAGTTCTATCAAAGGCACCAAGTTTACAAAGCTCCAGCTCCACTACTGGGCAAGCAAAATGGACAAGAGAGACCTGGGTTTGAGAAAGTAGTAAAGATTTTTATTGTCAATACAAGATAACACAAATAAATTAATTTGTACAACAATCTGAGACTCCAGAACTTCTCTGTGAGAAGGTTACGTAAACAGACTACTATCTAAAATGATCTAGCAAGCGGCTGTGACAGTGTACAAGACCAGCAGACCTGTGGACAATGAGAAGAGAGAAAAGCAGTTTTCTTGCTTCCTCTCCTCAGTAAGATGTGTTACCAAACAGATGAGGCTAACTTGATGGAAAATGGTCTCAAAGTTACCAGAATAAGGTGACATCAAATTCAGGTGAACCTGAAGACTATAATCCAATTGTACCTATCATCAACAAAAGCTTTAGTTGGGTGTGGTGGTGAATGCCTTTAATCCCAGCACAGGGAGGAAGGGGCAGTAAATCTCCCTTGAGTCTAACGAGTGAGTGCCAGCTTAGCCAAGCCTAAATAGTGAGACCCTGTCTCATAAAACAAAACACACACAACTTTAAAAAGCTTAAGATCCAGTAACTAGGGTGAAACTACCTTGGTAGAGCAAGACCCTAGGTTCAATCCCCAGTGGGGTGGAGGGGGAATCATCAGTATGAAACCAGTAGACTCAGTTCAATTTCATGTTAAAGTGCAAAAGAGGACATGTGAGACTAGTGTTTGTTCTGTGGCACAGCAAATAAGCAGGCCTTCAACTACAGGGGCCCAGGAGAACAAAGTGTACACCGGACTAATCAAGACAAAGAACCTATGGTCCTGCCAAGTGTGGTCTCTCAGACAAGTCCAGGCCAAATCATGTCAGGAAGCCATGGCTGTCCAGATGAGTTGGTGGGCACCTCTATCATGATTTGTAACTGCTCACGTTGATCAAGGAAAAGGAATCCAGAGGCCTTAGTTTTGGAAGCACACCAGCACTATTTACCTAGGAGAGCAAGGGTCAAAGTCCTTTCCTAGGATAAATGATTAAAAAAAGGTGAGGTCACTCAGCACCACTGACATATTCCACCAATCTGAAAGTAGTGCAAAATGGTTGCACACAAGGACAATCTGCACAATGTCACTCAGGCCTCCAGTTAACAATGTAACTCCTATGTCAGAGCCCAGGGAAAGAAAACTGCAGACCCTGGACAGAAAGCATTCTAGAAGCCAGTGGGTGTGAGCACATTCAGATCACGGGGTTTGAGATTATGGATTCGAGGTGGTTGTTTCTTCCCTTCTACCACTGGGATATCCATCTTAGGCGGCTTGAAGGTTGCTGAATCTTCACCTACTTGTGTGGCTTGGGCACGCATTAGCTCCATAGGAGAGGGTTTCGGGGCACCTTTGTAAGCTTGGATGGTAAAACCTGCTAAGGAAAAGCAAATGATTATAGCCCCCAGCCCAAACACTAGCCGGGATCTCGCTGCTCTTTCTGGAGGCACTCTTACCAGAGTCAGACCTCTGCAGGGGCCGTGGTCCAAAGAGGCTCCACTTGTCTACTGCGTTCTTGTCATTTCCACTCCCAGGATCCATGGTTGGAGGATTCGGGCCAGGTAAAGCTGTGGAAGAGCCAGAAGGGAACCAGCCTCTGGAACAGAGAAGTAAATACGTATTTCTGAATGTCTTTTTCCTATATCATGAGAAGTGTCTTCCACAGGCTAGAGGCCAGTACCACCTCAGCACTGGCTTCCCAGGACGGACTCACCTGGATTTCTGCTTAGGGGAGGAGTGAGGGGTGCTGCTCGGGGTGGACTGGGCCGATGCAGGCTGCTTCTCGTCCTTTGCTGTCTCTCCACTCTGCAGCTTTAGTTTCTGTTCAGATGGAGAGAAGAGACTTTCAGAGGAGCGCAGACACAGAGCCGTGCAGTCAGTGTATGCACTCTGATGCACATCCTAACTTCAGGCAGGAGGGATTCTGTTTTTCCCACACTGGATGGACTTCATGTTCCTATGGAACTGTGCTCCACAGCACCTCACACTCTTGTGCTACAAGCTGTGCATTACAACTCACGTGTCCAAAAAAGCTAAGTCATTTAGGGGAAGAGATGCCAAACTGCAAACCCCTTAGATCTGGCCTTCAGTTCTGCTCCTGAAGTTCAGTATAATCCCCACACTGCTCAGGCCTTCAAAGCTAAGACTCGGCTTGCTGTCCTCCGCAGTGAAATGCTAAGAAACCTACCTCATTCTCCCTCCTCTCCCGTAACCATTGTTAAAATAGTGCCTGTACACTAGCCGGGAGAGTCAGAGCTATATGTCTAAGCTGAAGCTCCATAGTAGTATGTCTGTCCTCCATGAGGGCTATGCCTCTGCTGGACCTAAGCTCACTTTCTCAACATATCAATCTGTGTAAGTTAGCAAGATGAATGGCAAAAACTGAGCACCCCCACAAGAAGCATCAGTCCTGTCTAAGGTCAGACACCAGTTCGACACTGATTTCTCACAGCAGCGGCTTTTAAACTTAGCCTGCAGATTCATCTGGAATACTCATTCCACAATGCAGCCCATCCACTCACCACATAGCTCCTCCGTCCCCACACACACTGTGTGCTGTGCACCATCCCCTGATGCTTTTTATGTTCTCCCTATGCTTTGTTTTTATGTTTTTGTTTTCGTCCAGACAGGTTTTTTTTGTTTTTTGGTTGTTTTTTTTTTTTTTTTTGGTTTTTCAAGACAGGGTTTCTCTGTAGCTTTGGAGCCTGTCCTGGAACTAGCTCTTGTAGACCAGGCTGCTCTCGAACTCACAGAGATCCGCCTGCCTCTGCCTCCCGAGTGCTGGGATTAAAGGCGTGCGCCACCACCGTCTGGCTCCAGACAGGTGTCTCTGTAGCCCTGGCTGTCCTCAAACTCAGAGATCCGCCTGCCTCTGCCTCCTGAGTTCTGGGATTAAAGGCGTATGCCACCATCGCCCAGCTTTTCTTTAAAATAAAATTAAATAAATAAATAAATAAATAAAAGCATACGTATAGTTTTTTTTGTTTTGTTTTGTTTTGTACAGGGTTTCTCTGTATAATAGCCCAATAGCCCAAGCTGGTCTGAAACTCCCTTTGTAGATCAGGCTGGCCTCGAACTCAAAGATCTGCTTGCCTGCCCCTCTCTATTGAATGCTGGGATTAAAGGCATGCGCCACTACTGCCCTGCTTGCTTGCTTTCTTTCCTTATTTATTTTTATGTGCATGAGTGCCTGCATGTGTGTATAGGAACTGTGGACGAGAGGGTGTGCACACAGGGTAGGAGTGTATATGGAGATCAACTTACTTGTGTCACTATTCAAAAAACATCTACCTTGTTGGTTTGGGTTATTGAGACAGGGACTCACTATGTAAGCTCTGGCCGTCTTGGAACTCGCTATTTAAACCAGGCTTGAATTCACAGAGGCCTACCTGCATGTGCCTCCAAGTGCTGGGAGTAAAAGCATGCACACTATATCTGGCACCACTGTTTTTTGAGATCATATCTCACTGGAATCTGGAGCTGACTAGACTAGGCTGGCCAGCGAACTCCAGGAATACACCTATCTTTATCTCCATAGCACTGAGGCAGCCAGCATGGATCATCCATCATATCGGGCTTTATACATGGTTTCTAGGGATTGATACCTCACGCTTCATAGCAAGCACCTTATTGACTGACTTATCTCTCCAGTATCTTCTTTATTTACAAAACAGAATATAGTAACTACCTCCAAGGATCAATGCCAAGATGATGTGAATGCATAAGTCACAGAACACCATTCAGTATGAAGAGACCTCTCTAAAGATCCATGTGAACACCACTTTACAGACAAGCAAGCAAAGTATCGCAGGAGTGCACCTTAGCAGGACAGTCCTGGTCCCTTTGACCATTATCTTGTCACTCTTAGTTACCAGACAGCTGAGTTGTAAACTTCTAAACAATAACCATATTTCAAGCCATGAACAACACTGGTTGCTTACATGGAGAGCTTCTGCCACTCGGAGGTACTTGGTCTCCTCAGTGGTGAGGCCCTTGTGGGGTGTGTAGCCAGCATCTCTCAGTCCTGCTTGTTGCTCAAAGCGCTGGATGCTCTCCTGGGTCTGTTCTGAAAAGAGAGAACAGTCATGCTCAGCTCCTAACCAGTCACAAACCAGCCAGGACAACACTCTCTGCTGTTCTTCCCAGAAGCAAGAGGCCACACTGACTTGTGAGCGTAAGGGTGCCCCAGACAGGACCTGGCATGGCAATTCTGACCCTCAGGTGCAGCCTTCCCTCACAGCATACTAAAAAGCAAGCTGCCCGACAGAGACACTGGATGCCTCACCTCCTCTCACTTAAGACTCCATAACACCCTCACATTCAGCAACAGGCCAGGAGGCCCTGGCATCCAGACACAGTAAGCTCCTAAGAGACTTAGCACTTGCACAGAAGCCTTGCCAAAGAGAAGCAGGTCACATTCCTGCCAGCTGGCCCCAAGGTACCAGTCAGATTCACAGCACAGCCACCTGCCTTAAACTAGCCATGGTCTACAAACCCCACATTTCTTATACATGATCTGCCTGTTGCTGTTCCTGCCCTAGCTAACGATGTTCTTTCAGCTTGGTTTATTATTTGTTATTTCACAAGTCACTATGGAATGAACAAGAAAAGATGATTTTTTTTTGTGTGTGTGTGTTCAAGACAGATTTTTCTTCTTAAGGTACAAACTTTGCACACTAAACACGAGCATGGCAGCTGTGAACAGTCCCCACACCAAACAGACTTTGGGATCTACACACTCCACTTCCTTTTTATGTAACAGGTGTGCTGTCTGCATGTATATCTGTATACCATGAGCATGCCTGGCACCCTTGGAAGCCACAACAGCTGTGCCCTCCTAATGCCAGACTAGTCAAGCTACAGAACACAAGTAGTAGCTGCTGTTACGGTGGTGCAGTCACAGAAACAGAGGGGGTCTGGACTCTGACTTTCTGAGTCAACTTTCCAGAAGTGACCAAGACACATTGATCCCTCCTGGAGAGGAAAATAAAGGCCAACCAAGGAGAAGTTCTGTGCACCTCAGCCCTGGGGGGGGGGTAGTACTGCTGACATGCAGAGCCATGCATGAATAATTAACTCCCCACACCAACTAGGACAGCCCTTGAGATGGAAGAAGCTTAGGCAACTTGTGACAGAAGTTTAAAAAGAGAAGCTGGAGAGAGGGCTCAGTGGTTAAAAAGCACTCCTCTTCCAGAGGACCCCAGTTCAGATCACAGCACCCATACTGGGTGGCTCACAACTGTCCAGCTCCAGAGGATCTGATGCTGCCTTCTGGCCTCCTCACCACCTCCAAACACTCACACACACACACACACACACACACACACACACACTATGTACATAAATTTTAGAAAATGTTTTAAAAAAAAAGTTTAAAAAGGTGAAAAAGCTCTCATTAGGACCATCAATAGCACATTCTAAAAACTAAAGAGGGGCTGGAGAGATGGATCAGTGGTTAAGAGCACTGACTGCTCTTCCAGAGGACCAGGGTTCATTCCCAGCACCCACATGGCAGCTCACAACTGTCTGAAGATCCAGTTGCAGGGGATCTGACACCTTCACACCAATGCACATAAAATAAAAAAATAAATAAAAAAAAAAAGAAAAGCTAACTAAAGAAACTGAAGCACCAAACCTGGTCTCCCTCCTGGTGGACCATCATGTTCAAGGCCTTGATCAGCACTATCAAAATTTGTTTGTGAAAATATATATAAATTATTTTTAAATGCATATGTAAATTTTTTAAAGGTAGCTGGGTATGGTAGTACATGAGCAATAATAGCCATAAGAACTCTGAGGCAGGAGCACTGCTTTTAGTTTAAAGCCAGTGAGAGCACACAGCAAGATCCTGTCTCAAAACCAAATAAACGTGTATAGCAGTGCCAGGCCAGAGAGCAGTCCTCCAGTGTGCCACCTTCTCTAGCAACACACCTAGGCCAGTAATAGCAGTGGATCCAAAGCTCCTGCCAATGAACTATTCAACCTTAACATAGAATCGCCAGCTGCATCCCCTATTTCAGAAAGTGGGGTGTCATATCTAGTATTAAGTGACCACACTGGTCAGTCCAGGAAAATGAGGCTATATCAAGCAACAGCAGGACTCTACTGAAGCCAATGAGATGCTTAACAGGCAGAAATCTTCCTCCTTGATGAGGTTCAGCAGTCAGTTGGATGTGGGGCCCCACAAAAGCAGGTCTGAGAACCAGCTGCAGCTGAAGCAGAAGCACTCCCTCCCTCAGTTCCTCTGCTGAGACCCAAGGGCGCTTACTTGTGATCAGGGAATTCATGATGACATGGGTAGCTTTGGCCTTCACCACAGGGGCCTTGTCTGAACTGTCAGTGGCTGTTGATGGAGTCACAGAAAGGGAAGAGACACTGGCCGCTCCTTCCTCTGTCTGTTCAAGAAACGTAAGGAGGCACATAAGCAGGAGTCGCACCTAAACTACTTTTGTCTTTCTGTCTTTTTTTTTTTTTTTTTTTTTTTTTGGTTTTTCAAGACAGGGTTTCTCAGTTTAGCCCTGGCTGTCCTGGAACTCACTCTGTAGATCAGGCTGGCCTCAAGCTCACAGAGATCTGCCTGCCTCTGCCTCCCGAGTGCTGGGATTAAAGGCGTGCGCCACCACTGCCTGGCGGAAGAGACACTTCTAACAAAGCACTGAGCCTTATTCAACCTGAGCAGAATATTCCCTCAGGCTTGACCACCATCAGTCACCTGAGTACTAGCCAAATACATTTCAGGCTACTTGGCAGGTCTAGGCTGTCAGGTGAGACACAAGGGCTCCATCTCCAGGACCACATAAACAGAGTATGGCGACACCCATCTGTAGTCCCAGCACTCTGAAGGCTAAGACTGCCGTGAGTTCAAAGCCAACCTGGACTACAGAGTGAGACCCTATATCAAAAGAAAAAAGAATTTGTCTCTAGCCCAGCATGTCTGATGCCCTGGGTTCTAAAATAATAAGATTTTTAAGTAGTAATTATGTTTCTAATAAACTCCCAAGTGTGATGGTTAGTGTAAACGGTGTTAACTTGACAGAACCTAAAACCACCAAGAGAGAGGCCTTTGAGCACACCTAGGAAGAATCATCTAGATGAGTGTTAGCCTTTGTGTCTGTGAGAGGTTATCCTGATTCTGTTAATTGATGTGGGAAGACCAATCTTTTTTTTTTTTTTTTTTTGGTTTTTCAAGACAGGGTTTCTCTGTGGCTTTGGAGCCTGCGCTGGAACTAGCTCTTGTAGACCAGGCTGGTCTCGAACTCACAAAGATCCGCCTGCCTCTGCCTCCCGAGAGCTGGGATTAAAGGTGTGTGCCACCACCACCCGGCTAAGACCAATCTTTATTAGAGGTGGCACCATTCCCTGGGCAAGAGATCCTGGGCTGTATAAGCTGGGGAAACGAATAGAGCATCAGCATACATTCCCCTCTCTACTCCCTGAGATGTAGCCCACTCCTTCAAGCCCCTCCACCTTCCCTTGCCCACAGGATGATCTATACTTGAACTGGGAGCTTTATGAGCCCTTCTCCCTGAAGCTGCCTCTGCCAGAACATTTTATCAGAGCAACAGGAAAGGAGGCTGGGCCAGCAAGTACTGCCGCCGGACCATTGCACAAAGGCTCACACAACAGTCTCCCCTGCACACCCCCAGGCTGAGGGTTGACCCCAGAACCTTGCACATGCTCAGCAAGCACTCTACCACCGAGTATATCCCTGCCCATTTTTTAGTATCTATTTTGAGACAAGACCTCATTAAGCTGTCAGGACTTGCCTTGAATTTACTATGTAGCCCAAGCAAGCAATCCTCCTGCACCAGCCTTGGAAACAGCTATATTTTGTTAGGTTTTGTGTAGATTTTTATTGTAGTTGTTATCTGAGGTATTTTTTCTTTGGGTGGGGACTTTGTATGGAGCTCATGCTGGCCTCAGACTCAAGACCTTCTATACAAAGGTTGCTACAGTTCTTACCATTGTCTTTATTTTCATTTGGGGGTTTTTGTTTTCGAGACAGGGTTTCTCTGTGTAGCCCTAGCTATCTTGGAACTCTCTCTGTAGACCAGACTGGCCTCAAACTCACAGATTCACCTGATTCAGTGTTCTGGGATTAAAGTTCTGTGCCACCACCACCAGACTGGCTTCCCAGTCTTTAGAACATTTTCTCTTCAACAGCCACCTGGATCAGATAACAGCAGACGAACTCTCCACAGAGCAGTGGGGAATGGTTCTTAGAAAGAAGTCCCTGTTCTGCAAGTGTAACAAGGGAAAAGAGAAAAGGCACAAAAAACAACACAGCAGGCATTCAAGAGACTGTGCTTATGCCAATCACAAAACCAACTTTGAGAGCCAGGTGGTGGTGATTCATGCCTTTAATCCCAGCACTCCAGAGGCAGAGGCAAGCGGATCTCTGTGAGTTCGAGACCAGCCTATTCTACAAGAGCTAGTTCCAGGACAGGTCCCAAAGCTACAGAGAAACCCTGTCTCGAAAAACCAAAAACAAACAAACAACTTTTAAAGGTTTTTTTTTTTTTTTGGACTCTGCCAAACCTTCAGCTTAATGCAGCAATAGAATACAAGTTGAGCATCACTATCTAAAACCCTAAACACTCCAAGTGCCCCAAAGTCTGAAGCCTTTAGAACAATGACACAAGAAGTAAAACATCCCACAGCGTAAAACTTCATTTTGTACATAAAAAATGACTACTTAAGAGAAATCAGGCTATGAGTGGAAAGTATGTATACAACATAAATTAAACATATTTAGACTTGAGTCCTGTTCCCCCACTAGCTCATTGTATGTATGCAAATATTCCAATAATTCTCTGGCTAGATAACAGAGAAGCTCCAAAGAGGCAAACAGGATTCATCAGAACTCAGGTATTGAAAGGTTCTGGAGTTTGGCTTTTTAATTGGGAAAGCAGAGTCCAGAAGACTCCCATGCAGACGATACTACGTTCAAGTTTTGAATTTTTAAAAAAGTGTAAAGTGTAGAAGACACACAAAGGGAACAACTGCTGCCCGACCTTGTGGGGACAGAGACTCACTGAAGGCAGAACAAAGGGGTGAGTTTGCCAGACGTCGTCAGCAGGGTAAGGTACCTTGTCAAGATGCTGATACTTGCGCTCTGGAATCACTGGCTTCCAGGGGATGCTGCCCATGTCCGATGGCGGAGGAGTCATGGGCGCAGGGTCCTCTAGGGCATCATCATAACTGAATGCCCGCCGGCACACCCCGATGGGCAGGGACATCTTGCCTAGAGGCCCACTGGGCGCAAGAGCTAAGAACAGAGACACCTGTCAATATGGGATATCAACTCAACATACTACTGGCTTTAAGTTAATCTGTAGACAAGAAAGCTATGGAATTTATTTAGGGACAGTTTGTCTGCGGCAGCTATCAATCCATTCAAGGGAGGGTAAGAGCAGTGCTGACTGCCTTCTTTACCCACTACACTCTGGAGTCTGCACACAGCCACTCAACACTGTCCTCTTTTCTTTCCTCCTTTTTCAGATAGGGTCTTGCTATGTAGTCCTGGCTGGCTGGTACTCACTATATAACTTGCACAGCTGGCTTCAAATTCTGTCAGTCCTCCTGCCTCAGTTCTTCCCAAGTGCTGGGACTACAGGCATGCACCACTACACCAGACCCTAATCCACTTTTAAAGACTAAAGAACCTTAAGCTCAGTTTAAATTTACCTGTACAAAGTCTCAATTTCAAAGCATGATTTCCAGTCAAAACTCATATCTATCTCATTTCAAAACTTGTACACTAAACTCTCAGACATACAAGACTAAGGGGGACACTAAAGTGGCTGAGGTATCTTCTTTCCTTTTCCCCCTCACTCTACAGTCTGTCCCTGTGTCATCTCATGAGGAAACTAAACCCTAGCATGAACTGATTTGCCTCAGTTCATAGAGAAAATGGCTGGCTGGGGTCTGACCAAGTCTATGACAAACCCCATGCCTTTTGTCTCCCCCACAAAGAGAACTACAAGTAGCAGTTCACAGTCTGGCACCACCTCCAGCTTCTAGTATTATGATGACTGAAACATTTCCAAAGAAATGACTGGCAGCCACTCTCATCAACACTACCAGCCTGATCCTGCCAGCCCTGTCCACAGGTCTGCTGGAATGCAGAGCTGTGACGCAAGCACCATGCTTCAAGGGCACTCTCAGCTGTGCCAGAGCAGAGAGCAAGGTTCACTTTGTTTGGTTTACTAATCCAGAACCTGCCTTCAAGGTGATACTTTCCTGTTATATAATCATATTCTTCAAGATAGCAGCCTGCCCGGCAGCAAGTCCTAAACCCCAGAAAGTTTCACTTAAACAGCAAGGAGACCCACAGCTACCATGTGACTATTACCAGTATTAATTAACTACTAACAAACCCAAGAGGTTGCCAGGGGCCAGGGAGAGAGGGCAATGAGGTGTAAATCCTAATGGGAACAAAGTCTTTCTGAAGAAGGAAAATGCTCTGTAAGTAGATTAATTTGGTAGACGCAAACCTTAAGAACACACCAGCCATTACATTACTCACTGTAAGTGGTGCATTTACAGGATGTGCATTGTATCTCAACTAAAATAGACAAATAGAAATTACCGGACACTAACATCCCTCCTTGTATCCAGTCCTCACTAAACAAATGCCCTTCCCATGCCCCAGACCAGGAAACTGATACAGAGCACAAGCAACCACACAGTTCAGTGTGCAGTAGACAGTCAAGCCAGAGCCCCACCAGGTGCCCACCACTCCATGCGTCCATGCTACAAAGCACTAACCTAATGAATGTGACACCATAGTTCTACATGGTTACAATGAGTTTATGGCAATGTAGTATGAATGAAAGACACACATAATGGTAGAGACAAGAGATTTGAAGACACATGGAGAAGGTTCCATTAACCTACCTAACTGGGGAGCAATTCCAAAACCATGTTTAAGACTTTTCCCAGTGGCTTCATAAAAACCATGACAATAAAGTTAGCTAACCTCTACTAATATGTGCCCACAAAGAGTCAGGCGTGGTACACATGCATTTAATCCCACATGCAGGAGGCAGAGGCAGGAGCATCTCTGTGAGTTCCAGGACAGCCAGGTCTACAAAGTGAGACTGTCTCAAAACAAACAAACAACACTTTTTGAGCAGTAAATGCAGATTTAGCAGCCACTTTTAACTCCACTTGCAAAATGTGTTTTATTTAAGATGGTGTGGTAGTGGCTCATGCCTTTAATCCCAGCACTGGGAGGCAAGGCAGGCAGAAGGACCTCTGTGAGCTCAAGGTCAGTCTGGTCTCCAAGAGCTAGTTCCATGACAGGCTACAAAGCTACAGAGAAACCTGTCTTGAAAAACAAACAAGCAAGTAGAGTTCCAAAACAGCCAGAACTACAAACCACAGAGAGAGACCCAATCTCCAAAAAACAAATAAAGAAAAAAACTGTTTAATCCAGCCTGGTCTACAAGAGCTAGTTCCAGCGCAGGCTCCAAAGCCACAGAGAAACCCTGTCTCAAAAAAACCAAAAAAAAATACCAAAAAAAAACAAAAAACCTGTTTAACCTTCACATTAGATGGGCAGGCAACACCGTCTACACTTCTGAGAATCAGAGACTCAGTGATTCAGACTGATTTAAAAATCACCTTTCTTTCTGGTAACAGTCCAAGGAGAAATTAATGATTTCAATACTACATAATCAATGATTTCAGTACTACATAACACAAACCAAGAGAACAAACTAAATGTTGATACAAACATTTTTACAACTAAGTGATTATATCTTTTGCCCAGACCTCCATCCTACACTAACCACCCTCAAAACAGGGTAATTTATTCACGCTGACATACCTTACAAACATACTGTTAGTTCTTCTCCTTTGGTATAATGTATTGTCATACACTTCAGGGCATTAAAGATCTGAGCATGGCTGGGAGGGTAATGAGATAATATTAAAATGATGACAATCTAACTACTTCCCTAGTGGCAAATAGGAACTGTTAACATACGATTTGGAGAAAATAAGTTTAGATCAATAAGGGCAAAACAGACTTAACCAAATAAGAACTCTGTTTACCAGGCACTTCTGGTTGTCTTGAAGCCATTGAAAGACTGCGATCCAGGAGCTTTTTCTATACAGAATTCGGAGCGGAGTCCCTGCCACCTAACAAAAATAACAAAGGGCATTTTCTTAAGCTGAACAGCAGATGATCACTCCAGGGCTGCTCTTCTGACACACACACAGCGACTTATGGCTTGTTAACCAGGCTGAAACTTATATACACTAGAATCAATGTGTGACAAACACACCCAAGGATAAAGTTCAACGGTTCACCGGCTCATCTTAACAACGGAGAAAGTAAAGACAAGACACAGTGACGAGGCCTTACCACAATGAAATGACGTTGAACTATGCGGACAGACAGATGGTAATGAGGAGCATTGCCCAGCTGCTGCAAATTAGCAAAGCTTCCCAGGAAGAATCCATCCAGAGGCTCTAATAACAATAAACAACCAGGATTGGTACAGCGCTCCCAAGTCCACCAAACGATGCCCTGTACATTCGTTCATTCCCATCACAAGCCGTATTACATAGCATCTCCCCTCGACAGAAATGGGCTATGCAGCAGCGAAGATCAACATACTCTTGCTAACGCCAGCTAACAGTAACCGCCTCTTATACAAAACTGTCCTTAAAACCCTTGCGCCGCACTGCACAGCAGGCATTACTGACCCGAATTTTTGTTCAGGTTCAAAGGGGTCACTCGCTGCAGCCCCGAGGTCATCGGAAAGCCAGACACACGCCCTTCACCTCTCCCACAGCAATCCCAAACCCACGTCTTTCCTTCAGAAGGTACAAAACAAAGCCTCCGGGATGTATAAAACCCGGCAGGACCCTTCCACGGTCCCACCCCTCGAGGCCAAGCCCACAGGTGCGCGGCGCGCGAGCGCACGGAGCCTCACTAGGAATCTCCGAGGGGCTCCAGGCCCCCACCCGGCCCCCAGGCCGCGGCGCCCCGAGGCTCAAGCCGTCTCCAGCAGCTCCAGGCCACGGTCCGTCACCTGCTCGCCCGCCGCCTGCGGCCCGAACTCCGGCACTAAAGAGGCTCCGAAGCTCCAGATGGCCCAAGAGGCTGCGGAGCTAAGCAGAGCCCAGCCATCATGAGCGCGCGACGCACTCTTCCGATTGAGCACTGCCGCCGGCCGGCAGCCGAAGCACAGCCCAGCCCGAGACCGCAGCTCGTCGCGCGAGACTGGATTCGGATGTTCGCGGGGCATGCTGGGAGCTGTAGTCCACAATCTGGGATCATTACCATCACCACCTTCACCTTCCCCGCAGGTTGCACTCTTAAGGCAAATCCCATGGGGTTTCCCGGAGGGAGGGTCGCACTTCCTCTGCGCCTGTAACCCCAACACTTGGAGGCTGAGACAGGAGCTTGGCGGAAGGTGGGGTGAGTGGAGGGAGGGGAAAAGAATGAAGTTAGGTGGAGATGGTTCAGCATTTGAAGAGCAAGTCCTGCACTTGTAGAGGACCTGAGTCTGTTCTAACACCCACTTTCAGGATCTCATTACAGTTCCACGACATCTGCTGCCCTTTTCTGGCTTCCAAGGACATGACACGCACACGCACACGCACATTCCCACACACGTAATACATATAAAAATAAAATCAATCTTTTAAAAAAGAAGATGGAGAGACGGCATAGTAAATATACCTTGAAATCAAAGCCAGAAAGCTCGCCGGGCGGTG